>OY751315.1:12417331-12831327 GCA_963564615.1 Rhorus exstirpatorius
CTTCTTTAATTTGATTCGACAAGACAAAATATGCTTTAGTAACGACACGGGTAGACAATAATGCTAGACGAAAATTTACCAAGGTAGTAATCATTAACCGAGGTAACCTAATTGCGCGGTAACGAATAAATGAACGAGATACCGATAATAAAATCCTTGCGACTAAATGACCGAGGTAAAGACAGTAAAATTATTGTAGCTAAATGACCGAGGTAAAGATATTGTGACGAAATGACCGAGGTAAAGACAGTAAAATTATTGTGATTAAGTGGCCGAGGTAAAGGTAGTAAAACTATTGCGAAGAAATGACCGAGGTACAGATAGTAATGCTATTGCGAATAAATGACTGAGATATTAATTGCATATTTTCGTGAATTTACCGAGGTAGTAATAATTAACCGAGGTAGTAATAATTACCCGAGGTAATATAATTGCGCAGACGGAATTCTATAAGAGTCGAAATAGGCATCGGAAATACGGAAAAGATGATTACTTATGGCTTACCCGGTACACGAAAAATACGATAAATTATACGAACGAAATAACGCAAAATAATTCGACGGCTTTGTACGAGACTCTGGCTCTCCGCGCTCGGCGAGTATACGCCGCGAGAGAGAGAAAAGATAAACAAGCGCAGCACGCGAGAGCGTACCATTGTCTCGAGCGCGAGGCCTTGAGCCCGCAACTTGATCGAAAGAAATGCTCAACATACGAAATAATATTTCACCAATGATTTTAATTTATTCAAGTAAATGCGCGAAGTCTAATTAAAATTACTGAATAGTGACGCGCAAACTTAATTACCGAAAGAGCCTAATTGATTGGGCAAAAATACGCCAGGCAAAAATTCCATAAATTCGATACTTAATTGTTCAGACCAGTTCGGAGGAATTCTCTTCTCGCCTATTTCTCTAGTCCCATTCTTTACTCAATCTCAATTAAATACTCAAGAAAAACAATTATTCACGACCACGATCGCGAGACTATCGCTATTGACCGTGGTCGCTACTCTTCAAAATTAACACATGATGGACTAGACGAGAAAAGAATTCCGAATATTAACGCAGAAAATAAGCGTGAGGAGATTTGGGGCTCACCGAGTTCCTTCGTTGTCCGGTATTTGAGCACCGACCACTACTTTTGCTCCTCGCTCGACTCCCGAAAAATTACGACTGATCTAATGATCCTCAATAATCGATCGACTTACCTCGGTGGCCCACTCTCTCCTCGATTCGCGCGCCCCACTCTCTCGCATCGCCCCGCCGGTGTCTCATCTCCCTACTTTCCTTAATTTTCTCGCTTTCTTCGTTGAGTGACGTGTGACGGTGACGAAGGGACCACCCCTCCCGCGACCGAAACCGTGTGCGAGCCTCTACTCGCAGCTATGATATGCTGCCCCTCAATCGCCCTCCTCCTGGGATCCCGTGGATGATTACCAGCAATGGGGGAGACCTCCCTCGCGTAATCAAAGCGTCCCCTGATTAGGCGGTGGGCCCACAATAAACGCCACCAGGCAAAACAGCACCGCGTTGCTGGCTCCGTCCCAAAGATCCCCTTAAATGAGGCGCCGAATCTCACGGTCCACGACGACCGAGGAGGCAGTAGGGGAGGGTGCAACACCAAGGTTGCGTAGTCAATCGGAGCGGGTGACGCTGTATATTGGTCCAATTCCCAATGTCTCCGTTGGCATCCCTATCTCCCACGAATAATGATGGCGAATATTCGCCTGCGTAATGAGCAAAGTATCGCTCGAACCCTCTTGGGCCAACGATGCACGGCCCGGCCACGAGCGAGACGCCCCCGCGACACGTCACCGCCACTCGCGAGTCCCAAGTTATTCCTCACCGGCGAGTGAGCTCGAGAGCGGGACACGGGATTTCACACTTTATATGGCAGAAATAACTGCCGGTCTTACTCCAAACTATAAAATTAAATTCTTTCTATTAATTTAACGAACATTCTGCCCAATGAATTATTCGCCACGCTACAATGCAGGTACTAAACTAAAAAAACAACGCAAAACTTATCCTAAAATGAGTCGAAATTCTCCGGGTCGTCTATCGAAGAGCGTCGTCGTAGGGTCGTAAACCCGACCCCATGGTCGACACCACTCCGTGCGGGTGGCGAGGCAAAATGTCACGTCACAATGTATATAATTTGATGTCAAATGCCTATTGTATAATATACGTAAAATATACGTATATCACGTATACATATCATATACATGTATATTTGTAATATATGTATATTAGACGTCAGTGATCTATATGAGATATATATATAAGTGGATGGATAAATTCTTACAATTAAAATATATTTTATAACACTTTATTTACATTATATGATGTATACTATATAAATACATTATAACACAAAGATCGCGCGCAATAAGTTTTACGCGCGATCCGAATTGAGATCATGAACCTATATATATATATATATAGTATGGTGCGCCGCGTATTCATCCGTGGACGTTTAATCCGCGACGTTTAATCCGCGACGTTTAATTCGCAGACTTAAAATCCGAAAGACTTAAAATCCGAAAGACTTCAGATCCTTAGACATAAAATCCGCATAACTTTAGATCCGCATACGTTAAATCCGGCACAATACGAGTTTCTTCTTATGCCCTCACTCCTACTATCCAACAAGAGTATGTGAAGGAGCGGGCATATCAACAACGATGATGCCTGTGTTGACGATATGATATTATGATATATATGATATGATGATTATGATACATCAGAATACGACGATCACAATGTCGTGCTTGAATATTCTGATTTCAAGCCAAAAATCAGTCGTTGAACAGTCGCTCGTGTGTCATGTACGTTTAGTAGATGCCGTGCAGTGTTGGGCATAATTAATTACTTTCGGTAATTAATTACAGTCTAATTACAAATTACAATCGTAATTTATAGTTAATTTTTTTTTTAAATACTAATTACAATTGTAATTAGTATTTAGACAATTTCTAATTATAAATTACAATTAATTAGTATTTAAATTTTTTTCTAATTACAAATTAGAAGTAATTAGTAATGAAAATCTTTTCTAATTACAAATTAAAAGTAATTAGTATTTAAATTTTTTCTAATTACAAATTACAATTGTAATTAGTATTTAGATTTTTTTCTAATTACAAATTAAAAGTAATTAGTATTGAAATTTTTTTCTAATTACAAATTAAAAGTATTTAATATTTAGATTTTTTTCTAAATACAAATTGAAAGTATTTAATATTTAGATTTTCTTCTAAATACAAAATACAAGTATTTAGTATTTAGATTTTTTTCCTAAATACAAATTAAAAGTATTTAGTATTTAGAATTTTTTCTAAATACAAATTGAAAGTATTTAAATTATCTTCTAAATACAAAGTAAAAGTATTTAGAGTTCAGGATTTTGACTAGTTACAAGTTACAATTGTATTTAGCATGAAATTTTACTGTAAATACAATGCCCAAATGTAATTAACAAGATTTTTTTACCTATGTATAATTCGAAAATGTAATTGATATCATTTCCCAAGCTAATTGCAACAACTTTTGATTGTATTGAAAGATTTTTATCGAGATAATTAAAAATCACAAGTTTCATTTCTTAGACCGTATGGGTATTTCTGACTATTTGGGTCATTGCGAGGACGATCACGCCGTAGCTGGCATCCAGGTCGGTCGCACCATAGTTCTTGCTGTCCAGGTCGATCGCGCCATAGTTTCTGGCGTCCAGGTCGATCGCACCATACTTCTTGGTGTCCAGGTCGATCGCACCATAGTTCTTGACGTCCAGGTCAATCACGCCATAGTTCTTGGGGTCCAGGTTTATCACGTCATAGTTCTCGGATTTCAGGTCAATAGAGCCATAGTTCTTGGCGTCCAGGTCAATCGCACCGTAGTTCTTAGCGTCAAGGTTGATCGCGCCATGGTTCATGGCATCCAGGTTGATCGCGCCATAGTTCTTGCTGTCCAGGTCAATCGCGTCATAGTTATGGTGTCCAGGTTGATCGCGTCATGTTTTTTGGCGTCCAGGTTGATCACACCATAGTTCTTGGCATCCAGGTCGATCACACCATAGTTCTTGGTGTCCAGGTTGATCGCGTCATATTTTTTGCCGTCCAGGATGATCGCGCCATAGTTTTTGGCGTCCAGGTCGATCGTGCCATAATTCTTGGTGTCCAGGTCGATCGCACCGTAGTTATTGGTGTCCAGGTTGATCGCGTCATAGTTATAGGTATCCAGGTTGATCGTGGCATACTTTTTGGCGTCCAGGTTGATCGCACCATAGTTTTTGGCATCCGGAGGATCACACCATAGTTCTTGGTGTCCAGGTTGATCGCGGCATAGTTTTTGCCGTCCAGGATGATCGCGCCATAGTTTTTGGCGTCCAGGTCGATCGTGCCAGAATTCTTAGTGTTCAGGTCGATCGCACCGTAGTTATTGGTGTCCAGGTTGATCGCGTCATAGTTATTGGTATCTAGGTTGATCGTGGCATACTTTTTCGCGTCCAGGTTGATCGGACCACGGTTCTTGGCATCCAGGTCGATCACACCATAGTTCTTGGTGTCCAGGTTGATCGCGTCATAGTTTTTGCCGTCCAGGATGATCGCGCCATAGTTTTTGGCGTCCAGGTCGATCGTGCCATAATTCTTGGCGTCCAGGTCGATCGCACCGTAGTTATTGGTATCCAGGTTGATCGTGGCATACTTTGTGGCGTCCAGGTTGATTGGACCACGGTTCTTGGTGTCCAGGTTAATCGCATCATTATTTTTGCCGTCTAGGTCAATCGAACCATAGTTCTGGACGTCCAGGTCGATCGCGCCATAGTTATTCGCAGAACTATGGTGCGATCAACCCGGACACCAAAAACTATGACGCGATCAACTTGGGCAGCAAGAACTACGGTGCGATCGACCAGGACGCCAAAAAGTATAGCGCGATCAACCTGGATGCCATGAACCATGGCGCGATCAACCTGAACCCTAAGAACTATGGTGCGGTTGACCTGGACGCTGAGAACTATGGCTCGATTGACCTGAAATCCAAGAACTACGACGTGTTCAACCTGGACCCCAAGAACTATGGCGCGAACGAACTGGACAGCAAGAACTATGGTGCAATCGACCGGGACGCAAAAAAATATGACGCAATCAACCTAGACGCCAAGCAATACAGTGCGATCGACCTGAATGGCAAAAACTATGACGCGATCAACCTGGACAGCAAGAACTATGGTGCGATCGACCTGGACGCCAAGAACTATGGTGCGATTGACCTGGATGCCAAGAACTATGGTGCGATCAACCTGGACGCCAATAACTATGACGCGATCAACCTGGACACCAATAACTATGACGCGATTGACCCGGACCGCAAAAACTATGGTGCGATCGACCTGGACGCCACGAAGTATGGCGCGATCGACCTGGACGCAAAAAAATATGACGCAATCAACCTGGACGCCAAGAACTATGGTGCGATCGACCTGGACGGCAAAAACTATGACGTGATCAGCCTGGACAGCAAGAACTATGGTGCGATCGACCTGGACGCCATGAAGTATAGCGCGATGGACCTGGATGCCAAAAACTATAGCGCGATCAACCTGGATGCCATGAAACATGGCGCGATCAACTTGGACGCTAAGAACTATGGTGCGGTTGACCTGGACGCCGAGAACTATGGCTTGATATACCTAAAATCCAAGAACTACGACGTGATCAACCTGGACCCCAATAAATATAGCGCGATCGACCTGGACGCCAGAAACTATGGCGCGGTCGACCTGGACACGGTAAACCATGGCACGTTCGACCTGGACGCGGAAAACTATTGCGCTGTCGACCTGGACTCCAAGAGTTATCACGTGATCAACCTGGGCGCCAAGAATTGTGGCGCGATCGACCTGGACAGCAAGAACTATGGTGCGACCGACCTGGATGCCAGCTATGGCGTGATCGTCCTCGCAATGACCCAAATAGTCAGAAATACCCATACGGTCTAAGAAATGAAACTTGTGATTTTTAATTATCTCGATAAAAATCTTTAAATACAATCAAAAGTTGTTGCAATTAGCTTGGGAAATGATATCAATTATATTTTCGAATTATACATAGGTAAAAAAATCTTGTTAATTACATTTGGGCATTGTATTTACAGTAAAATTTCATGCTAAATACAATTGTAACTTGTAACTAGTCAAAAACCTGAACTCTAAATACTTTTAATTTGTATTTAGAAGATAATTTAAATACTTTCAATTTGTATTTAGAAAAAATTCTAAATACTAAATACTTTTAATTTGTATTTAGGAAAAAATTCTAAATACTAAATACTTTTAATTTGTATTTAGGAAAAAAATCTAAATACTAAATACTTGTATTTTGTATTTAGAAGAAAATCTAAATATTAAATACTTTCAATTTGTATTTAGAAAAAAATCTAAATATTAAATACTTTTAATTTGTAATTAGAAAAAAATTTCAATACTAATTACTTTTAATTTGTAATTAGAAAAAAATCTAAATACTAATTACAATTGTAATTTGTAATTGGAAAAAATCTAAATAATAGTTACTTTTAATTTGTAATTAGAAAAAATCTAAATACAAATTAGATTTTTAATTTGTAATTAGAAAAGATTCTAAATACTAATTACTTCTAATTTATAATTAGAAAAAAATTCAAATACTAATTAATTGTAATTTGTAATTAGAAAAAATCTAAATACAAATTACTATTGTAATTAGTATTTTGAAAAAATTTAAATACTAATTATAATTGTAATTTGTATTCAGAGTGTAATTAATTACAAAATTGCCCAACTCTGATGCCGTCTCGTGTACGTTTTGTAGATGTCGTGTAGTTTTGTGTATATTGTACATTTTATATTTCGTATATTGTAAAAATGCCGCTGAAATTTATAAAATCGAAGCGTAACAACAACATGCTGCTCCATGAAGGATATTTATATTCCAAAAATTATTGAAATTTTCCGGATTTAACGTATGCGGATCTAAAGTTATGCGGATTTTATGTCGAAGGATCTGAAGTCTTTCGGATTTTAAGTCTGCGTATTAAACGTCGCGGATTAAACGTCGCGGATTAAACGTCCACGGATGAACAGTTAGGGAACCATATAGTATATATATGGAATCCGTCTACTGTCCTAAACGTGATGGCAGCAGAACTGAGTGAGACAGAAAATAGAGGGGCTATATTCTATCTCTCTTTGCGAAGACTATAGTTAGAGTGAATCAGACAAGTTATGGAATTTTTAGAATTTTGGATGCACCATATTGGATTCACCACGTTCAATTTTGTAATTTCTTCAAAAACTGACATGGTTATACTAAAAACGGGTTGAAGACGCGACCACCACCATCCCTTAGTAGCTCCTGACATATAACTGATTAAGTGTTCTCTGGCGTGTCAAATACATGATATGAATTACCAAAGTTCATAAACAGTTAATAGCGTAGTGGGTAGCGTGTTAGAAAGATAGGTAGGATAAGTAGGTAGGTCGCAGATTCGAGTCCCCGTCGAAGCAGAATAAAATTCTATCGAGAAATCCGTGCAGAATTTATTTTTTTTTTCAGTGTAACTCTTCTATGACCTATAACAACGACAAAATGCGTATGGAACCGCCAGTAATGTTTTTCGTTTTTGTTTATGTTTTTTTTTAATATTATTGTGCTGTGCGTAGATTTGATGTATTTTCGACGTCTTATATACGTCATTTTTTATGTATTTTCGACGTCTTATATACGTCAAATATACAGATATTAGCCGGACATTTAGCTCTTCAGTATACGTACTAAATACGTCTTACAGACGTCGATGGCGACGTCGTATATACGTATATTAGACGTCAGTGTTCTATCTGGGAGGACAAAGAATAATCACTTCGACGTGAGCCCTAGAGCGATCTAGACGTGTCTTTTGTTTTGTATTGAGTTACTTGCGAATTTCAATTGCTGTATCGAGAGAGTGAGAGAGAGAGAGAGAGTGATGAATGCGTGGAGCCCTCGGGAAAATCCTAGAGCGAAGCCCCGAGCGAGATGAAACACGCTACCAGCATCGAGCGCTACGGCGAAAACACTACCTGCATCGAGCGCTACGGCGAAAACGCTACCAGCATCGAGCGCTACAGAGAAAATGCTACCTGCATCGAACGCTACGACGAAAACGTCGACGAAAACGAGTGAGAGACGTCCCACGTGGAACGATCGAGCGAGGTACTTCCCTTCAAACGAAGTAAGTCCCTTGTTTTTACCCTTTTTTCTTTACTCTTGTTGGTAATTGTCTAGATTGACTACTTTTCCGAATTTTATTGTTTTTTTTTTTCGACAAAACCCAAACCGAAATCCAAACCGGAAAACCGAACCCAAACCGAAAAAACAAACACAAACCGAAAAACCAAACCCAAATCGAAAACCAAACCCAAACCCACTCCAAAACGTTTTGTGTACAACGGACACATTGAACATGCGTCAAAAATATTCGGTGGCCCTGAAGAGGGCCGGTTTTTATCGCTTATATCTTCGTTACTTAGTCATGGCTGCGATAATATTGAAGATTTCATGAAATCTTTCGGTATGGCGAGGATACTTCCGCTTGAAAAAAAATTCGGTGATATATCCATCCATATGATGTTCCGCGCGTCCATATCGTGGGATATTCGATCGAACTTCTCTCCATGACCTCTCAATGTTTTGCGTATGAGCGCCGGTGTCAGGATCTACAAAATTGTAGGTTAACTGTCAAATGCTTGACACCTTCCGATTCCAAGCAATTGTATGCCCTCCAACAATCCGACATTATTGTAGATCCGGGAAGAACCTGTTCTTTAATAACATTAAGCACGGTTTCAGCTGATCTATCCGGAACGGGGACAACGAACAATTTTTTGGAATCTCGATCGAATCCGCCAAAAAGCCATTGTCCATCGATAATACGTCCTCGGTGATATTTGCGTTTACCGAATTTTGCCTCGTCAATTTCGATTACGCAGTTAGGTCCGCCAATCTGTTGAGAATTATCGATAGTCCACAACAGTATGGCTTCTCTCACGAAACTTGACCAGTCAACAACGGTTTTCCTGCTGAACATCATTTCTTCTTCAAGGAACTCCTGACGCGGCGGCTTCATAGACACAAAAAAAGCAACGAACGAGCACGCTTCCTTGAGAGACAGCGAGGCATTTTCAAACCACGTGTCTTTTTTGATCGATCGATAAAATGAACATTGCTGCATCGTCACTTTTTTCCCGTTCTTCACCTTCTTTATTTTTTGGCACCTCCACGAAAGCGTTTTCTTGTTAAATATTGCCGGTTCTCCACAATTATTACAAACGACCTCCCGTTTGAAAACATTATGTGCCCGTAAAAATTCAACAAGATTATCCTCGTTCTCGCACAGTCGAAGAAACTCGCGTAATCGCAATACGCAGCCCTCGCAATTCATGACTAAGTACCGTGATGTATTCGTGCTCGTGTTACACTGGACATCGCTTAGCTGTCCACTTTAGAACGGATGCTCCATCTATCGCGCTATGTTCGTTAGACGATTATTTTTTTTTTGTGAATTCATGAAAATACGCGTATTTACTTCATTGTATACATGGTAGATATTCATGCTAAAATCTTTTGTTGCTATACACGAGAAAGTGTCGGTAAATTTTGAAGGTCCCTTATTGCTTAGACGTAAACAAAGCAGAGAACGAAGCAGAGATATTTTTATGTTTTGCTTTCTTGTATATAGTAACAAAGCATTTTCAATCATAAAGCATCATCTAACGAACATAGCGCGATAGGTGAAGCATTATCCCATTTTTCGAGAAAAATGGGGTTTTACGCAAAAAATGTATAAAACATAAAAGATCAATCTTTTCATAAACTACAACTTTTGTTGCAAACATTTTTCTCTGAGATCAACACTTTTTAAAATAAAATGGAAATACTGACTTAATTTATTTATTTGTTTAACTTTTTTATGCTCCCCCACCTGATTATCATTGTTAGTGCCTAAATGAAGGGTTTTGTCGAAAAAAGAAAAAAAAAAAAAAAAAAAAAAAAAAAAAAACAATAAAATTCGGAAAAGTAGTAAATCTAGACAATTACCCTCGTGTTTCATATCGAATTTTTTTTCTTTGCGACATTCCCCCCGTTGATTTTGTATAACTCCGTGCGTGTGGTGGCGTATCGCGATCCCTCCCCTTCGAGTTTTTCGAGTTTGAATATTATCGTTTTCCGTGATAACCCGACACGGGTAATTATTAAGAGGCCCGCGAGCCGGGGAACTCTGCCCTGAGATTACCTATGATTTAGCTTCCTATTTATTCTTTTTTTTTTTTCATTACTATTTCTTGTTTTTTTTTTTTGAGTCATCGAGCGAGAATATTGTCGCCAACGTAGGCGGCTGTCGCCCAACAAATTTATAAAGAGTTTTTTTTATTATTTCGCATAGCGACATTCAGGTGCGAGCGTTAGCATTTATTTCTAATTATTTTTCTTTTTTTTTCTTTGATTTAGCGATTATCAGATCTTTTATCCACAGCTCTTTTTTTTTGTAATAAATCAGCCAATCTTTTTTTTTTGTATTTGGTATCATTTTCAGTTTTTTTTTAAATTCCCCTCGATCCGATATTCCCCTCGTAGCCCGAATTCATCCGGTTCTCGTCCGGTTGAACTTAAAAAAGCCGTGACAATATATATACTATGGGGGGTGTTACGTCCCGCGACTTTCGGGACTTTTGCATCGATTTGAGATTACTTATATCTTGTAATTCTCAATAAAATTCAATACGAGGAAAGGGACCCGGTCATACGAGAGAAACGTTTTTTTTTTCTTTGGAGAACTCGGATAGTTCGGGCTGTCTTCAAATCAAGTCGTCGACACGAATATGGTCTCAAGTGAGCATAAATTATCGAGAGGTGACGCCATGGCGGCGTCGATATCGCAGCTCTTTATAACAAAACGTCCATCGTCGGGCGTGAAGAAAAACATCCGTCGATGCTGAAGAAATCTTTGGCCATGGCATCAGATTACTCAGAAGTGGTGGGCCTTTGTGCACAACGAAAAGCAATGCGCATGGGACACTAATACATGCTGAGTGCAAAGTCTTTGCCTTCGTGAGAACCACAGGCGGTCTCTTTGGGTGTGTGTGAGAAGGAAAACAGGAGAGATAGAGCGTGTATGGCTCATCTAAAGCTAAGTGACCGGTGATCCTCTTTTTCCTTATCCCCGAATGAAGACTTTATGAACTGAATTCCCGAAAGTACGTGAGTGAACGGATGTAAAAATGTAAAATCAAGAATGAGCATGGGTACCTGGGTCAGGTCATCGGTGATGGTAAAGGTGGCGTTAGATTATAGATTATTGCATTTAAATATTCAATTTTATTTTAAACTAGGTCGGGATTTCCATGAATCGAAATTGGTCGAAGAGAAGAGAATTCTTCTTTGAATCTTTGTTGTTTTTCTTTTTTTCTTCCTCCGAAATTATGGGAGGTTTTAGCCTTGTTACGACTTTTTGGGAACGGCGTCTGGAAAAAGTCATCGGATAATTCTCATGGGCGGTCTACATGAGCTCTGCACGTGATCGATAAATTACCAATGGCCGAGACAAGAGATTTCGATGGAAGAAAGACTTTGACGGACCACCCAACCGTCAACGACAAAAAAATTAAATAAACTTTTAAGAACATGCCTGGTCCGCTATCGGCCGGATGTGTATATCGTCTCCAATTCAGAGAACTGAATGTATATGTAACTCAAAAATACGCCGAGTCTATAGCCAAAGAAAGAGAGCAAGCAGCGCTTTGTCCCAAGTCCTGGGATTCAGAAGGCGTATGTCCCATCGATATACGAATCCAAGCTCTCGCCTATGAAGGAGGGGCGACACCAAAACTCGGCATCGAATCTAACAAAGACCCCAAAAGCGTAGCAAGCGCATTATTTAATTAACGTTTTTCTTTTAATTAAAAATGACCAAATTAAAAGATTTCGGGAGATTTCGTAGTGCATGGATAAAGGTTGATGTGGAAATGAAAATTGTGAACGAATCCTTTTTCCTATAACAAGTGTGAGATTGATGAGATTGATGAGATTGTGAGTTTGTGTGATAGTTGCGTGAGCATGAGATAGATCTTTCCTGTAATGGCAAGTAAGAGAAATGATAAGCCGGAATCATAAAATTGCACAAGATCCGGAGTATATAGATAGAATTTTCAATTGTTGTAACAAATGTAGAATCTGAATAACTGGTTAATAATTATGAGAATTTTGAGAAGTTTGGATACGCTAAAATAATTTTCTTTCGTATAATTTTTGGAAATAATTAATTCCAATCCAAAAGAAATAGCATGTCATACACCATTGCATCCGAACCTCCGCATGGTAAATGATTAAAAAGAAATAGGAACGAATAGAATGAGAGGAAAGATCGAACGAAATCCAGAGCGAGAAAGATACAGAGAAACAGAGGAGAAGTTGTCACCGAACGAGAGTACGAATGAGAAAAGACGAATGGATGTGTATGTATGTGTGTGTGACATCGAGAGCCTATGACGGGTCAACGCGTGGCCCATAGGAAAAGTCAAATGCAAGCATGGAGGGATGAGAGAGAGAGAGAGTGACCAGAATGAAGAAGAGGGGTTTACTCCTCCACTGTGTGGAACCTCCAAAACGAGGGATAGAGTGAGTGAGAAAGTAAATACGAAATATGTAAGTATGAGAGAGACAGAGTGAGCGTCTTCATGAAAAGACGGCGTATGTACGAGAAACTCGTTTTCTGATTATTAGGTAATAATGAAATAATTATTATAAAGGAATGCAGGAGTGAATATTATATTATAAGGATGAATTCATGTTAATCATAAGGATAAATTTTCGATTATATAGATTCCAGGGGATCATCGGGGATGCGAGGTGGAGGCGGCGGAGGAGCCTGGAGCGTCTAAGGCGTCTAAGGGCGTACCTCTCCACCGCCGAAACTAAGCCATCCTAGAAGACCCTATATAAGACCGGGTAATGAGCCCGCGGTACGTCAGAGTCGGGAGAAAATTTTAAGAGATCGAATCGCTGTCCATCGCGTCAATTTATTTTTCTTTATATACCTTTCATCATTTTTGTCACAGTATCTCAATTTTATTTTACTTTATTTTATTCGACCGATTTCAATACCAGACAATTTTATTTTTGCGAACATTTTAATTCCTGCAATATTTTCATTTTTATTTTTATTGTGAACAAACATTTATTTTGCTTTTCGTGTGGACATTGTGTTTTGAAGACCAATATATTTTTCGGGAGAACATTTTGCTTTTGTGTTGGACACTGTTTTCGCCCTGCAACCAATTACCATTCCGTTCATCTTCGTGGTCAATCGTTTTTATCATCTTCATCGTCGAATCCTTGACGGATCATCATCATCATCAAAGTTTTTCATTTTTCTTTCCGTAAAAAGGGATCGTCAAGTAGTAAGTATCTCGAAATGTTTTCTCGCATGTGTCAGTATATTTTCGTTTGCGTTGCGCGGTGTCTCCGACCCCGGTCGACACCCCATGACGTCTCGAGGCCCGTAACCGAAACTACCGGGTTACTCACCGTTGAAACCCTATGAAATGTTTTCTGTCGTTGTTTTCCCTTTTCGCGTTATCTTTTGTAATAGATTCAGATTTTTGTGTTAAATTCAGTTTTATGGAAGTTCAGATTTTTGTGTTAAATTCAGTTTTATGGAAGTTCAGATTTTTGTGTTAAATTCAGTTCTGCAAAAAGGTTATGTGAATTTAATTTCCGTTTTGTGAAAAGTGTCTGATCAAAATTATTTTGCCAATTTTATTTTCCTCATGTTTAAATTCAATTCTTTGTCCGATTTATTTCACGTCCTTTAAAATTATTTTTATTTTTGTTTGTGCAATCAGATTGTTTCAATGTTCCAAGTAAATCATTCTGAAAAACCTGTTCGTATATTTCAATCGGTTGTAGGACTATTTTTCGTGTGAAATTGTTTTCTCTTAGGAAGTGCTAATTGTTTGTGAATTCAGAATATGTGCGAGTTAAATTCATTTGAGTCATTCACGTTTTGTTCCGGAAAATAATGAATCAATAGTGTTTTTGTGTTTATCATTTGATATTCATTTCCAATATAAATTTATGCATTATCCGTGGTTAAATTCATTTTCGGAAATTTGGAATTTCTTTGAGTGATGAAAATTCAATCGAGTCGTGGTCGAGTAAATTGTTTGTTGATTTTTGTTTGTGTGAGTTGTCCTGTCTATTGACCATGGACCTCTTCCAATTAAAAATAGCTGTCGTTGTATCAGTGGTCATCTTAGTCCTCGTGATAATTACGTTTGTCCTTGCAATTTGCGCGGATCAGCCTCAGGAGGTTAATCCTGAGGATGGCCCTGTAGTTAATTTTCTCCCGTGTCAGTGAAAGTCGAGTCTGCGTATTCTTATCAGAATTTATTTAATGTGATCACACTATTTTTCTCTCTTTATATTATGAGTTCTATTTGTCCGATTTTGCAAAGTTTCAATTTAGGAGTCTTTTTCGATGTATCTCGCGAAAATTAAAGAGTTTTGTTCGCGAGATTTTATTTTAATTTGCCATTGTTACCAAATTATGCACTCTCCGCCCATCCTGAGCAATTTTCCGCAAGGTTAGGCTCAAAACAGGGCAATAACCTGGCCAATGCCGATATTATCTCGAATAACGTGTTAAAGGGAAAGCCGCGCTTTTCTTGGCCGAGATGAGAAAAATCGAGGGTGAGGACGTAACAGGGGCTTCGCCCCCCTGTGCGCTTTGCGCGCCAGTTTGTGTCAGTTTGTGTCAGTGGTTAGAGAAAAACATTCCGGATAAATGTTTTAAAAAAATTGTTTATATTTGTGTTTTTTGGATTTGGGTTGTGAGTTTGGATTCAATTTGGGTTTGATTAATACATCGATCTATTGATTCTTGACACTGGTCGTATATCGATATATCGATTCTTGGGTTTCCTTTGAATTGGGTCTATTTATATGTGAAAACTTAGGTCATAATTTATGAATGAAAAAATTTTATGTGCCACGATTTATAGATGAAAATTTATGTATTAATTTATATATGGAAATTTATGTCATAATTAATATATGAAAATGTATATGTTGGGTTAGGTTTAGGTTTGGGTGTATTCTTGACACGGCAGTGGCGGCGGTGGCGGCGATATTCTTATATAATATAGAATGATATATATATATGGGTCATTCTTCCGAAACCCGATACACTTGTGGACCTCGTGGTCTTCGATCGTCTTGTAACTTTGACGTTCGTTTAAATATGTCAAGCAGAGCATACTCAATTTTTTTAGATTTTTAAATTGACATCTCTGTCAGGGGTCTTCCTATTGGTCATTTGGCGTTTTTTAAAACGGTAACTAATAAATGAATTTTTTCAACATGTAAACGTCGATAAAATTTTTTTTTGGCACTATACTTAGTTGGTGAAAAATTCTCAGCTTTTTGATGGGAATATTTCCGATCTGATTCATTTTTAAGAAAGCACTGAAAAAAACAAAAAAAGGTCAAAAAGTCGTCTTTCGTGGTGAGCCCGTGGTTTTAGACGGACAAAAATATTTTTTTCGGATTCCTTGCAGTGTTTCACATCTTGGGTGAGGTTTTTAGACTGTAACAAGCAATATTTTTTGTTGAAAGAAACAAATTATGAAAGAAGAAAAATTTCTGGATTTCCATCATTTTCTAAAATCTCTTTATTTTTCTGGTAATGCGTATATATCGTTTTTTTTTTTTTTCACTGTTTTCACAGTAAAAGTGCTGAAATAGTGAGAAAAAAAAACCATCGATACGCGTTACCAGAAAAATAAAGAGATTTTAGAAAATGATGAAAATCCGGAAATTTTTCTTCTTTCATAATGTTTCTTTCAACAAAAAATATTGCTCAATTGAAAAATATTCACGATCTGCTCTTTATATTTGCGAATATGTCGCACTCCATGTCAACTCGGCCACCCCGTTTTTTTTGTCTCGAAAAAATTATTCAGTATGGGCATTTCGAAGGACTATATATCCATGACATTTCCATGGCAATATATCCATGACATTTCCATGACATTTCACCAAAGTTTCATCCCCCTACTATTGATGGTTTTCGAGATAATGATTATGAATTCTCAATTTTGTAAAAATCGTAACTTTGTAACTGCTGATCGGATTTAAACGATTGAAAAAATAATACTAAAAAAATTTTTTTTCCCTTTTCGAGAAAAAAATATGCCGTCATCGGATAAGAGCTTGTTAGATAGTTTTCGACTATTCTCCGATGACGACATATTTTTTTTCGAAAAGGGCAAAAAAAATAAAAAATATTATTTTTTCAATCGTTTAAATCCGATTAGCAATTACAAAGTTATGGTTTTACAAATATGAGAAGTAATTAATCATTATCTCGAGAACCAACAATCGTGGGAGGATGAAACTTTAGTGAAATGTCATGGATGAAAATTATTCAGCATGGGCATTTCGAAGAACAATATGTTCTTCGAAATGCCCATACTGAATAATTTTTTCGAGGCAAAAAAACGGGGTTGCTGATTTGACATGGAGGGCGACATATTCGCAAATATAATCAGCGCATCAGGAATACCGACCTATATATCGGTTGAAGCAGTTCTAAATATTCTCGTATCGAGCTAAAATTTTGAGGGAATTTTAAGACAGTTTTCGGGGTAAATTGACAAAAAAAAACAATTTTTTCCTCTCCACTGATGCCCTCTTCTATCTTAAAAAAAATCCTGTGGAGTTGCGTATTGCCCCTCTCTATCCGGAAACAAAATATGCTGTCATCGGATAAAAACTCGATAGACAGTTTTCGGGGTGAATTGACTCAAAACAATTTTTCCCTCTTCACTGATGCCCTCTCCCATCTAAAAAAAATCCTGTGGAGTTGCGGATTGCCCCCCTCTTTCAGGAAAAAAAATAGTGAGAGGAATTCCGGGTGGCCCTTTTGTAGAAAAAAAAAATTGAAAAATTACCCCGAAAACTGTCTAATGAGCTATTCTCCGATGACGGCATATTTTTTTTTTGAAAATGGCAAAAAAAAATAAAAAATATTTTTTTTTAAATCGTTTAAATCCGATCAGCAGTTACAAAATTATGATTTTTGCTAAATTGAGAATTCATTAATTTCGTCCACATAACGAAACGTCCGACATGTCCACAATTATTATATTCACTCAGGCACGAGCTTGAGAAGATTTAGGTTGCTGATGTTGAACAGATCAACACCTGGATTGTTACGGAAAGCTTTGTGAATTCCCTGCATGAAATACGAGTTCAATTGATCATATACATTCTTCTTTTATGTATTAATATTTCTCTTATTTATATTTAATGTGTTATAGGCTTGGCAAAATTTTTTTTTCTATTGTTTGAACAATTGATTCCTCTGTAGCGACTGGACTATCATTCAAAAATAGTAAATTCATACATTTGATATAAATTTAGAATGTGCGGTAGACCATGTCACGATTAAGCAAGGAAATATCGTTAGACCGAAACGCTTTGTTGCCATATTGTTCTAGCATCTGATTAGACCAACCCTATAAACGGTTTTACTGGACCAGGGGCATTTTTAAGGAGTACGTCAAAATACAAAAAATGTGTGACCTGTTAAATCTTCCAATGATACCTCTGGTGTATATTTTATTTAAAATGTTTCTTTATGAATAATCAAAAATTGCGAAATTGCGAATAGGGGATAAACAGAAAATTAATTAACGATACTTGAAAAAATTCACAGTGAAAATATTAATTATTTTTGTTGGGCCAGTCAGAGTGGTATTTTATGTTAAAATAAAACACAAATATTTACCAAAACTTACAGGACACTGTTTGTTTTCAAAATTTTGCTTTACGTATCGTCTTGTCAGAATTTTTGAATGTGAATACTTTTCCAATTATTTTGTTTTTTTTTAACAAGGACCTACCTGATCTTGGCCGTACACAATTAAAGGTCTACGACGCTGGATGCGGCGACGATTACCAGCACGGAAATGCTGAGACTTGTACACCTAAAAGTGCAATCAATTGCTGTTTAGTCATTTTTTATCATCAATTTATCAGCAATATTCATGACAATTATTGTTACTCATCTTTCGTTTATTAAAGTATTTAATTTATTATTGGTAGTTCAAATTTTTTTTCCTACAAAAGATTTACGAAGTTTCAACGAATTATCGGCCAGTAATTGGAAAAATCGTGATTTTTACTTCGTAGACAAAAATTGTAGTGAACATGCGATATTTTAATTGATCTATGATTTAAAAATGTGCGGTAAGCCATGTCACAGTGAACCAAGAAAATCGCGCAAGGCTGAAACGCCTAGTTACCATATTGCTCTGACACCTGATTAGGCTATTCCGATGAATGAATTTAACGGACTGGAGACATTTCCATAGTGCTGCGTTACAATAATGTAAAATAATTTTATTGATTTGTTTTTTTTTTTCTAGTTGTAACCTTCTGTATATCGAGAAAAATCGAAAAAATAAAACAAACTTTAGGATAAAAAAAACGAAGCTTTCGCCTGTTTAGATGAAATTGGGGCCAGCATACACCCAATTCAAACGTAATTCATCCTGATAGTCTTACAAATAGCTAAACTAATATTAAATTAACACTTGAAAATGTTAATTTTCCATTTTTTATAATAATTGATGTCAAATTCGACGATATCGGCGTGTGCTTGACTGAAGTTTTGTTAATGACTGTACAACTGTTTGAACTGCACAACAAAAAATCGTCTCAATTTGTAAATGTAAGATAACGTATTGGAAGAGAAACGTTATTCTTAATGTTTAAAGAAATCGTGGGCACCGCGGATAATTGTATGATTTTTATTATTTCGATAGCGCAATACACACGTCCTTCTTCTCCGACTCTTTCCCTTTTTCTATCGTCACGTGCATTTGTTTGTTTCCTATCTATCCTAGCTCTTGGCAACCGATCGCACGTCTCTTCACTGCATACCACACTCGGCCGTCCTGACCGGGCATTCGCCCCGAGTGTCCGCTTATGTCGTTCACTTTTGACAATTTTTTTTTTTTTTTTTTTTTTCAAAGAAAAATCGCTCGTTTAATGTTATGCTTTTTTTCGTTGACATCTTTTTCTTATTTGGCCTCAGTTTCGTTCTCCATGTGCTGATCTTTGTCGTCGCTTCGCAGCTGATCTTCATACTCGTCGCTCGTCCAGAGCTTCATCGAATCAACGGCGGTTGACGTTTGTTTCGGCCCCTCAGTTTCACCAACGCGGCGCACGATGTAGCGGTCGTTATGCAACGTTTTGAAGATCTCATACGGCCCGAGAAATTTGTGCATAAATTTCGAGCCAGCGACTTGTTGTGTTCGACGAATTGCAACCAGATCTCCGCTGCTATATCGATGAGCTTTCTTTCTTGATTTGTCAAACTTCCGTTTGTTCTGCAACTGGAACAACTGAATATTTTCTTTCGCGTGACACCGTAATTCTTCTCACTCTTTGTCAAATGAGGTAACGAGTTCTTCGTCTAGGAGCTCATTGATTTTTGGATCGTCTGGTAGGCGTGCGTCGACTCCAAACATTAGTCGAAAAGGCGTCGTTCCCGTGCTTCGATGAGGTGTCACATTCAAGCGTCTCTGTACGATTGTCAGATATTTGTACCATTTCCCCGGTTTTGGAGCGGATAGTTTGGTCAATAACGGTATTAGAGTACGATTAACTCTTTCTACTTGTCCGTTCGCTCTGGGTGTTCCCGTTGTAATCAGCGTATGCCTGATCTCTTCCTTTTGGCAATAACTCACAAATTCTCTTGATGTAAACGCCGTACCTCGGTCTGAAATGATTCTCCGTGGATTAGCGAAAATAAACGATTGTTATATAAACGATTCTCCGCTGACATTGTAGATTTTATCACGTATAGCCAGACAAATTTTGTAAATGCGTCGGCCACGACGAAAATATGCGCGTAGGATTTCTTTGTCGATGGCAAAGGACCTAAGTGATCCACGTGAAATGTGTCGAAAGGTGTACTGCCCTTCCCGATCGGATTAAGAAATCCTTCTCGCTTTCCTTGCTGTCGCTCGGCCAAAATGCACGAGATATAGTTTCGAATTACTTTCTCCGTCTTTGATCTTAGATTAGGTATCCAATATTCGTTTCGGACGAGCGTCTTTGTCTTGTTTATTACAAAATGACCTCGTTTGTGTGCTCGTCTAATTATTTGTAACTGCATTACTCTGGCACTACGAGAAATATTTCGTCACCAACGTCCTTATACAATACACCGCCCTGCATGCTGTAGCCGCCGAGCTCACCCTTTTGCGCTCGCTCGATCTTTTCTTTTAGATCGGCGTCGTCTCTTTGAGCTATTTTCAGTCTTGCCATCAAGCTCTCGTCCTTTTCGTCGATCGTCAAACATACAGAGCATCATGCTCCGTCCGGTTCGATGCTCCATCGTGTATTGAAACTCCTCTTTAAAAAAAAACCCACCGCGCCACCCGAACACACAGATCTTTCTTGTTCATCGTTATCGCAAAGGCCTTACAATCTGTCACGATCTTGAATTTTATGCCGAGCAGGTATACGCGGAATCGTCGAAGAGCCCTAATAATTGCTAATACTTCCAGCTCATAACCTGAGTATTTTTCTTCCCCCGGTGTCGTCTTTCCACTGGCAAAGTCAATCGGATGTAGCTGTCTGTCTTCTCCGCTTCGCTGCAGTAGGATAGCTGCGTAACCGTATTTCGAAGCGTCCGTATGGAGCTCTATCTCGGCTCCGGTTCGATATAGGTTTGGTATCGGTTGTTGACTCAGATAGTTTTTTAATAGATTAAAAGCCTCCAGTTCGGTGTTACCAAAACTGAACTTTACGCCTGCCCTCAAAATATTTGACAACGGTCGCGCGATCCTCGAATAACCAGCGATAAATTTTCTAAAATACCCGGTCACGCCTAAAAAGGCTTGTACTTGCCGAATATTCACGGGCTCGGCGAATCGTTTTACCGCCTCGGTCTTCCTCTCTGACGGTTTGACAGTCCCGTTCTCAATCACATAACCCAAGAATTCGACGCGTCTCGTCAAAAAGTGACGTATTTATATTTTTTTAGTCCGTCTTTGTAATTATCAGAAAGGATAATTAGATCGTCCATATAAATCAGCACTTATTGGTCTCGCATTGCGTCTCGGAATATTGCGTTCACGTATCGTTGGAAAACTGACGGGGAGTTGCACAATCCAAACGGCACTCGCAGGAATTGAAATTGTCCATCGGGGACGATAAACGCGGTATATTTGACACTCGAAGGGTCCACTGGAACATGAAAGAATTCATTTCTTAGATCGAGGGTGCTGAAAATCTTCGTACCCTGCAACCGATCGAGCTGATCCTCGATTAGTGGCAACGGGTATCAGTCTCGAACGAACTTTCTGTTGAGAAGGCGGTAGTCGACGCACAGTCGATGTGATCCGTCTTTCTTTTTCACCAGCACGATAGGACTAGCGTAGTCCGAAGACGAGGGCCTCACGATACCTTCTTCATTCCACTCTTCGATTTGGGCGTTGACGATATCTCTTTCGATCGCCGCTAGGCGTCTCGCCTTTTGGTATACTGGTTCGTTATCTTTCAGCGCCAACTTCATTGCCACTGTTGTCTCCATGGTTTTATTCGGCGTATACTCGTCGACCCACGTAGTGATTTGTTTCGTCACGTCGACGTCATTGATGTGAGGAAGATCAATTTTCGGAACGGGTTCGTCGAGCACGTTTATTTGCAAAATCTCCGGCATTGTCTCGCCGTCGTCGTCATCACTGTCAAACTGAATCGTTCCTTTTATTCCCATGAAAATTTCTCGGCTCTAAAAAGTCAGCTCCGATTAGTAATCTTTGTCGGGAGAGTCCGTTTGCAACCACGCGCACGAGAATCGGGAAACAATGTCCATCTATCGTAATTTTCGTTTAAAATTCTCCCATTGCCGTGTGAGCCGGTGAACCCACTCCCTTAAAACGAGTGTCTGTTGGCTGAAGAGAAGGTGATTCGATTTTTGTATACTCATTTTTGCACATCAACGTTAGATCACTTACGGTGTCCATGAGAGCCTCGATTTCCTTGCCCAGAATAATTACCGTTTTTATGTACTTTTCCCGAGGGGCATAGGCTACTGCTCCGATTTCGATTGCTGTTTCGTCTTTTTTATTTTGACACCTTGAAGATATGTGTCCATACTCACCGCACTGGAAGCATTTTAGCTCGCGTCCTTTTTCGAGGCACGACGCACTCACGTGATCAGGTTGACCACAGTTGTAACAACCCTTTCGGTTACTTATTTTTCTTTTTTCACTGCTCAATTCACTCTCGTTACTACCTCCACTTTTTCAGCTCGCATTATCTTTGTTACATGGTCATTTCTTTTCTCCTGCTGGCCTGAACTCATCGAGGGTTGTTCCCGTAGCGCAATTTTGTCGAACGCCTCGATCAAGGATTCCTTCGAGGCAAAACATTGCATGCGTGCTTGGTTACATAACGCTCTGTCTGAGATGCCGTCAATGAGATAGTCCAGCATGTCCCCGTCATCGATCGGTAGACGGTTTCCGACGATGATTTTGTCATGCGCGTACTCTCGGAATGATTCGCCTCTTTTCCACACACGCGCTTCGAATTTTTTACGCAAGTCGATCCTGTTTTGTTTTGGTCGATACATTCATCCTATTTCGTTCATAAGCGCGTCAAACGTCATCGCGTGATGCTCTAATTTCGAGTGCAACCATTCGGATGCTTTTTTCCGAAGTTTCATACCGATTAACGTCTTTGCGGCGTCGTCCGCAAGTCGATACGTTGCTTTCATAAATCTAATCTGCCTTTCCCAAACGTCAAAGCTGTCAAGTGTCCCGTCGAACTCACTTACCAGTTCGGAAATCATCTTTAGATTCATGTGTGAAAGAGGATTCGGCGCTACTTCCATCGCGTTTTGCCTCTCAAGCATCTCTTGAGCTCGTAGCTCGTCTCCTATCGTGGGTACACGTTCAAATCGTCGTAGCGCCTTTATTTCGCGTCGAGCAAGTTCGAGTTCACGTTGCATTAATTCTCTTTCACGTCGTGCGAAATCGACCTCGCGTTCGCGTCTTTGGAGTTCCACTTCTCGTTCTCGGTTAGCGAGTTCTCTCGCACGTCGAGAATCGTCATCACGATCCATGTTCTCATGAGGCTGTCTCTCACTTGTACCCTGCCCGACCGGAGGTTCCTCGTCCTCGTTGTTACGTTCTTCTGCCCACATTCCTATCGGATCAAACTTCCTCAAACGGGCGGTTATCTCGGCTTTTGTACCACCCGCCGGTAAATCATACGCCCGCGCTTTGTCCCGCAGCTCGGCTATTGAAAAGTCGCTCGATTTCGGCATAATTCGTATTTTCGGAACTATCGACTTCACTGCGAATTTTTCCTACGATTCCGGACGAGCCCTCAAAATTGTAAGATAACGTATTGGAAGAGAAACGTTATTCTTAATGTTTAAAGAAATCGTAGGCACCGCGGATAATTGTATGACTTCTATTATTTCGATAGCGCAATACACACGTCCTTCTTCTCCGACTCTTTCCCTTTTTCTATCGTCACGTGCATTTGTTTTCCGGCGACTCGATCGAAGAGAAGCCGGCTTTCGCCATTCTTATCTCATCTCTCGTGCCTTACAACCACGTGCTTTCCGATCAATTTGTAATCCGGCATTTTCTCCTCATATATTATAATCATCGGTATTTCTCTCGGCGGTAATTGGACGGTCTAATTAACCCCTTTCGGAATCATCTCATATTTTTTAGGGATTTGACTCACGGCACGGCACGGACTCGCGATATTAATCTCGGGAAAAGGTGCTACGCTCAGCCTCGTGTTCCTCCCGGTACGCCATCTTGGCCGAGAATAGTGTTCTCTATCGCGCGTTATCTCTGAACGTTTTTCTCATCCGGTATCTTCTCACGTGAGATCAATTGTAATATCGAATCAGCTCTCTACAATGCATATTGTGCTCAGCAATAAAAATACGTCATCGTCGACCATATGGTCATACTATTAATCTCTGTGTGTTCAACATTCATTATCGGCGTTCCTCACCTTGCTCCCCTCTCAACCAGATATTTCACGGGTAACTTTACATCAATATATATTGATTTTTCCAAAAACCGGGGCTTTGGTCTGGTGGCTAGCGTGCTGGCCTCTTAGCCAGAGCCTCGGGAGGTCCCGGGTTCGATTCCCGGTGTCGTAATCTTGTCAGGAGAAAATAAAATATGGGCGTGACTAGCTCCAGATATATGTATGGGGCATACACAAGTACATTTACTGGTGTGTGTCACGTACATATAGCTGTAGTCCATGTTTACGTTCTCCTGTCAAGATGTGACGTAGCTCCGACGCCGTGAGGCGAGCACGGGACCGACTGTAGTGGCCCAGGTTTTCCGCAGTTTCCCGGGGCCCATGATACGTGTTAATACGCGTGCCATGGTGAATGCGCTACAGAATAGGAAGTCGGCTGCGGCCGCACGGGCCCTGGGTGTCTGGTTACTGACCCGGACCAGATACCCAGGGTGGAGGCGGATGGGAGGGAAGGATGGAAAGGGAGGTGAGGGAAGGAGCGCCATCTTGAAAACCCCGAAAGGGAAGAAAGGCGTGAGGATATAAATTAATAAAAAAAAAAAAAAAAAAAAATTGATTTTTCCAATGATTCCTGATTAATTAATCGTTAAAATAAATGTTTACTATTTTATAGACTGTCTGCTAAGCGCGACAACGGAGCAGTCTGGATTTTTTTTCACCAGTGGTAGCACTGTTGACGACATTAATTAATTAGCAATCTTATTTATGAACCTTCTACAGCCCAGTCAATAGGTAGTTTGAAAGTGCTGTTTGGTGAAAAAAATAAGGAACATGGGATATTTTCAGGACTGGTAGGGGGGTGTCTCCTGAGTATAAATCCAGATTGGCGACCTCTTATCGCTATCAGGGTCGCCGCCATCTTGGAAAACGTGTTTTGCTCTATATCTCGCGAACCGTCCACTTTACGACAAAATGTGCGGATACCTTTTTTATACATAATTAAATTCCCCATCTTTTTTGCCCATAACTTTTTTACGTAACATCAATATTTTCTAAGTTATAACACTTACAAAACTATTTCTCCGAATATCTCCCTGAGCGTTTATTATTTCGCGAAAGAACTTATTATCAAACTTGTAGAGCATAAAATTCTCTACATTTTTTAATGTAATCTTTTTTCCTATCATTAATACCTTCAAAGATATACCGCCTTTATTGCGCGAGGCGCCGCGAAATCTCCACAAAACGCGCACAATAACGGTCGACGCAGGTACCCAGTAAACACGTTATATTGCGGCAATATAACATGGAAGTTACATGTAATGTCACAATGTTTTTCTTGTGATACATAGCTGTTATATAACGTGGAAGTAACATGTTATGTACTATATGTTATATGCTGGTTACATAACTGGTATGTAACGTTTTGACGTTACAGTAATGTAATAGAGTTTTGTAGCCGTTACGTAACACGTTTGTAACAATGTGAGTGTACCTTTGGTGATATTTATGTAACGTTAATGGGGTGTAACGTAGTAACGTTACAGTAATGTAACATGATTCTGTAACGTTTACATAACATGCTTGTAACAATGTGAGTGTACCTTTGGTGATATTTATGTAACGTTAATGGGGTATAACGTAGTAACATTCCAGTAATGTAACATGACTCTGTAACGTTTACATAACATGCTTGTAACAATGTGAGTGTACCTTTGGTGATATTTATGTGACGTTAATGGGGTGTAACATAGTAACATTACGGTAATGTAACATTACTCTATTACGTTTACATAACATGCTTATAACAATGTTAGTGTACCTTTGGTCATATTTATGTAACGTTAATGGGGTGTAACGTAGTAACATTACAGTAATGTAACATGACTTTGTAACGCTTACGTAACATGCTTATAATAATGTGACCCTGGAAAAAATAGAGTGTGCAAAGACAATAATACAAAATACAATAATACAATAATACAAATGACAATAATACGGCGGTCTTCATTCAGGTAAATGCTGTAATAAATGATTATACTTTCTCACTATTTTTTATATTAACGTTAAATGATATCCATTGCTTATCGAGCGCGTTTTGTGAAGATTTTGCGGCGCCTCGCGCAATAAAGGCGGTATATCTTTGAAGGTATTAATGATAGGAAAAAAAGATTACATTAAAAAATGTAGAGAATTTGATGCTCTACAAGTTTGATAATAAGTTCTTTCGCGAAATAATAAACGCTCAGGGAGATATTCGGAGAAATAGTTTTGTAAGTGTTATAACTTGGAAAATATTGATGTTACGTAAAAAAGTTATTGGCAAAAAAGATGGGGAATTTAATTATGTATAAAAAAGATATTTGCACATTTTGTCGTAAAGTGGACGGTTCGCGAGATATAGAGCGAAACGTATTTTCCAAGATGGCGGCGACCCTGATAGCGATAAGAGGTCGCCAATCTGGATTTATACTCAAGAGACACCCCCCTACCAGTCCTGAAAATATCCCATGTTCCTTATTTTTTTCACCTCAAAACTACCTATTGACTGGGCTGTCTAGGACTGAATGTTGCCTTTACGCAACACCACTTCAAAACGTACTTCTGGTTTTTGTGGGTGCAAAATCCTTTTCACTGTAACAGTAACGTCTTTATCTGATTAAAGTGGCATATTTTATCTGTATTTCATACAATTAACAATTTTTTTACGATGAGGGGAAGCCAAGAAAATAAATTAAAAAAAAAAACGAAAAAAAAAATTATTGCCGAAAATCACATAAGGTTGCATAAAAAGTGAAGATATACTATTTACATAGCATTTGCTGTACAATTTCCATGCTTCGATCTGAGAGTTAAAAATAAAAAAAGGAAGCTAGAGAAAAAAAAACTATGAATTCAACTTATCCCCGGTTTTGTCAACCACGGATAAGTTACAGATAAAGTTATTCGGCAGATATACAATCCTATCTTGCGGATAACTTTATCCAGAGCTAACGAAACCGGCCATTAGCATGGATTTACACCACGGTATAGCAAAGTGTTTCTACTATACCGACAGAATAATCACCATACTACTCTACAACATTGCCACGTCTACACAGGACAATAGAGTTCTTGCATGAAAACGACTTTCTCCTTTTTTCATCATTCTGTCATAGTTAAATATTTCCTGAAGTTAATAAACATTTCATTAATTTCTTTAAGCTAGTAAATTATTATATCTAAAGGTGTAAAAATTGTAAGAAATCTACGCTCTCTGCGGGCCAAGTGACGTCACAACACCCCTCGGTACTAGGGTAAGGTTATGCCCGGTTTTTTCACCTAGGATTGTCTTCCGGATATAGTTATTCCCGGGTAACCCATGTTAAGGGACTTTGAGCACGTGGTCTGTTTGACCGACGAGACGCGTATTTTTACGAATCTCGCTCTTATTTTTTTGCCAAGCCTCTGATCGACTCGAAATTTTTTATGAGTACTCGTTAATATTTTAGCAAGTGCGCTCTGCTAATCTTGAGCCGATTAAGCGTCAAACGAATTGATAATTAATTTATTTAGGTGACGTCACGAGATCGCCTGTCACGCACACATAGAAGGAAACACAGACGAGGACATTTGCTTACGCTTGTCAGTACCCTGCTGAAAATTTCCAGGTGGGAATCCATATGTAACAATATGGGTACCAATAGAATCATATGGATGTACATCTAAATCTATGGAAACCCAGAACCATGGAAAATCCATACGGGTAATTCCACGGGCTTCCCGTATGAAATCTAGTAGGATGCACATGGACTTTCTGTAGTTTTACTACCTGAAATGGTGGTCTGAATTGGTATAGATGAGCCCATGGGTATCTAAATGGATGTAATGTGGTTTCACATAGGAACACCTCCCGGATTACGTATAAATTCCTGTGAAAGTACCATGGAAATGTCCATCCATAGTCCATGAAAATTAGCATGTGAAATCCATCAGTCGTCTTATGGAATTTTCGAAGAATAAGCATATGAATCCATGTGCGATCACACAAATTATTGTGGGCAGTCCATAGTAGAATGTAGAATTCCATAGAAATGTCACGGTAAAATCCAGTAACGATCCATGGGCATCTCCACTCAAAATCCACTAGATTTCCGATCAGAATCATAGAAAAAAAACCTACGAATCTATGTGTGATCACACAGATTGTCGTGGGAAGTCCACAGTAGAATGTAGAATTCCATGGAAATGTCACGGTGAAATCCAGTAACGAACCATGGAAATCTCCACGCAAAATCCAGGTTGAAATCAGAGAAAAACAACATACCAGTCCATGTGTGATCACACAGACTGTCGTGGGAAGACTATAGTAGAGTGTAGAATTCCATGGAAAAGTTACGGTGAAATCCAGTAACGATCCATGGAAATCTCCACACAAAATCCATTGGATTTCGCTTCGAAATCAGAGAAAAACAACATACGAATCCATGTGTGATCACACAGACTGTCATGGGAAGACCATAGTAGAATATAGAATTCCATGGAAATGTCACGGTGAAATCCAGTAACGACACCGGGCTCTAAGATCATATTCGGTCATATATAATTATACACATATTATACTTGGCCGTATACGAGGTCACCTGACGATATACGCTCATACGTGATAATATCTGATATAAATTACTTATATACATATGTATATGAGTGTATATGTATATATACTCATTACATACATATCCCGTAGGAAAAAGTTACATTGCTTACCATTGACGCCTCAATGGAACTTCAATGGCAACATCACTCAAACCAATGGTACTGAATGTCAAAGTCGTGCATGTATGGCAAAATTCAACTTGCAAAGGTAAAGTGTAATGGCAATAAACTACAACATTCGAGTACCATGCATTTGAATGGAATTATGAAAACTCCATTGTTGAATGGTAATGCCTAATGGAACTATAATTGCGCCATTGGTTTGCCAATGGAATATGGATCTATATATATGAAGACTCTACCCAGTAAACACAGTAATATTGCAGCAATGTAACGGCAACATAACCGAATATTATAAGTAATATTACCTGGATGTTACATGTAAATTGCATGTAACTTGCCATTTCCGACTCAGCAATATAACATGTTATGTAACGTGTTATATACCCGGTATGTAATAGTTATATTAGAGACTAGTAGAGAGATCGCCAACGGTCGCCCTGCGGGTGTAAAGCCGGTCAGGGGGGATTAGTCGTGGAGGGGGTAGTTCGCGTGGACATTGACTCGGGCGGTGTGGCAGATTTTCAGTCAGCTGTGTGCACATTGGCCTCCCGGGTAATGCAGGTTGGCTGAGCGTGGCGTGCACATGGTATCGAGCGAAAACGCAGATATATGTATACGGACCACGGACTGTGAACCGTTTCGGCGGTTTCGGTTTCAAGCCGCGATTCACGCGTTTGTTGTAGAAGACAACAAATGTGAGAGCTGCCCTTTATTTATTCACTAAATTATGTCTTGATGACAAAAGACGAGTCTTGATCTCAAAATTTAGTTATAATAAGCATTCATTTAATTAAGTGTTATATCACAAAAATTGTTGTGCTTGTATTGCGGAAAAATATGCTCATCAATGCGTTACTGCGTCAGAGACGATTTTTTCATTCTAGCATGAACGTTTTGGCAATATTGTTGTTTATTCATATCTAACTCGACCAAGAGGTATAAAATAAATTAATTGGCGGTTAAGCCTCCTGTACATGAACCTAATCCGGTAACATGAGATTAAATTCGTATACAGGTCTTGGCAGTGGTCATTGCGTCCGTGACTACAACTCCGTCGGTCTTGGGGTCGATACCACTACGCGCATTTTTTTTTGAATTAATGTGTTTCTAATATTTATTTATTTTTTTTATTTATATCGTAATAACGATGTTTTAATTTTAGTAAATAAATTGTATATACTGTTATTATGACGAATATTTGCTACAGGAAATAACCCCCTTTAACCCCGCAGATGTACGGAGTAAAATATACGGTATAAATGGTAATCTCAAAAAAATTACCGTGATGAAAAATTTTTTAGACTATTAATAATTGGGTCCTCTAAGTATAAAGTCTATTTATTTATCTATTTATTTATATTATTTATTCATATATTATGTATTTATATATTTATATATTATATATGTATGTATTTATATATTATATATGTATGTATTTATATATTTATATATTTTATATATATGTATTTATATATTTATATATTCATTCATTTATTTCTTTATTTCTCGGATAAAAACCCTTTTACGAGCTTAAATTGATTTTTTTAGAAATTACAATGCTTACATAATGAAAAAGAAGTACACATCGAAACGAGCATCAAATATCGTTGTTCACCAATAAAAAAAAATCCCTACAACCGTAATATCCCCTACATTCGTATATAACCATTTCCGCGAATGGAGAGATTGGTGCAACATTGTTGCAACTCTTATTCATTTCTCTTCAGTTACAACAAAGCCGTGAGTGCTCTCGGACAGACCAAAATTCGAGTGTCTTGACGAAATCTTTTTGTATTTTATTCCGATTTGTCGTCATTTTATACCGATTTGTGTTTCCAAATTATTATTGTACGTGGTGCCTCGAGTGTAATTGATCTCCAGGATGATGAGTGAAACGTCGAGAAAGGACTCCGTATATGACCGCTGTATGTACAATAATTGTACAAATTCGCGCAACGGTACAAGTTCTCGTTTGTACAGGTTCCCGCAAGTCGGTGACCCTCGACATGATGTTTGGGTGCAATGTGCAGGTAAGCTTTCCGCAATGTATATCAGAGGCATAACATTTCCATGCAGGGAAATAATGCACTTATATCATTCGACAGCTACTATTAGGAGCCTATTATCGAACACGTTTCACCGTAATTTTCCCTGTCATACTTACACACACACACACACACACACACACACACACACACACACACACACACACACACACACACACACACACACACACACACACACACACACAAACAGAGAGAGAGAGAGAGAGACATACACACACACACATACAGAGAGAGAGAGATAGAGAGAGAGAGAGAAAGACACAAACCACACACACACGCACGCGCGCATATATATATATATAATATATGTCCATAAGGCACATTCCATGATTCCTCAGCAAGCTCTAGAATTTTCCAAAAAAGATCCAAAATTTTTATTTCTTTGTCGATTGCATCTTATTATTCTATGTGATAAAGTCAAACGTACACGCACACATACACACACGCACACATCCATATGTCACGTTCCACGTCAACTCAACCACCCCGTTTTTTTTTTCGTCTCGAAAAAAATTATTTAGTATGGGCATTTCGAAGGACAATATATACACGACATTTCACCAAAACTTCATCCCCCCACTATTGTTGGTTCTCGTGATAATGACTAATAAATTCTCAATTTTGTAAAAGTAATAACTTCGTAATTGTTGATCGGATTTAAACGATTAAACGAAAAATCTTTTTTATTTTTTTCGCCCTTTTCGAAAAAAAATATGCCGTCATCGGAGAAAAGCTCATTGAACAATTTTCGGGGAAATTTTTCGATCTTTTTTTTTTATACAAAAGGGCCAACCATGATTCCACTCACTATTTTTTTTCCGGTAGAAGGGGGGGGGGGCAAGACGCAACTCCACAGGATTTTTTAAGATGGGATAGGGCATCAGTGATGAGGGAAAAATTGTTTTTCGTCAATTTACCCCGAAAACTGTCTAATGAGCTTTCATCCGATGACGGCATATTTTTTTTTTTTTTTCGGAAAGAGCAAAAAAAAATAAAAAATATTCTTTTTGTAATCGTTTAAATCCGATCAGCAGTTAAGGATGTATCGGACGTACCTTCCCAACCAAAAGTGACTTTCATCGACAATATTGCATACTTTTTGATAAGATAAAAATCGGACAAAATTCAACCACAATAAAAACGATAAAAAGATTAATTTTGAATAATAATAATAATGCCAAAAAGTTCTCAATAAGTTGTTTAAACAAAACATTGTTTAACAAATTTTTAGGGAAAGTTTTTTTTTACACGTGAAATGAATTTGTTGATTTTTCTGACTACCCATGAATTTTTCAAAAAATTTCTTATCATTTTGAAATTTCGTTTTTCGAAAATTTTTTAATTTTGAAAAATGAAGGAAAAATCGTGAATTTCGGATATGTTTTCGTAAAAACGTTGTATATTACAATTAAGAAGTTTCCAGGGCATTGAACGAATGGTTTCGTAATTATAACCTTTTATACCGCGAATGTTTAAACTAGCATCCAAGAGTGGGATAGAGTTCGTTTAATTTTTTTTTTCGATAATTTTTATTCGATAAAAATCGAAAAAAAACGAGACCAAAATAGGATCGAACTCCGGCCCATTCTGAAATGTAGCTTAAAAATTCGTGTATCTAAAACGCAGGTTATTTGAGTCTTTTTTCAAATTTTCAAATTACGGCCTATCATAATCATACCAGAATTTGAGCATTCGTAGGTACGATGAAGATCTACAAAATATAGGCTCGAAATGTTTCGGTTTTTGTACATTGAACAATCCCAATGCAGTCATTATTAATTACGCGACACATAATTCATTCTATCATTGTCTACTTCTGTCACTTTACCGGAAGCCCTTTAACGTTCATTTTTTAGCTAACCCACGTTTAAAAACTTGGGCTGTATCCTCCATCCGTCGGGCAGGATTATGCGAAAACCACTTCGCACCGCAACATTTTTTTGCCGATCGGAAGTTGCGATCCGATGCGATCCCCGAGTCGTACTATGATTCCCTTGGAGTGGCGGTGCCGCGAAAGGCGAAACCAAGAGCGGAAATGGAATTGGCAACGTTAAGCGAGGTAAGTACTGTTTTTTCATCTATTGCGTTTTCTGGTATGCAGGTCGAACCGAAGAATCCGAATTACGGTCAGACCGTGGAGGATGTCTCCAAGGTCCAAGTAGGTATTTCGGTACCGATTCGGATGCTCCAGAATTCGCAGTTGCAAGATGAACTGATGGGGAACGAGTCGACCGACCCGCCAAGCTCGTCGAGATCGGAATCCCCATTATTGCCATCAGTTACGGAGCTTCAAGTGACTGTTCGTAAGCTTACGAATGCAAATGCATCGTTCCGCACGGAGAATGCCATTTTATGTAAGCAAAACAAACTTCTCGCTTTGAAGCTTCAACGCGCATTAGTACGGATCAAGAATCTCGCGGAGGGCAGGAGCAAGAAAAACATTGATGAGTTTCTTGACAGTAACAAGTGCGTAGCACCGATCGCGAGATCAATGGTGAAGATGCAGTTGCACCGAAAAAACTCTCCATATAGCGAGAACGAGAAAGATTTGGCGAAGCAGTTTTTTTACTACTCTGCCTCGGCGTACACGCGAATGAGGACTGCAGGGTGCACTTTACCTGCAGAGAGTACGGTACGTAGCTGGATTTCCGAAGTTGAGATACATCCCGGATTCTGTGACGGAATTTTTATCAAAATGCGTATAGAGATGCTGAAGTTGCCTCCAGAACAGAGAGTGTGCGCTCTGAAATGGGATGAAATGAGTATCAAAACCTTCGAAGAATATTCTGAGATGTTTGATCTCATTGAGGGTTTAATTGATCTTGGCACACTAGGCCGAAAGGACGAACGAGCGCGACATGTTTTCGTTTTTTGCGTCGACAGCTTAAATGCCGAGAAACCTTGGCGGCAAATTTTGGCGTACTTTCTTCCGGGAAACGGAATGAAGGCTCCTGAAATGAATGCGCTCGTACGAGAGTGTCTAGAAAGGCTCGAAAAAGCTGAAGCGAAAGTTATGCTCCTTACATGCGATCAGGGACCATCAAACCAATCTTTCTATAAATCCTGTTTGCAAGTTTCAGAGAAAAATCCATCGTTCATGAATAACGAGACTCAATATTTTGCTTCATTCGATTTTCCTCACTTGATCAAACAATTAGTGAGCACTTTAAGAACGCACAAAATTTTGTACTGCAATGGGCAGGTTATCGCTGTATACCAAGACTTTATCGACACCTAGAGGCACGATAAATGCAACACGACATCTAATTTGTTGTGTCACATTACAGAAGCGCACTTGTTCCCATCGACATTCGAGGCGATGAATGTGAAACGGGCTTTTCAGGTATTAGTCGTCGATTTGCTGCCGCGATCAAAACCGCAGGCCAGGGGCTCGATTCTTGAAATCATGCGATAAATGTCGTATGCGGAATATATCGCATGGTCGGTATCGCATGCGATATATAAATCGTATTCTTCACTCCCATGCGAGATCCTCCCTTCGACAATTTCCGTATACGACAGTTGTACAGCGTTGCCGTCGTTACAAAGAATAAATTAGCCAACCGTATTACAGCTATAAGAGAATCGTTTTAATGGCAGCTGAATTGATTGTTTACGCACGGACGGTAATATCTGAGACAATCGACAAAATTAAAAAATTGTGCAATGAAATGGCAAGTGCATTTGAAGGAGTACAACAAAAAAAACGCAGTGCGTACATAAATGACGAGCAAAAGAAATTGCTTGTTGGTGAGTGTTTAACTTTTAATTTGTTGATTTTCGACGAACAGATCACTGGTAAGCTGCTTAAAGTCTTTAGGAACATTCATTGTTAGAGTGACAAATAATAAATATTTGTTATCACTGGTTATCACAGAAAATTTTGACGATAATTTATTAATTGAAGTTATCAATAAAATTCAGAAATGAGAGTAGGAAAGACAAGAAAAATGGTTAACCTTTAATTTTTTTATTTTTTTAAACAGACCACTAGTGAGCTGCTAAAAGTTTTTAGCAACATCAATAAAATCTTGAACAATATTATTGCTTGTAGGGTCCACAATAATCACTTTAAATTGAATAAAGGCACGATTGTAATTATTTGAATAATTAATGTAGCAAGTGTGTTCTGTTTCAACCCTACGAGTTAAAATTCAGCAAATATGAATTTTCCAACGGATATACATTTTTCTATGACACTTAAATTACAGATTTCATGAGTGCACATGCAGAACTACAATCTGGCAAGTTTTCTGCAACATTCACAGTAAAACATTCGCAACAACTATGGGAGGATGTAACAAAGCAACTTCATCAAATACCCGGTGCCGTCAAAGAGTGGCGGCAGTGGAGAAAGGTATTTTTAGGACCGCAATTGATTAAAAGAAAAGTCATATGTGTATAAGAATATAACCGATCAGCTGACAGTAAATACCTGCATGTATTTGAAGCTGAAATTTTGCAAACATTTTGTAGTTTGTTTCATTACGGCAGACTTCAAATGAATGTTCTTACGCTTCAATGTATTTAATGAAGAAACGAAATGCTATGTTAGCAAAACATTGGCTTTGCCACCAGTGTGAACGATTGTAATTTTAAATAAAAATCCCTGCGTACATCCACTAATTGTTCAATTTTTGTTTGTATTGTAGACTTGGCAAGATATGAGAAGTTCTACTAAAGCCAAGAATACCCATATAAAAAACTATGCTAAAACGACTGGCGGCGGACCTACTTCCAGCAAAGTTTTGTCAGAAATTGACGAGAATGTGCTCGCTATCATTGGACCCACAGCTATCGAAGGACACGAAACAACAAACGAATCTAACGTGCTATATGTTAGTAATGGTTCATTTATGAATTATATTGCCTTGAAATCCATTAATGAATTGTAATATCTATCAATCCTTGAAGGGTTATAGTGCGTATTTTTGCTGTCCACGATTTGCCCCTTTTTCACGGATACCAATTATTTTCGACTTAAATTATCTTTGAATAAGTAGTATGTTGTGTGTATATTATTTCACTTTTAAAAATTTTAATTTTCGTGTAATTGTATATGACTGAATTCAACGAACTGTCGATAATTTCTGACACACTGCTCTATAAGGTTTTGGTGAGATATTCTCTGATAAAATTTTGTATGTGCTAAGTTAAAAAATGATTTTTCTGTAGGACTGGGATTATGGCACAGAAGCAACGAATGTAGAGTATCTCGAAGAGGATGAGGGTGCAATGGAAGACTTAATTCAACAATTCAACTGCACCGATAAAATACAACGTTCACCTTCAGCACAGTTGATATGTTCAAATTATAAAAAATATACGATGATAAAAGAAAACAATGGATCAGAAGATAACCGGAACAACATTAATTCCTATAATCAGAAAATGGAAACCAAAATATCAACAACTGTATCAGAAATCGGAGCTGCTTCAACTGACAATGCATTACCAATCCCTTCGACTCCGAATGGACATTCAATCACCAAAAATAGAGGTATCAAGAGAAATACTGCTTCGCTGAGGTTTGAAAAGTCGATTTCACAGACTGAGAAGTTAGCGAAAATATCTCAGGAAGATAGTGAAATACGAAAATCGTATTACGAACTAAAAATGGATTTATACAAGAGAGAGCTAGCGATCAAAGAGAAGGAGTTAGATATCAAAGAGAAAGAGCTAGCTATCAAAGAACGAGACGCAATTGCCAAAGAAAATCTATACTTAATTTTAAAGCAATTGGTAAAGCCAAATAGATATGATTAATATTTTTATGGAAACAATACCGTTTTCTGAAGATACTCATTTTTTTATGATCAGTGTTGTGAACGATTAAACAGTTGATCATAATTCATTATTAAACATGTTTATTAGGCCGGAGTGAAAAAGGTCGATTCTCGCGGATCGTATCGTAATAGCGCGGAAAAGTTGCGTCTTGGCATCACTAAAAAGTGTGCCAAAAGAAAAAAATTGCAGTCGATATCTTCTGTTCCGGTAAACGTCTTAAAGTTCTGATTTTTTTTTTAACATGGGCTTCAAATGGAGAAAGAACCTAAAAAGCCCAGTTGGCGCTAAAAAATTCGTAAAAACTCACCGGATGGTTCGATTTCAGCCCCGCTGCGCTTTCTTGAAGCGAGAAGAATGTACCTTTCATTTTACGTAGCAAATTTTTTAAAATATTTTCCTTAGTTTCGGAGATACATGCATTTGAAAAATAAGCTTTTTGTCATTTTCTAATTTTTTTTCCGAAAAAACTTATTTTGTCAAATTCTTTTATCTCCGAAACTAAGCAAGATATTTCAAATTTTAATACGTTAAATAAAAGGTACATTATTCTTGCTACGATAAAACGTAAGGGGGCTGAAATCGAACCATCCGGTTAGTTTTTATGAATTTTTTAGTGCCAACAGGACTTTCTAGGTTTTTTCTTCACTGGAATCCCATGTTAAAAAAATTAAAACTTTAAGGCGTTTGCCGGAACAGAAGATATCGATTGTAAATTTTTTCCTTTGGCACACTTTTGAGTGATGCCAAGACGCAACTTTTCCGCGCTATAACGTTACGATCCGCGAGAATCGACCTTTTTCACTCCAGCCTAATGTTTATGTTTATAAACAATTAAACATGTTTATAAATATTGTTTGATTATAATTTTATTGAAGAGTAAGTCAACAATTAAACATGATAAACTATTAAATTATTCTCAACGACATTACGTTTTAAATGTAATTTTTTTTTACGCATGAAAGTACTGAATATGTTTTACAAAGAAAGAAAATAATACACACAACAGTATTATTGTATTACGCTCAAAGTAACTTTGAACATTTACAGAGATATACTATAAAGCGATGCATATAGTGAGTAACAGGCGGAAGTGATAATAACTAGTGCTGTTGATGCCTAAAATATATATTATCAAATAGAGATTTCATATGCTGTTATAAGTACTATGCTGTAAGTACTAAGAAGAAACGAAATAGCTGGTACCTGATAAATACAGCAATCGTTTAATAAGATGGAAAGTATTACATAATATGTGTACAACATTAAAATGTTCACGCATAATTGTTTCTGTTGATCACTAAAATATATGTTAACAGAGATGTTATGAAGTGTTGCGAAGTGTACTGAGCTTAAAAAAGCAACACCGCTGGTACCTGAGCGATATAGCAATCCTTTCTTATATGTTACGTTTCTCAATTTAAAAAAGGAAAGAGTATATACTTACGTGTTCATGCGCAAGTCCTATGACTGAACAAATAACATTAAGGATACATATTGTTGAAACCTGAAGTGCCATTTATAATGTTTAATTTAATTTTATAAATAAAAAATAGTATCATTGAAAGCATATTTTTTTATTGAACCTACATTAATTCAGTTATAACAAAACCAGAAACAAAAATTTTATTTTTTTTTCCGAACGAATAAGAAACAAGTCAATAATTTATTGAGATGCATAGAATTATACAGCTCTGAAAGATGCTAATTACAGTGAAAAATCAAGGCCAGGAACGCAAAAGATAATTCCATTTGCATTCACCTTTTGAGGACTGCAATGTGGTAATGCGTCAATAAATGAATAAATACTTATGAGAAGTATCTTCTAATCAAAGTGTTTCGGACTCTTCTCCCGGCTGTTAAGTCTGGGTTAACTCTATTGGCTCTGCCGATAACCGGTTCGTTCATCTCGTACAAAACATCCATACCGAAGTCCAAATTTTCGTCTCCGTCTTCGGGTTGAGGTGCGGGGACATTATCGCGTATGCACATATTGTGTAAAACTGTGCATGCATTAATAATACGCGAGCACACATCCGGGCGGTAATGCAGAACTCTATGTTTTAAAAGGCAACGGAATCTCATTTTCAATAAACCATTGCAACGCTCGATAAGTGACCGCGTACTCATTTGCCGCGTATTATAGCGTCTCATTGCATCAGTTTCTTGTTCGCCTAATATCGGAATCATCATCCATGGTCTGAGTGCGTACCCAGAGTCACCTATACAAAAGGCAATATAAAATCAGAAATAGCAAAAATAATGACAATAATCGATATTTTGGAGCTCACGCAATACCTAATAAGAAAAAATGATGGCGACGATTGAACAAGTTTTGCATCAACGGAAGTACATTGCTGTTATTCCAAATATATGAATCGTGGGTGCTTCCTGGATATCGAGCATTAACATTCAATATCCGAAGATCTTGATCACATATCTGTAAATAAAATTATATTTGCTTTGCTTATCTGAATACATGGTTAATCGTGTTCTGTATTCTAATAGATCTTTACCAATTGTACATTGATGGAATGATATCCTTTTCTGTTTACATATATATGTTCTGGATAATTTTCATCATTTTTTGCAGGGGGGAAAATAGCCACATGAGTGCAGTCTATGCAGCCTATTGCTCCAGGAAAGCGGTGTTCACTCCAAAATCTGAAAATAACAGATTTGATGAACAACGTTTTAAATACGATCAAAAATAATTAACCGGAACCAAAAACTATTATTCGGCACCTTCTAACGGAATATATGGGTCATTGGCATCTGCGATATATTTAACAATCTTAAATATTACAAAAAATTCTGAAAAAAAATCATAAGTGTTCTTTGAGGTTTCAACTATAAGTTGAATCATTAATAATATCATAACATTCATTTTGGTATTATTAATTTAATCGTTGAAAAAAATGCAGGAAGTGCACCGTAATTTTGAAAAATTCATAATTTTTGACAAGTAACTTCTTTTACAAAATCCGCTGAGGTATTTTGAATTGAGCTAATTAACTTTTAGAACAAAATATGGGAAGCTTCGGGAATTAAAAAAGGGTATTTATTTCAAGGGTTGAAAGGATAACCTATTGTTGAAATGCCGAGGACGCGAACGACCCATGACTTCGGTTCAAGGGTTGAAATGTGTAGGTGATATGGCTTTCTGTTATTACTTGGTACGTAATTGCTGCAGTTCCTGAATATTCCTAGGAAAGTACACCCAATTGTTGAAGACGGCTGGTAGATTCAGAATATTAGTCACTTCATTAACACATCTACTGACAGACGGTTGACTAATTGCTGTATTTACATTGGACCCGATGCAATTCTGATAGCTGCCTGTTGTATAAAACCGTAATGCTGCTAAAACCTAAGACAAATGAATATCAACAAAGTTACAATTACAAATACATTTTAATGTCAACAAAGTTTTTGTAAATCGTTCAAACGTACTTTTGCTTGTGCGTCTAAAGCTGAAGATCGTAATGGCTCCGCAGAATACTCTTGAAAAATATTTATCAGTCTGTTGGCACTATCTTTTTTTAGCCGAAATTGTTTAACAAATTGTTGTTCTGACAATGTTTGAAATGGATCATCTTTTGCATGAAAACGCGGTCGATCGTTATAATCATAAAGATTTTCCAATTCATTAGCTATATGCAGTTGAACTGCATTTCCATATGCCATATCCATTACGTTATTTATTCACGTATTATTTCACTTCAATCTAACCTTACTTTTTCGAAAATCCGTTTTTATTTTCCCGCTTTTTTGTGGCCCGTTTAAAAATCTACTTTTTACGCGGATTATCGCATGCGACTTGCGTATCGCATGGGATGCACCCATTCGATGTTTAGCGTTCGATATTTTCCGCACGCGACACATCTCACAGTACTCAAGAATACCATTTCAGCTCTCGCATACGATATCGCATGCGATATCTAGGGTCATAGTTTCAAGAATCGAGCCCCTGGACCCTAATGGGCTGCATAGTGAGACGTGGAATAAAACCGCTGCATTTGCCGAACGTATGAATGCCGTTATCGACGCGTGCAATGCTTATCGACTTCTTTGTGGAAATCCATTAAAGAGACCGCTTTCCGATCGCAATCCGGGTATCGAACAAACTCTGGAGGAATTTGTCCAGTGGTCATCGGGGTGGACGATAGCCAATAAGCTTAAGTCGACCAGCGAAACTCCGATTATATCAATGAAGTCGGTACCTTGTCTTAAAGGTCTTCCGATGTCCGTGACTACGATTTTGAGGACATATCGCGCGATCAAAGCAGAAAACTCTGAGTTTCAGTTGGCCACCGGTCTTTGCAATCAAGATTCGGTTGAGCATTTATTCTCAAAGCTACGCCAACGAGGGGGATTTTGTGCGAATCCTACGGCGACAATGGTTCGACTATCACTTCGGCATATTCTGTCTACTGGCTATATTGGTAGTAGCAGCAGAGGAAATATCCAGTGTCTGGAGGCTGAGACCTTAAGACAGCCGTCAACGGTGGGCAAGGCATTCGGAACATCTGATGAAAGCACAGCCTTTTTGTCCGAGCATGAGCGGAGCGAAGAGGCTGCTGAAGTGGAAGCTGCTACTCAAGCCTTGAGTGATGCTCTGGCTGAGGATGCGTTCGTGATCAACGAAGTTGATCAAGTCCTACCCACCTCGATAAAATCTGAGAATCGGGAAACCGGTACTTATGAGAAAAACGCGATAAATTTTTTCGCTGGTTACATTGCGCACCGTAATTTGCGCAAGTACCCGTGCGAACAGTGTCGCAAAGAAATATCAAAGTTACCAACTGATGAATCTTCGTCCAACGAGATTTACACTGAATATCGAGAATTCGAAAATGTTTACGAAACAGTGCTAGCGGTGACGAAATTGAGCCGTCCAACAACCGTGTTTGAAAGTATCGTTGAAGCTCAACTCAAGGCTTTTTATCGATTATGGAAGAAACATTGGGCTTCCAAAAGTATCTTGAAGGATATTGTACACGAGATAATCAAAGATACCAACCACCTTTTTCCTGACTGGTTTGACGAATGCCACGCATGCCGAAGTCATCGTGTGGAGCTTTTGCGCTTTATGATAAAAGTTAAGTTGTTCACTCAGACCAAGTTCAACAATCGAGAGGCGCGATCGTCTGGCTCAGCGCGAACAACGTTAAAGCCTAATGCAAAATTGCAAAAATTAAAAGGTATTTGAATTTAGTTCAGATTGAAACGATTTTTTTCGGTTTCAGAGTCCCGCTTGTCCCATTAAGTCGCACCCATCTGCAGCCGGAGGCTCTCAGAGCTGCGCTTTGACGGTACATTAGGGTGGCTCAAAATAACCCGACCCCCGAATTTTTTCCGGGAAACCCTCTGAAAAGCTTCAGAATGATGGAAAAAGATATTTCCCACTGGCTGGGCGAAAATGAATAAGATTTAGAGGTCGCGCAAACGCGATTTCTGCCTAAATTCGTCATTTTTTTCGTTTTTGCTTTTTTATTTAGAAAAAAAAGGTTTTCAATTGGAAACAGTTTGAATCAAGGGCTGCCGATTTTTTTCACAATCAACTCCCCATAGTAATGGATCAATTACTATGGGGAGTTAAATTCGACTTTTTCGTTCATTATTCGTTTGTTTGAAAATAATTCCTTTTACCTCTACTGTGCAATGAAAATTTTGATAAAAAATAGTTCGAAACTCTTCGGGGTTGACTGAACGTGGGTCGCAGTTTCGCATCTCTTCATCGAGGTGATTCGAGCTGAACGACAGAAAACAGTTCGCGACTCTCTCAAGAGTCGATCGAACGGTCGCAGTTTCGCATCTCTTTACCGAGGTGATTCGAGCTGAACGACAGAAAACAGTTCGCGACTCTCAAGAGTCGACCGAACGGTCGCAGTTTCGCATCTCTTTACCGAGGTGATTCGACCTGAACGACAGAGATGGGAAATACGTCAATTAGCCTCCCCGTGGCATTTCCTGGAAGTACTTGTCTTCGGATAAGTAGCTAATAATTGACATTATCGCCATTACTTTGACAATCAACAGGATTTTGGGCCCGCAATCCTGTTTTCTGTAGTAACGTGCTTGTAGGAAGAGAGACAAGAATCAAACTACAGATAAATTATGATTATTCTTATTTTATTATTATTATTATTATTATTAAATATTTTAATGTCTGGTCACGAATAAATATTTGATTGTTAAAACGAAATGTTGCTTGAAAAAACTAAAATCTGTTCCTATCAAATAATATTTAAGCATACCAATTAATATTTAGTTGTACCAATCAAATATTCTATCGCGATCAGACATTAAAATATTTCATTGAGTCAATTGTATTTTTTTTGAAATTTTAGAAAAATTGTAAAATTGAAAATTTCAACCCTTTTAGTCGCACATTTTTTTAAAGGGTATTTTGTGAAGTTGCCAGTAGATACATGTTTGTACTGGCAACTTCATGACATATTAATTGTAAAAATGTGTGAAATTTTTAAATTTACAATTTTTCAAAAAATTTCAAAACTTGCAAAAAAATTCTAAAAAAAAATTGTTGTAGCTTGTATAATTTTTTTTTTTAATTGACCAAATAATCAAGGTTTCAGTATACAAGATCGATTTATACTTATGAGTGAATTATGAAAATAGGATTATTCTTTGGCATTCCAATGGTACAACTTCCTTATGAAATATTTGACATGAATATCTATTAAACAATACAGAGTAATTAAATAAAAATATTTCCTGTAGGAAAGATTCATCATAATAACAGTAGGTGCCGTTTATTTACTAAAATTGAAATATTGTTGCTACAAAATACAAAAACAAATAAATATTAAAAAACATATTAATGAAGAAAAAAATTGCGCGTGGTGGTTGCATAAATGTAAATAAATAAACAAATGAATAGACTTTATACTTCGAAGACCCAATTATTATTATTGGTCTAAAAAATTTCATCGTGGTAATTTTCTTGAGATTACCATTTATACCGTATATTTTACTCCGTACATCTGCGGGATGCGGGGTTAAAGATTTGGTAAAAGATTTCTTATGTTTAGGATATAAAATAAATTGGCCTATTGTTTGGGATGCCAATGTGTGCAAACTCCTTGAGGAATATTTGACAGGAATATTTGAAGAATACAGAGTAATTAAATAAAAATATTTCCTGTAGCAAAGATTCCTCATAATAACAGTATATACCATTTATTTACTAAAATGAAAACATTGTTATTACTAAATAAAAAAAAAATATTAGAAAGATATTAATTCCGAAAAAAAATGCGCGTAGTGGTTTCGATCCCAAGACCGACAGGATAGCAGACTCTGTGCTAGCGGTTCACAGTCCGTGGTCCGTGTAACATATATCTGCGTTTTCGCTCGATACCATGTGCACGCCACGCTCAGTCAACCTGCATTACCCGGGAGGCCAATGTGCACACAGCTGACTCAGAATCTGCCACACCGCCCGAGTCCATGTCCACGCGAACTACCCCCACTACCTCGGCCAGTCGAAACCCCCTCGAGCATCTGCGTTGGCGATCTCTCTACTAGTCTCTGGTATGTCCATACCTACCTAAATATTACCTTAGTGTTGTGACGTCACTGTCACGTGATATACGTTTGAAATGCAACTCAATTTTCAAGCTGATAAAATTAATTAAATAATGATAAGTAACTGAAAAAACCTATGCAAATGATGTTTTTGAATAATTATCTTTAAAATAATTTAAAAGTTGAAAATAATGCAAGTTCTCTATTCATAAAAAGGCGATACTCTTCATTACTTTAATTAAGGTAGTACTCGCGCGATCGGTGGGGGGGAATGAGCGGAAACGTAGACGCGGCGGAGCGCGGCGAGCGAGGAGCACGCATGAAACAAGAGAGAGTCGGACCGCTCATAATCTGACGCACGCAAAAAATTTCCTTAAAATCGATCATTTTATGTCAAAAGGTTCCGCAACCCCCATTTTTTATGGAATGTATGTAATCGTGATAGTTTTCTGAACATTTAACAGTTTTAATATTGATCGTATCTAATCATGAAAGATACGAATTTCTGTTTCAAAGTTGCGTCAGCTCAGAATTCGGATATGGTGTGGGATAAATATGTGGATTTTACGAATTAATTACTCGCGTAAAGAGTCGGTGACCCACTTTGAAATTTTACAGGCATTATCTTATACACTTCTGCTACACCATATAAAAAATTCAAATTTTTATCTAATCGTTAAGCTTGTGCGAGTACTACCTTAATTCCTCGACAATTACTCACTTAAAATAATCACAACTCACTTAAAACTTAGCATAATCAATCGCTTGATCCTAAATCTTGATGATATAATATTTTCAGAATTTACAGCAGAGATTTAGTTCCATTCGTTTTGAAACCATTAACGTCTGCAGAAGCTCTTTTCCCTTAAGCGACCGTGTTAAATTCATAAATTTATAACTACCAAATTATTTAGTGAAAAATACTGAAATAATTCATGTATTATTATTCTATCAAGAACTATCATTCCTCAATTTTTCAAGAATTTTTGCGATTTTTTAATATCCATCCAGTAATAATTATTTATGCTAAATGGTTGACTAATTTTTGTTTCAATAAGGGGAAAAAAATACACTTGTCTTCATCGAAAAATGGTCTTACCCTTGGATCAAACGAGGGCCGGGACACCCGGAGCTGCAATGGCCGATACGATTGGGTGAGGTTTTTTATCAACGTTGACACGACGATGTCAACAGCCCCCAGGGAAGGGGAAAACATTTTGTCAGGGAAAACATACGCCCGCCTCGATGCATGTTGCCGAATGTACTTCTACCGGAGCGGTGAGTACTGCTTCGGCCAACTTGCCATATTTACAAAATACCGCCACCTCATACACGGACGACTGCGCATCCCGCATCCCATGATTCCGTCAAGGTCCGATGACCTGCAACAATATACCTGCCCTTTGAGGATTCATTGGCCAAATTGTAAAAAAAAAGAGAAAATTCTCATTGGAATTTTTTTGTTTATTCGACACACCTCTACTGAAAATATTGAGATGAGATCTGATAAAAGATATCAGATGAATTCTGATGTGAGTCTACGCGAGATCTCATGTTGGCCCAAATGAGATCTCACTAACGAATTTGAACTGGGACGTGGTCATAAAATCGCATATGCGATCTTGCAACAGATATCTCATATCAAATCTCATGATTTTGAATTAGATTTCCAATCGAAAATCGAAGAAAATCTTGGACAATTTGGATATTGTTATTTGTTTTCAATGCAGGAACAACAATAAAGGACAAAATTTTATAAAAATCATCACGAGATTTGCCATGAGATACGATATGAAATCTGCTGCAAGATCGCACATGAGATTTTATGACCACGTCCCAGTTCAAATTCTTTAGTGAGATCTCATTTGGGCCAACATGAGATCTCGCGTAGACTCACATCGGAATTCATCTGAGATCTTTTATCAGATATCATCTCAATATTTTCAGTAGGGACGCTCGACGCTTGAATAAATTATTGCTGGGGAAGGGGAGGATTTTTATTTGATTAAAAAATCAAAATTCCATGATATCGTGCACCGGTTATGAAGGTAGAACTTTCTCTAAAGAACATACACACATAGAGCACTTGACACAACATTGATCGTTCAAAAAATTTGGCTCAATCGATACCAAGAAAAAAAAAAAATTCTCTTATTCGTTTAGAAAAATTTCCCATAAATTGACTGGGGCTTTGAAAGAAGAAAAAAAACAGCATTGAAGAAAATTGAACAATCGAGGGGGAGGGGACTTAATTGGATAAAATTGTTTTCATGATATTTGTGTTGAATTGTCACTCACCGGCTTTCTTGGAAATGTAGTAAAATGCGGCTGTCTGCTGTTCTTCGAGACTCGCCGCCAATAAACAAAGTTCATGACATCAGTATGAATCGAAGCTTCGAATACCGCCGGGTGAGATATCGAGTTGACAGAAGGCTCATTTATGTCACCATAGACGATGATCGGAGGTCGAGCTATTGATAACGACTGCATGAATTCGAAGGAAATATTTTGGATCCATTTAACTTCGGAAAAATGCTATTTTCTGGTTTCAAATTTGTATTCAAGAGTAGCCCATTTTTGCAAAGATTTATATTTTTTTTTTTTTTTGACAAATGGTGATCGCGGCTTTATCAACCCGGATAGTACGAAACGACGGATCAATGGATCATGAACACACGTACGTGTTCGATGAAACGTTGATACATTTTCATTGATGTTTTGACGAAAAAATCAATTTTTACGTCGTTTGAAAACATTTTTAGGGGGTTATAAAGTCCAAATTTTTTAATATCGTCTTTTGACTCACCATTTTCGTGGATGTTTCACCACTTTTGGCGCACCAGAGAATCACTGAATAAGCTAACCAGGCAGTCAAGACGTCGTACGTCTTGAGTCTTGAACGGCCGTAAAGGAAAAAGGGAAGAAACACGTGAGCGCAAAGCCGGCTACGATTTTTCGCGCATGCGTTCATTTTAGCGACGTTCACTCGGAGTGCCTTGGTTTTCCTGACATATGAGCTGCGTTCAGAAACCTTATCTGTATCTCTGTTAAACACAGAAGGTTAAGGTTGTTGTGACGATACTTCAAAATGATGTCATGCAGACCAAATTTTTCCATAATGTATATAATTATTTTGCCTACGTTCCTGTAAAACTTGGGTACGATTCACAGTACCGTTTTTGAGAAAAAAAATTCGGAAAGTTAGTGTGTTTCGTAGGTTAACTGCACCTATGATAGATAAATTCCGATAAATTCTGACAATTTTTGCAGTATTTATGTAATATCTGACAAGAAAATGGTGCCAACAAGCTGAAAAATGTAATCCGTTTTAAGAGACATCACCTGGATATTCGGTAAAAATTTCAGAATTTTTGACAGTACCGTTTTTAGAAAATTTATAATGAAAGAGGAAAAGGACCCGCTCGCCCGTGAGCGACGCAACATTGTATCGTCGATGCATCCCCCGCCCTCGCCGCGCGTGGACTCCGGCCGCTCCCCTGGCTGAGTAACCAGCACAACAACCTTAAACAGAAGACGTTCATCACCATGGAGAATAATACCCGTTTTCATAGGGGTTCCTTGAGGAATAAGGATTCCTTGTTCCTCATTTTAACGTTGTGAAATGAGGAACAAGGGATATACCTCAAAGAAGGACTATGAATACGGGTATAATACCCGTATTCGTCCTTCTTTCTTGTTCCTTCGTATTCCTTATTCTTCATCAAATCATAAGAACAAGGAATCCTTGTTCCTCAAGGAAGGACTATGAATACGGCTATAAGTCTCCACAGGCGCATGGGCAGGCGTTCTCTCCCTTTGAAGTTTGACCAGGTCCCTGGCACTCCAATGGATTCTATAGCAAACCTGTGTCTCCGCTATGATCGCCGTATTTAGTTCGTACTGCGTGGCGCTGGCATGCTTCCGCGCGCCTACCCCTCTCCCGCGCACCGCCGCCTGACATGTGACGCGCAATCTTCGCAATCATCGTATTTATATATCCCGACCATCCCAACCATTTTTAACCTTAAATATCGGTTTTTTCATAATATAAATTCCGAAATGCCTACGTTATAATATAATATTATATTATGATATATATATTATATATTTTATAATTATAGTATATGGGGCATTCCATGCCAACTCAACCTACTATCGAAATTGACATTTTTATTTGGTCTTAATTTTTTTATCTTCTTGTACTCTATGAAAAAGAGCTCCATGATTTTATTCGAATTTTTTTATCCAGCCGTTCACAAGATATGAATTTTTCAAAATTTCGTATGTTTTTTTTTGAATGCTCATAACTTTTTCAAAAATGCATGAATATGAATGTTTTTTTTTCAAATTGTGTGTTTTTCAATGAATTTTTAAAACATTTGACGCAAAAAATTAGAACGAAATTATTTGCTTGTTTTTTTCAATTCATAGATTAAAATCTGATTTTGAATATTGTTTATATCCTTCGATTTTTTTTTGAAAATTCTCAAAAAAACTAGTTCTTATTTAACAAATTTTAAGCCTGGTCGCGTCGTGGGAAAACGATTCTTTCTATTTTTTCAGAATTTTTTAAAATTATCCAAATTTTTTTTTTTTTATAAAAGAACTTCATATGATATGATAATATGGTATGATTTTTAATGTCTTATAAAATAAAATATCAATAAAAAATTACAAATGGAGGTAATCGGAAATCATGACAATGATAAGTCTGTATTAAGAACAAAATTTTTGTTTTTAAATATTTTTGTTTCACTTTTGTTGTCGTTTAAATATTTTACATGAGTAATTCTTGTTTGAGCTAGAAGTCGCTCTCATCGTTAGAGATCCATCTGTGTTTGGAATAACACAATGGAATTTTTAAGTGCCTGTTATAGTTTTAGCCTTTGAATATCGAATATTAAGAGCGTCGGTTGTTTTTTTATAATCTTCAATTGTTGAAAACTTAACTTCGATGTTCAGTAAATTAGTTCGTTTTATAGCCCATTCGTATAACTCTTTAGAGGTTGAAATTTGTTCATTAAATGGCAGCTGAAGACTAGCTCGTGCTGCTGCTCTTTTTATCGTACCTCTAACGCCATCGCGAGGTCCTTTACCATGATAGCTCGCGAAAAATGCCATTCGGCATTTATTTTAAAGTCTTCTTTATGATAATAAAGGTTGATAAGGTTTTCGTAGTTTTTAAATTGTTGTGACGCTCCATCCGAAAAGTAATATGTATATTACTTATTGTTGTGACGCTCCATCCGAAAAGTAATATGTATATTACTTATCGGATGGAGCGCCACAACAATTTAAAAACTACGAAAACCTTATCAACCTTTATTATCATTATTATCAACCTTTATTATCTTTATTTAAAGAAGACTTTAAAATAAATGCCGAATGGCATTTTTTCGCGAGCTATCATGGTAAAGGACCTCGCGATGGCGTTAGAGGTACGATAAAAAGAGCAGCAGCACGAGCTAGTCTTCAGCTGCCATTTAATGAACAAATTTAAACCTCTAAAGAGTTATACGAATGGGCTATAAAACGAACTAATTTACTGAACATCGAAGTTAAGTTTTCAACAATTGAAGATTATAAAAAAACAACCGACGCTCTTAATATTCGATATTCAAAGGCTAAAACTATAACAGGCACTTAAAAATTCCATTGTGTTATTCCAAACACAGATGGATCTCTAACGATGAGAGTGACTTCTAGCTCAAACAAGAATTACTCATGTAAAATATTTAAACGACAACAAAAGTGAAACAAAAATATTTAAAAACAAAAATTTTGTTCTTAATACAGACTTATCATCGTCATGATTTCCGATTACCTCCATTTGTAATTTTTTATTGATATTTTATTTTATAAGACATTAAAAATCATACCATATTATCATATCATATGAAGTTCTTTTATAAAAAAAAAAAAATTTGGATAATTTTTAAAAATTCTGAACAAATAGAAAGAATCGTTTGCCCACGACGCGACCAGGCTTAAAATTTGTTAAATAAGAACTAGTTTTTTTGAGAATTTTCAAAAAAAAATCGAAGGATATAAACAATATTCAAAATCAGATTTTAATCTATGAATTGAAAAAAACAAGCAAATAATTTTGTTTTAATTTTTTGCGTCAAATTTTTTAAAAATTCATTGAAATTATAGCACAATTTGAAAAAAAACATTCATATTGATGCATTTTTGAAAAAGTTATGAGCATTCAAAAAAAAAACATCTGAAATTTTGAAAAATTCATATCTCGTGAACGGCTGGATAAAAAAATTCGAAAAAAATCATGGAGCTCTTTTTCATAGAGTACAAAAAGATAAAAAAATTAAGACCAAATAAAAAATGTCAATTTCGATAGTAGGTTGAGTTGGCATGGAATGCCCCATATATTATATATATTATATTATATCATATATATATTATATTAATATAATATTACGTTATAATATAATATTATGTGTCCAGTTGGCCTATCGTTGTTAATATCGAGCTTAAAAACAAAAAAAAATGTGAAACCGGTGGCATCGTTCCCGAGTAGCATTATCGTCGTGAAAAAGTTTTCAAAATGAAAGAAGGAAGAAAAAAGCCAGAAACGTAGTTGAACCTCGCGAAAAGAGCAGAAAGAACGAAAAAAAAACGAAAAGAAAATGATATTGGCGTTGATAAGTGATGATTTGTGAGGTTTTGGTTTCTCAGAAGCCTACAGAGAAAGAGAGAGAGAGATTTCGCGCCAAGAGAAGTACAAATTATTTAAAGAAAAAAAAAAAAACGAAAGAAATAAGATGAAAAAGGAAAAAAAGGTGATGAAGATGAACGCGAAATAATCAATCAACGGTGTGCGAACAAAAAAAAATTGAGACAATGTGAAAGTGGTGTGTGTAAACGTCTTGATTTGATTTCCCTCGCTTTTTTATTATTACTTATAATTAATTGTAGCATCGATTGTAAAACCAATTCGGAATACCTTGAATATACATAAAAAAAATAAAGAAAGAAAGAAAACAATGATACAATAATCAACGTTATCGATGAGATCATTTTTGAAAAACCTGCTACGTTCGATATAACGTTTGAGTCTTGAAAACCAAAATTGATTCATGACAAACGGGAGGGTAATTCGGTGAAATGTAAATGAAATATAACAAATATACTTTTGGTAATATAAAATACCCTTGCGTTTCGTTTATTCCCTACTATCGGCCGATGAGTATATACATAATGTAACTGATAATGTTATCATAAAATGCAGATAAAAATACGGGAAAATAATTTAGTAAAAGTAATTAATAATAGTAATGATACCGGTAATAAAACGTTCTAGCTACGCTATAATAGTCCAAAATAATCCCGTATTTCTTTATAACATTTTATTATTAATAACAATACTTTACATATATATATATGTATATATATATACAATAAAATATAAATAATAAAATACAAATATAAAAATTCGGTTTGCTTCGGCTATCGTCGTTACCGTAAGCGGTAGCGATGACAGCCGAAGCTACAGCCGCGCGGAATACTGCCAGCGCCACGTAGCGGCTGGCTACATTACGGGGACACGGCTGGAGCCGAGTGCCAGGGACCTGAGTTTGACCAACCAGAAACCGGAAGTTCCACGAGCATCCGGTTTTGAAATTTTTCGATTACTTTCGTTGACAAAACATAGGTGGAGCTTTATTTACGAGTGTGAAAAGTGTAAAATCTGGTAAAAGTGTAGAAAGTATAATAGGTAGCTAGCACGAACAAGCCTAATGAAAAATAGGAAGATATGTAATTTCCTTGGTCCATTACCACTTATTACCACAAAGAACTTGATTTATCGTTCCGTAAAAAACCTAATGGGGGCGCTACGCATGTATTATTTGTCTATAGGGACTCTGTGCGTTGCGTACATATTCGTTGTTTTTCGTAGAATAGCGTACCATTTTATAGATTTTCGTAGATTCTAGCAATGCTTAGTGTCTTTCCTACGGTAAAAATGATTTCTACGACTTTCTACGAAAATTTCTATTATTTTTTAGGGAATTTGGAACACGTTCTTAATTTGTGGCATAGAATTTTTTGTAAAATGTCGTAAAATTTTGTAGATTGTCATATAAAGGCGTACGTACGCCTTTATATGACAATCTACAAAAGTACTTTTTACACAAATTACACGAAAGTACTTTTGTGTAATCGGTTTTCGTACGCGTTCGTAGAAGTTCATAGTATTTCGAAGATAGTCGTAAAAAACAAATGCCAAATGAAAAACGCGGGTCAAATTGGCATAATAAATATAATAGGAATGATCGATGAACGAATTTAAAATTGGTATTCTATTATTTTTTGAAATCCTGTAAATTTTTCAAAAAAAAAAAAAAGTCATTGACGGGGATTTGAACCCGCTATCCTCCCATCGGCGAATCCAGCACTTTCGATCCTCAAATAATCATTAAAAAAAACATTAACGCTTAAAAGTTTTTTTTTTAGGAGCGTTTCCAGCTCCGTAGTCCGGACGTTATTTCGTCGAAATTGAATTTAAGCCTACCTGAGATTTTACCTGAGACCTACCTAACGACCTACCTAATGACTGACACGCTACCACTACGCTATTGAGCGCTGTCTCACCGGGCTGAACAGACCAGCGTGATATTTAATAAAAAGGTGATAGACAGTGAAAAATATTATTTAATTGTTAATTAACAAATGGGTTGCATAAAAACTAGGAGCATTGGAATTATGAAATTCATGTGTGGAATATTTAAAGTGTGAACAGGACAGGATGATCTAGACAAAATATAATATTCATGTAATCAAATTACTTAGTGCATCTTATGTTAGTTAACAATTACATTTCTCAAGATCCATGTATAGTTCAAGAGTGAAAATTGTTATACGGCCTTGTTAGACTATGTGCAAGGTGATAGTAAGTGAAAATTTTATCCAATTGTTAATTAACAATTGAGTTTAAAATCACTATAGGCAATCAAAGATGGTAAATTCTTCAATCTTGAGAGTGTCAACAGAACAGGATATTATTTTAATTTTATTGGCTGTTGTATTTTCGTATTTTCTGGTAGAAAATTGTAGATCATTTTGATATTTCTCAGAAGTTTCACCTGTTTTACGAAAATCTACGAAATCTTATTTTTATATATTTGGCTCGTGAATTTGCGTAATTTCTGCTAGAAAATTGTAGATCGTTTTGATTTGCCGTAAGGTTAGTACTGTTTTATGAGATTTACGAAATTTTATTTTTAATTTTTTGACCAGTGAATTTTCGTAATTGCTGGTCGAAAATTTTACATCATTTTGATTTTTCTCAGAAGTAAGTACTGTTTTACGAAAATCTACGAAATCTTATTTTTACATTTTTGGCTGGTGAATTTTCGTAATTTCTCGTCGAAAATTGTAGATTGGTTTAATTTTTCTCAGAAGTTATTACTGTTCTACGAAGTTTTACGAAATCTTATTTTTTATTTTTCGGTCGGGGAATTTTCTTAAGGATGTATTGGACGTACCTTCCTAACCAAAAGTGACTTTCGTCGATAATATTGCATACTTTATGGTAAGATAAAAATCGGAGAAAAATTCAACCACAATAAAGACGACAAGAAGATTAATTTTGAATAATAATGCCAAAAAGTTATCAATAAATTGTTTGAACAAAACATTGTTTAACAAATTTTTAGGGGACTTTTTTTTTTACACGTGAATCATTTCGAAATTTCGGTTTTCGAAAATTCTTTAATTTGAAAAAATGAAGGAAAAATCGTGAGCTTTGGATATGTATTCGTGAAAACGTTGTATATTACAATAAAGAAGTTTCCAGGGCATTGAACGAATAGTTTCGTAAATACACCCTTTACAAATTTCCGAAAACCGAAATTTCAAAATGATAAGAAAATTTAAAAAAAATTCATGTGTAGTCAGAAAAATAACGAATTCATTGCACATAACAAAAAAACATTCCCTAAAAATTTGTTGAACAATGTTTTGTGTAAACAATTTATTGATAACTTTTGGGCATTATTATTAATAAAAGTAATCTTCTTATCGTCTTTATTGTGGTTGAATGTTTTCCGATTTTAATGTTATCATGAAGTACGCAATATTGTCGACGAAAGTCACTTTTGGTTGGGAAGCTACGTCCGATACATCCTTAATTTCTGGTCAAAAATTGTGGATAATTTTGATTCGTCGTGGAAGTTGGTACTGTTTTACGAAAATCTAATCTTATTTTTAGTTTTTTGACCGGTGAACTTTCGTAATTTCTGATAAAAAATTGTAGATCATTTTGATTTGTCGTAGAAGTTAGTACTTTTTTTTACGAAAATTTACGAAATCTTATTTTGATCTTTTCAGTGGGTGAATTTTCGTATTTTTGATGGATAATCGTAGATTATCGTAATTTTTAAATTTTTCGTGAAATTTCGATATCTTCTACAAAAAGCCACGGAATTTAATTGCACTTTTTCGAAGTAGTAGATTTTCATAATTTGTCGCAGATAATTGTATATAGATTATTGTAATTTCTTGTAAAACTTTGTACTTTCTTACGGAAACATCTACGAGAACCTACAATTTTTTATGTAAAACTACGATTTTCTAGAAATTTCTATTTACATTGATTGAAGTAAAGTATCGTCTACGTGTTTATTCTTCGTAGAAATTCATGATTACTTCGTACATTATCGTAGAACATTCCGAATTTGCGTAGTTTTGGGTAATCTTCGATGATGGAGTAAAGTATCGCGGCTTTCGAAAGCAGGATCTTTACTTCAATCACGTGAATCGACGATGATCTATGGAAAACTATTTATTTTTACTAAAATAGTCAAGCTCTAGCTTCACGATCATATAAAAATCTGAATTTTTTATATGGTGTAGCAGAAGTGTATATGATAAAACCTGCAAAATTTCAAAGTGGGTCAACGACTCTTTACGCGAGTAATTAATTCGTGAAATCAAGATATTTATCCCACGCCATATACGAATTCTGGGCTGACGCAACTTTGAAACATAAATTCGTATCTTTCACGATCAGATACGATCAATATTAAAACTGTTAAATGTTCAGAAAACTATCACGATTACATACGTTCCATAAAAAATAGGGGTTAACGAACCTTTTGACATACAATTATCGATTTTAAGGAAATTTTTCGCGTGTGTCGCATAATGAGCGGTCCGACTCTCTCTTGTTTCATGCGTGCCCCTCGCTCACCGCGCTCACCCGCGCCGACGTTTCCGCTCATTTCCCGCCACCTTGTGCTCATACATCCTTATATTCTACCCGAAAATGAGGTGTCTAAAATGAAAAATATTCTCATAAAAAAAGACGTAGAATTTTATAATTTGTAGTAGAAGTTCGTAGTTTTGTACGAAAGTTTACGAAATTTCACGCCGAAAAAAATTATACCTCATTGAGCCGTAAGCCCTAGATTTCATTTATTTTAAATATAAAATTTTAGATTTTCATTTTTTTTCGTCATTATTCGTATTTAAACAAAAAATTAAATGTTACAAAAAAATTTGATTGTTTTTCACTCATAAACTGAAATAGTTGGTCATGAAAAATCGTAGATTTGCATTAACATTATTCAAAATTTGAACTTTTCTATGACATTCTACGAGAAAATTTTTTTTTTATGATCGAGTTATAATTAATTTAAGTTATTGGTTAAAAATTGTACATTTTCGTAATTGATTGTAGAAATTCGTACTTTTCTGCGGAAAAACTACCTCCCTTCTACAATTTTCTATAGATTTGTACGACTTTTGGAGTTTTTCTACCATTTTTTATGAACTTCTACAATTTTTTACAATTTCGAGTTTTTCCGTACTTTGGCGTAGAAATTATTTCCACCAGGGGTGTGTAAGATGCTGGCCAGTTTTTTATCTTTCTGGCCAGTTGATGGCCAGTAAGCTGTCGAATTCCAGACTAGGTAAGTAACGCAAATCTGTCCAGTGCCAGTTCTTGACGGACTGACGAAAAACTCTGGTCAGAAAAACTCGGCAGTTGCTGGTCAGGAAACTTTTTGCTATTTGCTAATATTTTTTAATGCGAAATATAAACAAAAACGAAATATATCATTTGCAAAATGGTTCCTTGCGCATATTTAGTCGTTGCTATAGTTAATAGAAAAGTTACGTAGAAAAAAAAAATCTTGCACGGATTTTTCGATAGAATTTCATTCGCCTCGACGCAAAAAAATTTTCCAAATTTCTAAAAATGTTCAAAATTTTCAAAACTTTTCAACAATTTCAAAATTTTCAAAATTTTTAAATTTTCGAAATTTTCAAAGGTTTCAAAATTTTTAGGTTTCAAAATTTTAATAATTTTAAAAAATATTCAACATATTCAAAATTTTTTGAATCTAAAATGAAAAAATTCGGAAAAATCTGACCGGTTATCCGCCAGAAATAGTATAGAAGTTTCATAGGAGTATTTTCGGTCCCTGGCCCTGGCTAGGAAATCCAAAAGAATTCTGGCTAGTACCAAGTCTAGATTTGCCTTTCTGGCGGATAACCGGTCAGACTTTTCCGAATTTTTTCATTTTAGATTCAAAAAATTTTGAATATGTTGAATATTTTTAAAAATTTTTCAAATTTCGAAACCTAAAATTTTGAAACCTTTGAAAATTTTGAAAATTTTGAAAATGTTAAATAGTTTTGAAAATTTTTTTAAATTTGAAAATTTTGAAAAACTTAAAAATTTTGAAAAATTTGAAAATTTCAATAAATTTTAAAATTTTGAAATTATTGAATAGTTTTAAATATTTTGAATATTTTTGAAAATTTGGAAAATTTTTTTGCGTCAAGGCGAATGAAATTCTATCGAGAAACCCGTGCAAGATTTTTTTTTTCTACGTAACTTTTCTATTAACTATATAGCAACGACTAAATATGCGCATGGAACCATTTTGCAAATGATATATTTCGTTTTTGTTTATATTTCGCATTAAAAAATATTAGCAAATAGCGAAAAGTTTCCTGGCCAGCAACTGCCGAATTTTCTGACCAGAGTTTTTCGTCAGTCCGTCAAGACTGGCACTGGACAGATTTGCGTTACATACCTAGTCTGGAACTCGACAGTTTACTGTCCATCAACTGGCCAGAAAGATGAAAAACTGGCCAGCATCTTGCACACATCACGTTTTCAATTTTTTGGGGGTAACGCCTTTCTGGCAGTAAGGAGACGATTGAAATTGGGGAAAAAACTGACCGGTTATCCGCCAGAAAGGCGTAAGCCACAAAAAATAAAAAAAGAGGGTTACGCCCTTCTGGCTGTAAGCAGGCGATTGAAATCCGAAAAAAATGACCACCGATCTGCCAGACGGGCGTAAGCCACGTTTTTTTTTCTTTGCGGGTTACGCCTTTCTGGCAGTATTGTAGTGGGCTTACGCCCTTCTGGCTGTAGGCTGATTAATTTTGCCCTTCTGGAACTTCCGTGTTAAAGTTTGCAATATTGTTTTATTTTCGTATTGCTGACGGCAAAAATATCACCACACTAATTGCATATTTCGACGCGAGAAAGCGCACTCATCGGCGGTGGTGCTGCTCTCTACAGCTCACGCACGATCTATAGTTCATTGATGCGTGCATTTATATTATATTATGTAAGGTATTCCACGTGAAGTGGACCACCTCCGTAGACCTCATCACCTCTAATTTTGTTTTTCTTTTAGGATTTTGTTATCCTATCTGACTTTCACTGATTTATTTCAAATTTTTTCGGCTCCCCGTTCCGGAGTTTTCAATTTTTGAAATTGTGTGATTTCTGACATCCGCGAATGTTGAATCGATTATATCTCGCGATTGGAACATCGTACAAATATAATAAAGATAATCCAACTTTTTGAAAAAATTATTTTTTTTTTCCGGAAACGTTTTGGTTACCAAAATTTGACTTGAAAACTGAAAACTAAATTTTCGTCAATTATGTTAGTTCGGAGAAGTTCGAAAGATTCTTTTTCGGATTCTACACATTGTTTTACGTTCGAATTCGCTTCTTCCAGATGGAGAAATTCTATTGACATTTACTAAAAAATAAAAGAAAAAAAAAATAACAATAAAGACAAATTTTTTTTAATGAAAATTTTTGTAATTTCTTTTATTTTTTATATTTTTTTTCTTTTATTTTTTAGTAAATGTAAATCGAATTTCTCTATCTGGAAGAAAACGCGTATTCGAACGTAAAAAAAATGTGTAGAATCCGAAAAGAAAATTTCGAACTTCACCGACCTGACATAATTGACGAAAATTTAGTTATCAGTTTTCATGTCAAATTTTGCATGGTAGCCAAAAGGTTTCCGGAAAAAAATTTCAAAAAGTTGGATTCAAGACGAATCGATTGACTATCTTGATTATATTTGTACGATATTCCAATCGCGAGATATCATCGATTCAAAATTCGCGGATGTAAAAAATTACAAAATTTCAAAAATTGAAAACTCCGGAACGGGGGGGGGGGGGCGAAAAAATTTGAAATAATTCAGTGAAGATACTTTCATGTAGGATAACAAAATCCTAAAAGGAGAATGAAATCGGAGGTGATGAGATCTGGTGGTGGTCCACTTCACGTGGTATATATCTCGTATATATGAATACATAGGCGAGGAAAAATTTTCTCCAGATAAAACGATCGTGGCGGAAGAGACGTAACGAAGAAAGTTTGTCGGGGAAAAGAGGGTATAATTCGAGAGGTAAGTAATCGTACTTGTCACTAATGAAAACAAAAAAAAATCGATAAATTATCATTTTTGTATATATTTTGTGAAATTGTGATTATGAATCGACGAGTATTGATCATAAAATATTAAAATTGTAATATATATATGTCTGTACAGTATAATAAAGCACTATCTGTAATACTAAATGCCTTTTTGCAGTCGTATATATCGTTTGGAACATGGCTTTGTACATTTTGTTTTGTTTTTTTTTTCTTTCGAGAGTATAGCTTCGAGTTATATACCTTGAGGAAATTATAAAGTTTGCGATGGAAAAACTATTTTTGGTACATAAATTTGAAAATTCATCATTCCCACTCTTCGCCAATATTTTTTATTCTCATTGCGTAACGAGCCCTTCAGTGGCACTTAATTTATTTTTTTTTTCCCCTTAGAGTTCGACCCAACGGAAATTCCTTCAATCAAAGAGCTCTTGTAAAATCAACTCCGACATGATTTGACGACAGTATAAATATGAAAAATATTGCGATAGTACGCCAAACGCTGTTTTGGACAAATTTTCTTTGATTTCGATCGAAAATTTTGGAGATTTAACAACTCGTTGATAATTCTATGAAAATTTTTTTTCCCACACTTGCGTTTTTCGGTCAATGGGGGATTCTTTTTTTTCACTTTTTTTTTTACGGCGAATCGCAAACTTCTTCTATGGCTGATATGAGATTGTCGAGTCCTAGTAAAAATCCTTCCTCGTGATTTCCCTCCTTCCACGCCGCTCTGTGAGTCAATATCTCGCCGTCCGCCACTTTATAAGTCTTTGCAAAATCTATGAGCCAAACACCCACTTTATCCTCGTCGTAAATCATGAAAATACTGCTTCCGATTATCTGGAAAGAAAAGGGCAAAAAACAAAAACTTGTTAGAAACTTTTCGTATTCTGAGGTAACGTATCCCTGCTAACACAGAATGTTATAAAAACGTTGTTAAGACGTTTACAAAAACACGCAAAAACGTCTCTTTTGAATGGTCGAAAAAACGTCTTGAAAACGTCTTTAAAAAAATTGCGGCCAAAATAACGTTTAAAAGACGTTTTCATAACGTTCTGTGTTAGCAGGAATATTTATTTACGGTAAATGCAAAGATGAATCGAAACAATTTTCTTTTTGTCGAGCTAAATATTGAGAAAGCAAAGAAAAGAATGCAATTTTCAAACGCGTATGACAAAGTATGAAAAAATTCTCATAAGAAAAAGAATGGCTAAATCAACAGAAGAATGGATAAATGAGAAAAAAAAATTGGTAATTAGAAAACAAGTCTTGCAGACTAGAAAATTTTCACAATCCTTTCTGATCATTCGTCAATGTGAAAGTGTGTAAATCTACTTTCTTTTTTTTTTAAATTTAATATTCTCAATCAATTTAATCTACATCGCGGTTTAACTTGAACTTCTCAATCTACTTTGAACTTCGAAAAATTAAGAATTATGAATCTCAAGAACATTTTCAGAATTTCAAAATCTAAATCTAATTCAATCGAATTCTAGACATTCTACAATTTATTTCTTCTTCGTGTTCTTTGAAATTTATTTAATATTTTTATTTTTTTTTCTTCCTCGTAGAGGAAAATTTATGACAAAACGATGCTGAAATTTCTAATAATCTGATTTCTTTTTTCTTTTTGAGAATATTGATTGTAAATAATAATAGTACCAAAGAATTATTAAAGGAGACAATTTTGAAAATGATCTACTGCATAATTTTTTGTCTTTTTTAAAAATCAATTCCTTAAAAAAATTATCTGTTTCTTTGAATCAGCCAACGAAGTAAAAAAATTAAGTCCCTACGAAAGTATCCTACCTCATGAGTTTGAAAGTATTTCGAATTTTCCACTCTACGTCGGATATCGGACAAACGTTCGAGCAGCCGTTTACGAGTCTTCATTCCGCCATCGAGAAACAATCTCATCGTTCGTAGAACTTGTTGATGAGATTTGACGGTCTTGAGATCGGTTATGGGTGGTGCTCCGGGAAGTTTCATGGCTTCGATACGAAATCCATGACTGCACGTTGAGCTTTGTTGTTCGCGAAATTGCATGTAACGTAATTTCGTAACGGATTTTGTTTTGTGTTCTTGGCTTGTCGGTGCATTAGGATCGACCGCGATCATTTTCATATAAAGATCCATTCGACCGATTGTCTTCGATACCTCGGACTCGAGAAACGTTCTCGTGCCCAATTTAATGTCCATAACGTGAGGATCGTTGAAGCCGAACAATAGATCCTGAAGTTCGATAAATGTTTCACCCTTGTACTCGACTTCGCGATAATATCTTGGTATGCAGTCGCGCATTTCCATATCATTGGTCAGTGTCTCGTATACGTTTCTCTCGGTATTCTCGATACCGCCGGTTCGTCGTTTCCATACTGTACCCGGGCCAGCCGGTGCAAAACCATCTGGATGCCCAGACAATTGGAACCAAGATTTTAGACGATTTTTCAGTAAAATATCACTCGCCGGTGCTGTTAGTTCCAATGCATTCTGTAAAAAAAAGAATAAGCATACGTTTTTTACTTTTGTTTTGTGTTTTAGAAATTTTTAGTGAGCGACAACTGCACAGTAGAGATGAGCCAATGGAAATACATTTGAAAATATCTGATCAGTATCTTAAGAATGCAGAAGGCGAGATAGCCAAATTGGGAATGGATAAAGATGGGGTAGAGAGGTGCGCACAACCTGCCCTGAAAAGACTCATTATTGAAGCTAAGAGTGAAGGTGCGTCGTAACATGATATAACATGAGGACAACTCGAAAAGAATGTGGTGAACGGCCTGGATAGGTCAGTCGGAAGAGCACTTGACTGGCAATCGAGAGGTCTCGGATTAATTGGCAAAGGTGATAACTAGAAGGTTTATACGATCGCTGGGAACTACCCTGAGACTCCCATTTCCTGTGATAAGCCTTGGCTTCCTCGGACAGTGTCCGTTGCCCGCTGTACGCCTTCTCCTAGCAAAATTACGATAACACTAGAAACGACAATCGAAAAGTTACAATACTACTGGGAACGGGTGGCGACTATAAGGATTTGAGGGTGGCTGCGGTAGGAAGTTTCCTACATGTTATCAAAATTTAGGAGATGATATGAGTACATGTGTGCTCGAACGAAGAGTTGACAAACTTAGCCTCGACAGAATGGACCAAGATGGAGTTTGGACTGTCCCCAAAACAAGGCGTTGATGAATAACCGTTGGAGCGGATGAGAATAGGTGAAAGTTTAATGATGGAAAGACTGAAAGAAGGATGGCAATACCATGAAGGACAATGGATCCACGATTATTTTTTTCCTCTGAAAGATCAAGGAACTTTCCAGCATATAAGGGCTGGAAAGATGTGTTGGCTAGCAAGATTGCTGGGAGCAGAAAGAATAAGCGTTTGGGAAGGATTGAGATTGCACCTACACAAAGTGTGTGACAGTACGTAAATCAGGGAATAAAGGTTCAAACGACCAATGAAAGGAAGATTTTGTCCTAGCTCGAGCAGGGATAGTCGCAATTCCAGGGAAAATCTGTTGAGAAAACTACTTCAATTACGGGACAATGAAACGGCCCATGTTTAGAGAATGGAAGCAGGTTGACGAAAAGTTTTTAAAAATAGTATTGGAAAGAAGAGTTGGAATATTGGCCTGGTGAATGGATGAAGATGAATCAAAAACGTACAAGACTGCTCCAAATAAAAGTTAATGAAGGAGAATTGTTGGAGCGAATTAAGATGGCGTTGCGAATAGCAGTTTCATCCAGGAACTTCACAAACGCATTTTTAAGTACAATATGTTATATAAAAAGATTATAATTACTATTATTTTATTACAGTTCGTTGTTAATTTTTACACGCATTATTAATGTGATAAACTTCATGCAAACTAAACTCGGTATCCACGCATCAACTAATAATTGGCTTCTCTAAGCCACAAGTTCAATGTGTAATTACATATGGGGCCGGAAATATGGCCTTTAATTCTATTAAGATCTTCGCAATGGATTTAAGGTGGTTCTTGCGAATAGATCTATAAACTAGATAGGCTGGTAAAAGTATGATAAAAGGAAAAATTTAAGTTCTTAGAAGATGCCTCTGGAAAGTTTCAGATTGTTTTACCGCTTGGATTCGAAAATATATAAAATGGTAAACGTTGCCAATTTTATATTGCGAGTATACCGCCTCAAAGCGACGAACGAAGCTAGAGCGCTCACTCTTCTCAAATTCTAATACTTAACAACTAGATCAGCAAACGAAACTTTGCTGAATCGATGCGATAAACATTTTTGAAGATTCTGATGAAAACACAATTTTATTTACCGTACCGTATAATTAAAGCCCGGCGCACACGGTGCATTTTTTCCTGTGGGATCGCTTGTTTGAAGCCGCGTTAGGCAGCTGAGCAGGGAACTGTGCTTGAAAATGATGCCACTGCTGGCCCTGGTGCAAGCTGCCTTGCAAGATTTCGGTGATTGACCATGTGCTATTTTTTCTGCATGTTTTCATGCTGCTTCGACGAAGTACAACGACGTCCATCTTTGTTTAAATAGTAAAACCAGTCTGTTGTCCAGCAGAGTAGCGTGCTCCGTCTGAAGCCGAGCTTGCACCGCCGCCCGCTTGACTCCGTGCAGCCCAGCCAGCACAGCTACGAGCACGATCAGCCAGCAAGCGATCCAGCAGGAAAAAATGCACTGTATGCGCCGGGCTTTATTGTAGCCGGAAGTCAGGACAGATTTAGGAATTAAGATGAGTTTCGTTTAAAAATAAGCAGAGATTGAAAGATGGGAATAGGTTCCTGATATAAGCAGTAAGCCCCATACCATCATGAGTGGTTTGGGATTACAGAAGGGGTGAAATGAATGAGGTCATAGAGTGAGAGAGAGGCCAATGAGTCAATGATACAGATGTAAGAGGAAACACACCTGGTTATGTGGGGAATTTACTTTAGTACTGAATCGAATTACATATGTTCCAGAAGTCACAATTAATCATTTGAATAACCAAATTGATTGATGTACTGACCAGTGCAAGGTACTTGAGTGACAAATCCTCCTCTGGCCCCGTGGCGTCTGACAAAACGTTTGGAAATTGTTTCATGGTAGTATTCAGTAGTGTCGATGTAGCATTTCCATGATTATGTGATCTACCGATAGTCAGATTCGATGACGTAGAATCGCTGTTGCTGATGTATAAATTTTCATTCTTATTTCCACTCGCTGATGAGGGACACTTTCGCCATTGACGCAACGTATTTACCTCCGAAAACGTTCCCGTCGAGGCACACCCTTCAACAGCGTCACACTCGTATTTTTCCTCATAATCTCGTTCCTGTTGTTTTTTACGGGAAACAACTATTTTCTCGTGAAGTTTTCTGGCAACTCTCGGCTTAGTATCCTTTCCGTTATTCTTGCTATTGCTCGTTGGCTGTAACAGAAAAAATCTACGAATTACTTCATCGTGTCAGCCAAATCATCCAATATACATTTTCCATTTTATTATGAAAGTGCGTGTTGTTTTTTTCCCCTTGATTGTTGATAAAAACTCTGGGTGTCACGCGTAATCGGCGAAAAATTTCCAATCTCCAAGGGTCTCTGAACATATTAACGCTTCAAATATGAAATTTAACTTTATTTATCCTTTTTTTTTTTTCTTTACCCTTAGCAGACTAAATCTTCGAAATTTCCAACTGTCATAACTCTTCAACCGTTTTGCCGATATTGGTCGCATTCGAGAGCTTTGAAAACGCCACGAGTAGATTTGGAGAATGCCCTCAAGTTTAGCTCGATAGCGCGATTTTTTGTGGCTCCGAGAGAATTTTGAAAGTTTTAAACGTCTTTTCGAAAAAATTGAGCAAAAATATATTCGATAACTTTAAAAATCTGTAAAAAAATTGACGAAAAATCGTAAATCTATGAATCAACGTGGCTTTTTGAAGCTCAAACGATTACGAAAAGGATGAGCACCGAGTAAAGTCGCGGATCTATCGAGAAGCACAGAGTTCTGGGCATTTTAGTAAACACACTTATTTCTGGTCGTATGGAAAACAAAACGGATACTTTCAAAAAAATTTCTATACCGATGTATTTTACCGCTGATAAGGTGACGATTTTTTTGGTCGTATATATAAATCGACATGATCACGAGTAAACTGATATGGATATATTATATATATTTATATATATATATATATATATATATATATATTGGATATATTTTTTTCTTATCCAAAATATGGAAATTTTTTTTTTCTTCGTATTCCATGAGGGTCATTTTTTAAAAATATATGACTGAAGATAATGGTAATTTATTGAATAAAAATAATAATAATCATCCACACTGAGCCATTTATTTTCCAAATTGGATGGCTGAGAGCAGACGTTTCGCCTGCTGTTCGATTATGGCACACACACACACACACACACACACACACACACACACACACACACACACACACACACGTATATATGTATTATTGTTCATACAACTTGTACACGTGGCATTAACGTGAAACGAAGTAGCTTGACTCAGCAAGCAAAAAGCGTAGACAGGTGTTTCGAATTATAATTCATTGCAGCCCGTACACAATAGTAAATTTATCAACTTCAACGAGTGGTATTATAAATTAAAAGGAAAATGTGCCTTCACAATCTTGTGCTTTATAGTACCTGCTGCCATAAATTCAAATGAATCATGATTTCATGAATTTTTATTTTGATATTAAGCGAAATTTTATATAAGATAAGTAAATATATTTGTGCACTTTGTAGAAATTTTCCAAAATTTATTAATTTTGTTCCAACAGTTTGACAGTAGATTGTTCCTACAGATTTAACTGTGCTCCCCCTACTTTACGCAAGAAGACTCACACATCGGCAATTAGACACAAAAACTATTCCACAACTGAACACCTTCCAACTCTACATAACCAACTTTATACACTTGAACTAAACATAAAATATCAGTTTTGTTAACACCTTGTGGGGCGTAATTGAACACGTTTCAACTGAATACGATCAGACTCTACACGATTCAAGTGTGTACGCGTTAACTATATATACGTTCCAATTCTACACGCCCCAACAGTAAACGTTTCGACTGTGCACGTTTTAACTCTTCATGTTTAGACTCTGAAAATTCCGACAGTGCACATTCTAACTGTACACGTTTCACCTATACACGTTCCAACTCTGCACGTTTCAACTCTAAAACAGTCAAATTATACACGGTTGAACTCGAAAGTTACAACTGCCCACTGCCCATGCACATTCTAACTGTCAACGTTCATATATACATATATATATTCTACACGTTTCAATTCCAGAAGTTTCAACTTTACACGTTCCAACCGTAGAAGTCCCAACTGTATACGTATCGATTATACACCTTCCGACTCTACACGTTGCAATTAAACACACGGAAATTTTTTATGACAATGGTGGAGTAGAATAGTTTTAAGTGCATTGAAAATTTGGAATTTAGAAGGTTGGAACATTTAGCTTTTAAATCTGCACAACTGGAACGAGTTAAGTTATGCCACAATGCCATTTATTAGGCTCACTAAAATTGAATCAAAATGACTTATTTGAAATTGGGAAAAATTGCGGGAAAAAAGTTTTATTTTTTTACGTATTATTTTATTTTATTACATTCAGACATTCTTTACTCATGAATAGGAATTTATAAAGATTCTCTGTTTGATCAAGTTGTCGATAACATCATCATCGCTATCATCATTAAGCTGGACGAGTTTACTTTTGGATTTAAGAAATTTCCTCGTGATCAAAATACCCGTGACGTGGGTTATTTTAAATAGCATATCTATATGTATTCGCGAGTTTATATGTACGTATATCATAATTTCAATGACGATCACAACGATGATGATCGTGCCGCAAATTTGCTCCTGCAACAAGTCAGCAATAATATTTTTGCATCGTTGCAAATTTTTTCCCTCCTCCCTCGCTCTTTCTCTCTCTCTCTCTCTCTCTCTCTCTCGCTCTCTCTCTCTCTCTCTCTCTCTCTCTCTCTCTCTCTCTCTCTCGCTCTCTCTCTCTCTCTCTCTCTTTCTCTTAAATTCTACTCAATGTCCGTAACGCACATATCCGCTCGCGCCATTCCTTCATTATAATGCATGTATAAGCTAGTAGTTATTTTTATTAAGGTGCTCGAGACCGTTTTATTATTGCCTCATAATGAGCGTTCGTTAACCGCGTATCTCGTTTTATACACAATTTTTTTTTACCCCTGCAAATTTTTTAAATATTCTCTAGCCCATTTTTTTTCTTCTAATCGATGGTTATTTGAAATGAATGTTGGTATTTTCTGATCCATATTAAGTCCTTTCAAAGAAAAATGTATTATATCGTTATAATCCACAGGAAACAATTTTCCCTAGAGGATAAATAGAAGGGGCGAAGAATAATGGCCTATAGGATTTTATTTATTATGGACATATCCTTCTCCTTCCCCAAAACAGGAATTGAAGATGTAGAAAAATTTCAATCATCGAGTCGATATGTAAAACTTATTTTATCGTTTCAATGATTCGATAGGTTGTTCCAATTAAAGTATAGGCGTGGATAACTTTTAATCGATTATGAAAGAGAAAAGAGAAACAATGGCGTGATAAGACTTGTGATTGGAGAAATCAAATTTATATATATATATATATATATATATATATATATGTATCTGCGTATATATAAATGTACGTATATATATTTCTGACTGATAAGCCGGTTAACGAGTAAGCTGGCCTGGAAACGAAACTCTGGTAGAATTTTATGACTCTTAGCTCCTTCTCTCTCTCTCTCTCTCATCGCTTTAATTTGACCTTGTGGTCGGTAATCGTACAACCATTATGGCGAAAAATAACAGCTCCTCGATTTTTTTTCACGCGACTTGGACCGACCATTTTCAATAGTTTTTCGCGATGGCGTAGTTTTCACCATGTCTGGCATGAGCTGCAGCTATTATGTATCCATAAGTTTGCGTTTCTCGCTGTTAGATAGCCATTTGAAAATATTTCAATGAAAAAATCGACGATACTCCCTGATGTCATATAAATTTCGACAGTTTAATGCTTCAGCCGACAGTTATGGTAAGGTACCCGAAAGCCCTCTACAATGCTGATTTCTGGGCACGTTTTGATCGTGAAAGCGCACTGAAGAATCCTTGCGAGGATTCTTCATACAATAAATAAGCTGGGACGTAAATTTTTACGCTGGAGTCGCAAGTTTTCTTGTCAAGACCAAATTTGCAAATTCAAACGATTCTCTTTTCCTTCGTTTACATTTCATTTCAATTATTTTTCGCAAACTTTGCACGTATTCCCGCGCTCTTGGTGAATTAAATATCCGCAGCCTCGTATCGTATAACACCATACGAGGTCATTGGGACGATCTCTCGCACGGAAAAAATTGTGAAAAAAAAGATTTGTATGCCGATGATAAAGTCGTTTCGCGAATAAAGAGAGAGAGAGAGAGAGAGAGAGAGAGAGAGAGAGAGAGAGAAAGGGATAAACACGACTCGAGGTGTTTTCCTTGATTCGATGACCGGCGAGACTCCCCCCCCCTCCCTCTCTCTTCTCTTCCCCAAGAATTTTCATGTGTGTGTTCAATATATACACCTATCCACATAACCTTTCTGTGGCTCTCACATTCATATTATTGTGTTATATCGAGCGTAAGCTGCCGTTGTGTCTAGCACGACAACGGACTGAAAGGTCAGCAGGAAGCTTGGGTCGTTCATCCATACAAAATAGATCTAATGCAGAATCAATACCTATGTATAGATGTATCAGAATCGTTTTAGAAAATGGGTGAAAGTTGGAAAAAATATATACGCAACTATCTTCGGTATGTCCTCAAAATATGTTCTACAAATTTTATCCACACTTCTCGTACGAAAGTTTTGTTGTTCCGATCATAAAAAATCAATGTGATTTTTCAGAGCTTAAAAAATTGCAACAATCAATAAACTAGGATGGGTCGCACATTAATGTAGTGTGTGTCCAAATAGGGGAGACCGGGGCAAAGTGGCCAGCGGGGCAAAGTGGCCACCTCGGCTGAAAATCGGGCAAATTTTTTTTTTTTTCTGCAAAACGACTTTTTACAGTTTATCGACGTTCTTCCGACCAAAAAGTTCGGTTAATCAGTCGAAATTGTTCATTTGAAGGGAAAAAAAAAATTCAATGCAAATTTTTTTCTCGCAATTTTTTGACTGATTTTCTTTAATTTATAAATCTCACCCTTAATCCATGAACCAGTTCATTGACATGTGCATATAGCATAATTATATATGAACGGGTACCAATCACAGCAAACGTGCTGTTAGGAATCTCATTTAAAAAGCTGTGCTGTCCCCGCTAGAAGGCAGCTCGCAATTGTCTTCCTCGTCTTGCTCCGACTTTGAAATATTATTCGCGAAAAAACGCGCAAAATTAAGGACGTCAAAAGCTTTTTCACTGTCTCCGTCTAAGATAATTCCTAAGCTGACCACAGAAAATACAATCGCCGAACCAACAGGCAGAGAGGAAAAACCGAAGTTTTAACTGCATCACCGTATCGGCAGCGGTTGATTGAAAAGAGGCAGTTAGGAAAGAGGGAAAAAGCAGTCAGGAAAAAAGGAAAACGTCTATAATCGACGAAAAAATCAGAGGATACACTATGCATCTTCTGCGACGAATTATATTCAGAATCCACTGAATCTTGGATTCAGTGCATTAGCTGCTTGGGCTGGTCCCATTACTCATGCGCTGGAGCTGACGAGGGTGATAGTTTGACCTGCACATGTGATTTTTGCGATATTGAATAAGTAATCAAAAATGTTTTCAAATGTAATCAAAAAAATGTTAAAGAAAACAAAAAAAAAGAATCTTGACATGTAGGGAGGGGGGGGGGGGGGGGTCTACGAGTGTATACGAGTAATGGAGCATAAATAGTATTGAAAGTAATTGATGATCATTTTAGCGCGATTTTGGCGAACAAAAGATTTTTGACCAAATTTTTTAGGTATATAGGTACCCTGCTTTGCCCCCTCCTTCTCTATATATTTTTTTAATGAACGATTTTCACTGATTTACCGAACATTTTGATCCGAGGAACGTCGATAAACTGCAAAAAGTCGTTTTCCCGAAAAAAAAATTTTGCCCGATTTTCAGCCGAGTTGGCCACTTTGCCCCACTGGCCACTTTGCCCCGGTCTCCCCTATATGAATACATAGGTTAACCTCTTTTACTCGGGCCGGGTTCCATTATTCGCTCAAAGCGCTTCGCTTAAAAGGCCCGACCGCCCGAGCATGGGAAAATTAAACGTTTTGAGCGATTTGAACGAATAATGGAACGCACCCTCGGGCAACCAAATCGTAGAGCGTTGTATTAAAAACATTATCGACCGACATACGGTGGTTTTCTGAACACTATGTTTCCTCATAAGTTGGAAAATTATCAGTAGAAGTTCGCGCGAAATACTATCAATCCTGGGGGCTTATCACGGTTCTTTCACGTGAGAACGCTCACCTGGTCCTAGCATTCTTATTGGCTGACTAAACGCCGCGGACCAATAAGAATACTAGGACGAGGTGAGCGTTCTCACGTGAAATAAGATAAGCCCCCTGGGGGCCTCATTCTGTACACCGATCGACTTCTCTCAGTCGACTTCGATAAGTTGCCCTCTCTCGTTTTCATAGTCATGTTTTACTGATCACGGCCAATATACCATGGGCCATAGACTAACCACTTACCAAGATTGGTGAAAGATCGTACATTTTGGTTCTCGCGTCGATTGAGAAGTCGATCGGTGTACAGAATGAGGCCCCTGGTCTAGGCTCAGCTTTCACTAAGGATATCCTATAATTATCTATATACTAAAATTTCCATTGTACATATCTTGAAGCTTTTATAGGTTCGAATTCGTTAAAAGGTAACCTGTGAAAACGGTCCGAACGAATCTCTGTATAAACGACCGTGCTTTACCTCAAGCAAAAATTGACTATCACGATGTACCAAATGGAATAGAAAAATTTTCAATATTATAAACATATTTTTAAGTTAGACGTGATGAGATTGATGAATTTCTTGTGGTCAAATCTGATTCTCCATTCTGTCACGAAGGGCTCACCTCATGTGCTAGCCCAATCAGCCACACTAAACGTGACAATAAAGTTCCGAGAATTTTTACAAAATAGCGCTTGCTCTACTTTCCAACGAAACCAACGAAATAATTGGCTTATTCTCGTTGCTTAGACTTTCTACACCCTCTAAATAAGTGTAGACCACGATTGGCCGGTAGCTTATTAAAATCCTTAGGAAAGTGCCGAAAGTTTAGGCAACGAGAACAAGCCCAATGAAAAAAAAATGCCAGGGAATGTTTACTTTCCGGTTTGCTTAGTTCGAACGGTGATGCATGTACGTAACATCTCGTTGCGATATAACGCCAAAGAAAACCTCAGTAGGTCGTCGGACCTTTCACAGAGGGAATTTACTTCACTAGCTGAAGAGCTTAGTACAGAATGACGAAACGATTGAACGATAACGGTAATGCTGAGAATGAAATCGAGGCACGGAAGTTATTAGGATTCTGCACGTGTTGTATTCGCGGCGGATCTTTTTTACTATTCGTGGTGGATCTTTTTTTACTATTCGCGGCGGATATTTTACTATTCGTGGGAATATAGTCTGTGCTTGGTAGTCGGGAACAACCACATCGATCCGGTTCTCTCCTGCCCCCGTACGATTTCCCTTCATTTCGTTATTCGCGTGGGCCGGACTCCGATGTCCTATCAACAGATTCTGTAGAAATCGATATAAGCGTATTCTTGACTTAAGGCCTGTATCCATGATCTAAGAACTGTGTCAAAGAATTGTGGTTATACTTAAAAAAATTACTAGAACTTAGGAAACAGTGAATTTGGATGAAAATCTGGGATGAAAAATTTGGGCAGAAAAATACAGCAGGTCCACATTTTTTCGTAAAATTTTCTCACTTCATATCATTTAAAACTCAGGCAGTCAGCATAAGAAAACTAGCAATTCTTTTTGTAACTTTCGAATTTCGCTCTTCTGCATGCGTAGCGGACCGACAAAAAACCAACTCTTAACTATCTTATATTATTATAATTTATTTGTATTAACGCTGTATTGTTTTATATTATTATAATATATAATTTTTTTTTGCGCGCTAAGTCTTCTTCTTGCTTCCAATTCTTCGGCTATTGTAACAATAATTATCAGTTTTTTTTTTTCAGTTTGAGCGGTCTATCAATCACGTCTGTAAAATATTGAAAATTTATCACAGTGATGTGGCCTTCCACTGGCCACAATTTAATATATAAAGCATAAGAAAATTAATGGATTGAATGATAATTAAAAGTAACTAAAAATTCGTTTACTTGCTTATGTTTATGGGTCAACATTATTTAATTTACAACAATTCAGGACCTCTTGCAATTTAAATTTTGAGAATAAAATCAACGTGGCGCCTAAATTAAGCATGGTGAATTATGGACAATATGTGTAATGGTAGTCTTTATTCTCTTTATTAGTAACAAAAAAAATGTAATTAAAAGAAAAATGTAATGACATTTGAAGAACATCAATACAAGTTTTAAATACAATTGGTTATAATTACTTTTAAATTGAAATTCCATGTGAAATTCGTTGAATCTGTATTAATTGCATGGTGTTAGTAATTGTTAAAATTTGGAAGCCTAATTTCGTGTGGTCGACGGTAATATACCACCTACAGTCATCGTATGCCAAACATCCGGCAACAAAAATTTGCTCCCAAAATGTGGGACCAAGTTCTTGGATTGGGGGTACAGGCCTTTATAGACCATGGGGGGGGGGGGGGGGATAATAAAATTCCCTGGACAATCAAAAAAATTTCCTGGACTTAAAAATTAACATCAAATCTTCTACACAAGGAATTGGCGCTGCTAAACTTTCTATACAATGCAAAAATTTCCTATTTACTGTATTTTACAACCAAAATTCCCTGTGCAATGACAATTGGTTTGTTCCTCATTGCCTACGCACTTTCTGCATCCCCTAAATAAGTGTAAACTTCGTTTGGCTGGTAGCTTAAAATCACTAGAAAATTGCAGGAAGTATAGGCAACGAGTACAAACCTATTATATTTTCACCTAGAATTATCATTCCGTGAATGCCATAAAATATTCGATATAATGTCAAAATTGTGTGCTTGACCCTAAAATTTTCGTATACAATAACGAAATTCCCTAAACAGTGAAGCACATCACTAAAGTGTCGACTCGAGGTCGACGTTTTATTGTTCCATGTAATAAACGTTTTATGTCCCCATATAATAATGTAATTCCCAACCAAGCGTCTATCGTATCCGTGGTTAGAGAGTTATAACAATGATGGGAGATGCTATTCAGCATACCTTGTTGAAGTGTGCCTGGAGTAGTCGCTCATACTGATCAACGGCGCGTAGACAGATCCTCGTTGTAAATGCTTCCATCCGTCCTGGCAAAGGCCCGTGGCACACACTGCTTGACATATTATGCGTCGATTTATTCCCAAATAACACTCAAAATAAAATTGCACCTTTTTTTGTATTCACTGGAACTCGTTCACAGGGATATAACGAACGACACTGTACTTCGAGAACAATGAAATTTCACTCACAGGCACCGTCTTCTTGGTGTTCCTGTTTTTATTTTATTTTTTACACACTGATTCACCTTGGGTGCGTCAGACATTGAGTCACGTTGGGAAAATTTTCGTTATTACGCCATAGATGCTTGTATATAGGCAGACCGGATATGGAGATTCGAGGGTCGGGAAGAGTTTTTTTTTTTAGGGCAAACGTTTAGCACTGCGCTCCTCCAGGACTATTTCGTGGATAATGTTCTTGACGTTCGCATGCTACTGCTGGCCACCACTGAACGACTGAACAGTGAACAGTGAACAGCCCGAGAATGTACGAACGTTATTTTATCGCCTCGGTTCTTCGATTCCACCCCGCGAGTCGCGCTCGCCTGTTCCCCATCCTTCTCGTAACTCTCTCTCCCCCCCCCCCCCCCCCCCTCCTCTCTCGCTCCGCCCCCCTCTCTCTCTCTCCCATACACTTTTGCTCCCATGAAAACTCGACGCCCTCTATTACACGCATACACAGTACGGGTTACTATTATGTTATACGCATAGGCCACTTTAGGTACGTAAAAAAGGATATACACAGTATTGGCGTGATCGATGATGAAATAGGAGTAACATTTGCGATGAAAAGAACAAATATTTACTTTTGTGGTAAAATACACACTAATGTGCGAGTAAACGAGATGGGACAAAATGAGACACTCGGCGTCGATTTTGGACAAGACCACTTAATGTGTGACAGAAAGATGACATCAATTTTTATTTATTTTTTTTCCTTTGAGTTTCAGCGCTGACCCATTTTATTGCATGTTGGCCAAAATTAACATTGTCCCGTCATGTGTCCCATGAATGAGCGAGGATTTATCGATACACTTTCGGAATTCCTTAGTAATTTCATATTGGAAATAACTTTTTTCGGATTTTCGCGGTGTCCCATTTTGTCCCACACAATTATAACGACCAAATTCGATGTATATTCGCCAAAGCCGATATAAGAATTCGGTACATTGAACATTCACTGCTGTTCCATTTAATCGAGGGTCCCATTTCTATGTCTATCACGTGTATATCACAGCCTTATATAGGCAAAATTAAACAAACCCCGAGTTCGGCGAATTTTCGAATTACAGCAGTGTCCCACACTGTCCTGAGCCATTATTTCGCGCAGTATTTCATGGATAGACGGGAAATTTCGATCAAGCATGCCCTCGGCTCGTCAGTGTCCCATTTTGTCCCATGTCCCATATATGCCAGTCCCGTTGTAAGGCATTCCCTCAGGCATAATTAAAATTTTACTTTGAATTTTGATTAATTTTTCGTGCACACGAAAGGTGTCCCATATTGTTCCAAATGATTATATCTCCAGGATTTAACATAGCGACTTCATATTTGGAGAAATTCAATATTGAATTCGTACATCCTGAACATTTTTTCCTGCCCTTACTCTGTCCTGTTTCTCCCAGTGTCCCAAAAATCGAAGTGCCCGATCTACAATGGCACGCTGCTCTCAAGAACTGAAATTTCTCTTCTTTTCCTTTCTCACCGCAGTATATAGTGTCCCATTTTGTCCCATATCCTTACACCCGTACAAATTCTTTTTTTTTTCTTTCTCTCACGGTTCCATTTTACCCCGAAAGATATCGTAAATGGAATGCCGGAAGTCGTATTTCACACACACACACACACACACACAACACACACACATACACATACATTAATCAGCATCGAATAGCGATGAATCGTCGACTTCTTTTTGCACTTTTACAAGATGAGCAAGAAAGTACGATTCACATTTTTATTGTGACACTTAAACTCGTATTATTCTGAACATACTGTTTTTATTACTTGGCACACAGTTGTAGATGGAAAAAAGGTTCGATGAATTACTCGTTTTAGTGAAAAGTTTCTAAACTTTATATCACTTTGAACTCAGGCAGTCAACATAAGAAAGCTAGGAATTATTTTTGTAACTTTCGAGTTCCACTCTTCCACGTAATATACTGTTTCCAAAGGATTGTCGACCGACGAAAAACCAAATCTCAACTCTTGTATTACTTGTATTAATGCCGCTGTATTGTTTTATATTGTTATAATATATAATTTGCGCCAAGTCTTCTTGCTTTCAATGCTTCGTCAGATATTGTAACAATAATTATCAGTTATTTTTCAGTTTTAGCTGTCTATCAGTCATCGCTATAAAATATTGAAAATTTTCCATAATGTTTCGGCCTTTCACTGGCCAAAATTTCATCATATACCTACATAATAAAAATTAATGGATTAAATAATAGTGAAAAAGAACTAAAAAATCGTTTACTCGTTTGTGTTTATGTATATTATTATCTTTTTTTTTTCAATTTACAAAAATTCAAGATTTCTTAAAATTTAAATTTTGAGAATAAAATCAACGTGTTGCAAGATGTTAAACATCGTAGCTTATGGACAATATGTGAAATGTTGTATAAATTCATTGAATCTGTATTGATCGCGTGCTGTGGCGGTACACACAGTTGTAGATGGAAAAATATTCGATGAATTGCTCGTTTTCTCGAACAATCGGATGATTTATGGACTGCAATATGTATATATATATATATATATATGGGACATTCCACGTGAACTCAGCCACCCCGTTTTTTTCATTGTCTCGAAAAAATTATTCAGTATGGGCATTTCAAAGGACAATATATCCATGACATTTTACCAAAATTTCATCCCCCCACTATTGTTGGTTCTCGAAATAATGATTAATGAAGTCTCAATTTTGTAAAAATCATAACTTCGTAACTACTGATCGGATTTAAACGATTAAAAAAAGAATCTTTTTTATTTTTTTTTGCTCTTTTCGAAAAAAAATATGTCATCATCGGATAAAAGCTCATTAGACATTTTTCGGAGTAAATTAACAAAAAACAATTTTTCCCTCTTCACTGATGCCTTCTTCCATTTAAAAAAAATCCTGCGGAGTTGTGTATTGCCTCCCTCTATCAGAAAAAAAAATACTGAGTAGAATTCCGATTGGCCCTTTCGTGGAAAAAAAAAAATCGAAAATTTTTCCCGAAAACTGTCTAATGAACTTTTCTCCAATGACGGCATATTTTTTTTCAAAAAGCGTAAAAAAAATAAAAAAGATTCGTTTTTTAATCGTGAAAATCCGATCAGCCGTTACGAAGTTATGATTTTTACAAAATTGAGAATTTATTAATCATTATATCGAGAACCAACAATAGTGGGGGGATGAAATTTTGGTAAAATGTCATGGATATATTGTACTTTGAAATGCCTATACTGAATAATTTTTTCGAGACAAAAAAAAACGGGGTGGCTGATGAGTTAACGTGGAATACGACACGTCAACGCATGCCACGTCAACTCAGCCATTCCGTTTTTTATTTGGTCTCGAAAAAATTATTCAGTATGGGCATTTCAAAGTACAATATATCCATGAAATTTTACCAAAATTTCGTCCCCCCACTATTGTTGGTTCTCGAGATAATGATTAATAAATTCTCAATTTTGTGAAAATCATAACTTCGTAACGGCTGATCGGATTTTAACGACTAAAAAAAGAATCTTTTTTATTTTTTTCGCCCTTTTTGAAAAAAAATATGCCGCCATTGGAGAAAAGTTCATTAGACAGTTTTCGGGAAAATTTTTCGATTTTTTTTTTTTTTCCACCAAAGGGCCAATCGGAATTCTACTCAGTATTTTTTTTTCTGATAGAGGGAGGCAATACACAACTCCGCAGGATTTTTTCAAAATGGAACAAGGCATCAGTGACGAGGAAAAAATTGTTTTTTGTTAATTTACCCCGAAAACTGTCTAATGAGCTTTTATCCGATGATGACATATTTTTTTTTCGAAAAGTGCAAAAAAAATAAAAAAGATTCTTTTTTTAATCGTTTAAATCCGATCAGTAGTTACGAATTTATGATTTTTACAAAATTGAGACTTCATTAATCATTATCTCGAGAACCAACAATAGTGGGGGGATGAAATTTTGGTAAAATGTCATGGATATATTGTCTCTTGAATTGCCCATACTGAATAATTTTTTCGAGACAATAAAAAAAACGGGGTGGCTGAGTTGACGTGGAATGCGACATATATATCCGTACTCGTGCGAAATAATTCTCGTAATTCACATCATTAAATGGCATCAGTGGAAATGTCGTCTGGATCATTTGGTTCATTGAAGCAATAATGGTAGATGGTCGTTGTAGAATTTTAATTAGCAGAGACACACGAGAGAGCAGTACTCTACTCGTGGCTGAGAAGCAAGTCGACTTTTCTATTAAAAAAAAAAAGACGATAGGCCAATGGTTGAATGAAATATCGGATAAATCTTCTCACTCGACTGTTCTCCTTTTATGGGACATGTCCGCGCATTATAATTGCATCAACGTGGGCGACGTAAGACAGATCTTAAAGAGGCCGAAAAACAAAAAAACAAAACAACATGTCGCTGTCTTGTTCCATCGCAATGTTTGTCCGGAAGGTGAGAGAAAAAAAATACTTGAATTCGTGCGCCGAGCCAAAATGTCTATAGCTCGTCGTGGCATGGGCTATCGTCGAGAGAGAGAGAGAGAGAGAGAGAGAGAGAGAGAGAGAGAGAGAGAGAGAGAGAGAGAGAGAGAGAGAGAAGAGAGAGAGTGAGAGCGTTTATAATAAGAGTCAAAGGAGCAAGGGGGGGGGCTACCTCTTTATCTCTTTTCTGGTCCGTAGAGCGTAGAGAGAGCACACGCGGGAACGTGCGTCATTGCGGGCACACATGACGTCCTCTTTGGTGCGTCGGGGCCCCCGTTCTTTCACGCCGCGTTTTATTAAGGAGGTACGACTAGTATGAAGAATCCAACTGACGGACTTGAAATTTTTATATGTTTTTGCCGAATACTTTATGCGCCTATTGCCAAAATTTGAGCTATATTGACCGTTTAGTTTATTCGTAATAAAATTGCAAAGTCGAGCAGTTTGAGTTACTAAAGCACGTCGTCTTATGGAGACGGTTAACCGGAAGTGCTGTGATCATGGTTTTGCTGCTCACGTATCCAACTACACCCGTTGAAAAACTGAAACTTGATAGATTAGATATAATAGATATTGTAAAAAATTGAAAAATTACTCTTCACCGTGTAGTTCTGGCACTACATCATAAAAAAGTTTCAATTTCCGGTTGTAAATGATCAGAACGATCAAATAGCACCCACAGACTTAGCAACGTCGCGAGTAACAGCTGATGGGTTTCGGCAAACATAACCTAGCTTTGTTTTGATATTAGCAACGAAGATAGAGTCATCTTCGTTGGTCACGTATACCAACTTATAGCATCGCCAATGCGACGTTGCCAAGTGTTTACTTCAAATTCCATCATGTTATTTATGGAGTTTTATTATTTATCACGTATCAATTATATGTATAATTATCATTCTACCGATCATATTAATTCCACTGAGGTAATTCAAGTCTATTTTAATAGGTTTTCGGCTGATTTTTTAAAATGTTTTTAGTCCGTTTTTGTGGTAGACATGTCATTATTATTATGATGGAGACTACTATCGAGTCGTTGACAATCTAATTTTTCAGTTTTTATTAGTTCATGCGCAATAAATTAATCATTTACCACAAAATTTTTCACATTATAATCGATAATATGAATAATCAATGCAAATAAACATAAATCAGAACAGCTGTGGGTAAAATGAATTTAGACTTTTTTTTGACTCCAAAGAACTAGTCGTACCTCCTTAAAAGCGCGTGCGCGTGAGAAGACAGACGGTGAAATACCCCCCTGTTCAACTTTTATAAAGCCGCTTAGAAAGTCCCGCTGAAAGTTTTCCTTCATCGGAAATAAATTATACGATAATAAAGCGTGGCGTTTAATTATGCTATACCTATATATATTTCAGGTAATGGTTAACAATTTTGGAGTCACTGAGCTGAAAACGACTTTTCGTAAGTTTGAAAAATGTTAATTAACGACCTCAAAGACTGGCCGCGATGCGAGGTTTCAATGAAACCTAATCACTTTTTTTGGTTCCAACTTTGTTCCAACTTTTTTCCCACAAACCACCATAGGCACCGTTTTTCTTAAAAAACAGACGAGTTTTTAGTTTCTGATCAGCCATATATATTGAATCCGCCGATTGGAATTTCAGAATTTTGACATCGAATTCGAATTTAGAGGTCCCTAAAGCCGCAGCGAACAATTTTTTTCTAAAATCTGATGATATTTTGGTTTCTGATTGACCAGCATATTGAACCCACCATTTTGAATTTTGGAATTTCAGCATATATAAGGGTACGAGATCAGAGACCTCACAATTCATTAGGCACCGCAGTTTCATTATGATCGTACGACTTTTTTTTCTTTGGGGAGGGGGGGGGGGGTCGTCATACTGACTGGCACCATTTCGAATTTACGCAGTTTTCGCATATCTTTATCGTACAGTTTACAAATTTCATAATAGTCCAGCCGTATGAAAGCGGTTTGAACTTTAGCTTTCATCAATTTTTGATACATATATTCAAGTTTCATAGTACCGACATATCAACAAAATTTCATATTCGCTTATCGGCCATTTATCACAGAGAGAATATATATTTGTTTTTTTGTTAAATCGGCCATTTTCGTACATTCATGCGACAGTACCACCATATTGAGTCTTCCAGTCTTCGGGTCAATCATTTACGCACTTGGAAGCAAGAATGTCAAAATAAAAAAAGTATCACGTATATTCGTTGGACGTGAAGGATGTTTGTTAAAAAAAAAAGAAGGCGGGTCACCGGACATTTGCCTGAGTAATCTCACATTGTGACGTCCAAAGATTACGTATCTAACCTCAAATAACCCTCTGTCGTTCCAATAATCATTCTATCCATCCTATGAATTCCTTCGATACCATATCGACTACGAAACGCCAAGAGCCACACACATACACACTCACACGCACACCCAATCCCGGGAAATTTCTCAAAACATTCTTCTTTTTCACACTAAACCCATAAATCCAAAAGGAACAAAAAAGAAATATATATAATATATGTATATATTACACGAATTTTCTCGATCATTCCAGTCTCCAGTAAATTCTCTATTTTAAACGGTCCATCAAAGGGCTAAACAAGTTAATAAATAGAAAAAAAAAATAAGGCGATAAGTGCGGTACTTTAGCGTGAACGTTCAGAGTATTTTGTCTCTCTTAAAATCGCTTGGAGGAAAGAAATTAAATAAATATAAATAAGGATAAGATCGTCAAGAAATCTGATCGTGAGAAAAGGAGAAACAAATGGACTTATAACCATATGGCTTGTAGCATCTGTCTCTCTTACTCTCTGGTATAGTATTCGTTCGCGCAACACCGTAAAGCCGTTTTTCTTAGCTATCATATATAGCTCGTTATATAGATATATGTTATCCTCCGATGAGATATCAACGTTTGGCATTTATAGTTGTGGGAGAAAGAGAGAGAAGGAAAGAACAGACAGTCTCCCCGGAGGTCAGCATTGACGCAAATCCATCTGATGTCACGTGACCCCTCACCAGGCCCCGAACACAATATGCCCTCTCTCCTTCTTTCCTCCTCTCGTTCTGCACACGAGACCGACGACACTTGTACGTCCCGACGCCCAACCACCTTTCATTTAAAATTTAAATTCCTGTACAATGTTTGCATGCGTGTGCGTATACACATATCCTCGCATATGGATGAGCTTAAGTGTATTCGTAAACGCACTTGATGTTTGCTTGGCATAATCTCGTATGAGCTTATGTGCATATATACGCTACAAGATACTATTTATAGGTACACGATGAGTATATCGAGTGTTAGGTTATGTTATCTGGCCCACCCACGCCGTTAATCGATGATTATAAAACGCCTCTGGCGAATCGTGACTTTTTTTTGTATTACCACATCGCCGATACTTGCTCATAAAAAACGGATATGAATATTAAATGAAATATTATTGTGCCAATGCATTTATATTTTCTGCTAATGAAGAATCAATGGGAAATAATTTTAAGCTTAACGATATATTGTGCCAGCTTGGTCAGCGCTCGCAGTGGCGAAAAATAAAACTGTAGGGTGTCCACCAACGCTGCTATTGGCTGTTGGTTGCATCAGCAAATCTGCGGATGGTTGTTGATAGCATCAACAAGCCTTGCATTGGATATCATTGATGTCATGTCGTCTGCTATAGACTATGTGCAAGGGGGCGGAGTAATGACTACATGTGACGCGAGCGCTTGCGGTGGACATAATTGTAAGTTTTTGAGACCTCATTCAGACACACACACAAACACAAAAACACACACACACACACGCGCAAAATTATGGCCGCCATTGCTGTGGGCTGTGTTTTTAGGTTATGGTGTGCTGTCACTGTAAAGAAACTGGACATTTATTTCTTCATTTACTTCAAATTTATAAATGACAAAAAGTCCAGATGAATAATTTTTACGTACCTTTCAAAATATTATATTTAGTTAATATAAATACAACACTATAAAAAAATATATGTTTTTCTATCACTTTCACTGCATAACATCCATACAATTTATTAGATTTTTGCCCGCGAGCGGCGCTAGTAGCACATCTGCACATAGCATATAGGCCGATCGGTGAAATTTTCTATTATTTCGATAACATATCAAACGATTCTGCACTTCGAAATATTTGGGGACAAGATACGACCAGACTAATTCGTTAAATAATGATTTAATGACCGAGGCCGTGAGACATTGCTATTTTCCCTCTCTCTCTCTCTCTTTGTTTGCTTGATTGAAACTAAAAAATAGTTTCGAGTATGATTAAGCATATTTTGGATGAATTTTTCGTCGATGAACAATGAGAATGGTTTCTAACTTCCAAAATGTACTGATGGACATCCGTAGTTTACAACGCGATGACTGCTCGTTTAGCTTATTCATTATGCATTATCGTTATCTGCGTTCATAATATTACAGTCTGTATCGTGACACATACAAATTTATACATATGTATTCGTAGAAGACTTTGTTATGGGCTTTCTCACTTTCTAGTTTTTTTTTCGCTTTTTTGCTGAAAGAGTTTGGTCTTATGGCGTCAGCCACAGATGGCATGCCACACGAGGCCACAGACAATCTTCCCACAAAAAAAAAACCGTGGGAATACGACGAGGTGATGTTTGAAGATTTTTTCAAACATCCGGTTTATCACTACGCGCGTTTGTAATCCGAGTTTCTTTTTTGCTATTCCCATTTTCGTTGATAAACATAAAAAAAAATTGTGGTTATAAACATGGGAATATAGAACGATAATAGTTTTAAAAAAATAGTAATCGTAGAACAAAGGTTTTTTTTTTTCCTTTCTGCTGTGTACTTATTTCTTTACTAAGATTCTCACTATTCAATGATTATTCACCTCCAATGATTATTTCACTATTGCTTCGAATTTGTATTTTCGTTAGAATAAGTAAATTTCTCGAACTTTCCATAACTATTTGCATAGTTCACTGTTCACTATCCCCTCTCAATCCTTCAATAGTATTGAACAGTATGGTAATTTTGAGAGTAAATTTAACTATTAATTTTTTTTCTGTAAAAACAGTAATATTAACAAAAAACAGGAATAGCGAAAGCGATAGTGAGCATTATAGAAATCTTAAAGCAGATAGAATTTTTTACTATCAATATTTTTTTAACGGTACTTTCACTGTTAAAATTTTGTTTGCTATTATTGCAATATCACTTAGACTATTCCCGTTTATCTCCTATTAATTTAACTCTCTGTCTTTTTAGTAATGATAATAAATAGTCGTTTTGTACTATTTTTCTAGTGGCAGTTTCGCTATTCTTTTCTTTTTACTATCATTGAATTACCGTTCGCTCGATTTTTTTGAATATTCCTATTTTTTTTTACTATGTATCCAACTGTTACGCTTTTTCAACTATTTTGACATTTTTTTTCTTAATTGTCTTAATAATTGTCTTTTTTTTACTATTTTTCTAATGGTAGTGTCACTATTATTGCACTATTGCTCGCTCTATTATCCGGACTATTCCTACTTTCTCATTATTGACATTTATTATTAATCATTTACAACTATTACACTGACTATTATCACCATTACGGTAATTTACTATTATTTTTATCATGCCTCTTTTTTACTATTACGTTTTTTTTGTCTCAAACGTTTTATGCGCATTAGTCTCGTTGGGCATTCGACTGGGGCTCCCTTGACTCAACTTTACACATAAATTATCATCCAGAGAACAGTCGTTTTTTTTCCTATTACGCCTGCACACATACACGCACACGCACGTCGTATCGCTTGATTGAATAAATTTATGAGAAATTCGTTCAATGCGTATCACGAGTCATAATGAGCTCTACAAATACGTACAGCCATATTGAAGAATACCTGTTTTTTTTTTTTTCTAAACATCACTAGGATGAGAAATTTCTTTATTCTTATTGTAGAAAAATAAAAAAATTAATTAAAAAAAGAATTAAAAAATTATTTAGCTCAGCCAACTTCCGTGGAAATTTGGCCATCTGACGAGCTCAAAATTTTCACAACGTAATGAAGAATCTTTGTCAAATCCTGGCGTTGCCTCTCGTCCGCCATATTTAAGAGACTCATGCGTCCAAGTACCTCTTGTATTCGGTGGGAAAAACCAGCGCTACGTATCGTCAATTTTCCCTTTTGATTGTTGCTAACGAGCGACCACAGTATCGAGCCCGTTATGGCGATCTCACTGAACGTACCGCTCTCGAATGTCGAACGTAGAAGATTCATAAAAGCGACTATACGAGAAAAGGAGTACGAGGTTAGAACAGATAAATCGCATTATTTTTAACTTTTAAATTATTTAAAAGATAATCATTTAAAAACATCATTTGCATAGGTTTTTTCAGTTACTCATAATTATCTAATTAATTATACCAGCTTGAAAATTGAGTTGCATTTCAAACGTACATCGGGTGACAGTGACGTCACAACACCCCAGTGCAGCAGCGCCTCTAGCGGGAAAATTAATAAATTCAAGCAGCTAATCATTCCTAATCTAAAAAATCTTCGTAATTCGTAAATATGTAGTCTGTAAATAGGGTTCAAACGTAAGTAATGTACCTGAACAATCGAAGAATGTGTACACATATTGTTTAGTACCACGTTCGGAAAACACAATTGTATCAACACCAGAAAAAGAGTTAATTTGTGTTAGGGAAATCTCTAAATCTATTCTTGGCAAATTTGTAGATGTCGCTTTCATGTATCCTTAATTAACTTTTTTTTTAAGTTACAGCACATACGCTATAATGTATGTTACACACACTCGTGCACTAATGATTTCCATTTGCAAATTTTTTCACCGACGGATATCCTAACCTTTTAACATGGGTTATCCGGCGGATAACTATATCCGGAAGATAAACTCAGGTGGTAAAACCGGGTATAACCTTACCCTAGTATCAAGGGGTGTTGTGACGTCACTCGGCCCGCAGAGCGCGTAAAATTTGAACAATTTTTACACCTTAAAATATAATAATTTATTTGCGTAAAGAAATTAATGCAATGCTTATTAACTTCAGAAAATATTTAACTGTAACAGAATGATAAAAAAAAATGGAGAAAATCGTTTACATGCAGGTTCTCTATTGCGTTTTTTTTTTTATAAAAAATTGAGACAGGTAAAATTTTTCATTGGTATTTCGAATTGAGGAAAAATTTTGACTCGAGGAAAGATACGAGATACGGATTTTTATGAAAATCCGTTTGACTTTTCGGGTTCTGGGGTTAGACATGTCGGATTCATTTTGAATTTTCGAAAATTTAAGATTGAGCTCAATATCAGGGACCCTGGAGATTTTCAGATATCGATTTATATTGAAATCGGATGGTTTTTGTTTTGTTTTCGTGTTGATCCGCCATTTTGAATTCTCATGTTTTTACTCTGAATTCGAAATCAGCTAACTCGAAAACTTTGGCAGAAGCGAATCCTCAATAGAATCGCATTGTTTCTTGCTTTTTTTTGCTTTTTTTCCGTTTGGCCATTTTGCATTTCGAAATTTAGGTGTCAAATTCAAAATTGGTAACCTTCATTGTTTTTCAGGCCAGTAATATTGAGTTGGCCATTTCGAAGAGGAACATTTTCATATTTTCGGGCCAGTTTTCACAAAAACCTTATTTTTCATTTTTTTTGAGCCAATTTTCAAAAAAATTTGCAGTTTTCTTGTTTTTGTAGATCAGCCATATTGAATCCTCCACTTTGATAAATAAAAAAAAAAACGCATGAACAAAATTTCACGTATTGCAATATCAACGTGAGCTGGTACAATAATATCTGCACCATGATTTTGCCTAAAACTATAAGAAAATTTTTAAATTCAGTACAAACCGGATGCAAGAAGACGAGGTCTGTTTGAAGGATTAAACACCAAATTTCGTAACGTTGAAATTGCCAATAATCGGGTTGCCGGTTTGTTCGATCTCGCCAATTCGATGAGAACGTCGAGACCATCAATTGCCTGAAGATAAAAAATCGACAAGATTTTTTTTTTACAAAATTTGCAAACGCTAATAATTCCGGATCTCCGATGTGATCCCTGATGTTTCTTTTTTTTATGTTGTTCTAGCTTTGAAACAAGTCTCTGAATTTTTTGGGATTTTTCGCACCAATCCTATGTGAATTGTGAATTTTTTACAGCTTAAAAAAACGGACTATTTAAAAAAAAAATCAGAAAAATTATTTTCAAGATGTAAAGGGACCTACCACCTTTAAAAATGCGGACAGAAATTTGTTCAATTTTTTTTACATTTATTGAAAAAATGTATTCCATTGAATGCTTCCCAAATGACTTTGAGCATTCTGTGAATGTGGAATTATAGTCGGTTGATAATACTTTAGGGAAGAAGGAATAGAATGAATGAAAAATTCAGCTGGCTGATTAATTAAAACTTTACTATGATCGAAAAATCACCTTTTTCGATAAAATAAAATCTAACAGTGTTTACAGCCAATTTTATATCTCAGAAACGATCATTTAGGGGGGGGGGGGGGGGGGCAATTCATGTAGAATTTTCAAAAAATCGATTTTTTTCCATAAAAAGTTAGTAACATCTTAACTATTGCATGGTGCGAGAATCGTTGATTAGCCGGTACGTCATTTCATAAAGTTTTTACTTATCAAAACTTTAAACGCCTTTTTTTCAAGACTACAATTTTCAAGATTGGTGTGCAAGATAACTTAAAAAATAATTGACCGATCTTAATGAAATTTTCTACACAATTCCTCTCGACATTTTCCCCCCAGGGCTTGAACCAAAACAATCTTCAAAATGTTAACATCAAGGTACTTTTTAAATTGCAAACAATGGAAAGTTTTCGTGAAAAATTCGAACTATATTTTTCAAAATCGTGTTATTTCGTCAATTTTTCGATATATTTAAACCGAATCAAGTTCAATCCCAGCGTTTTTATATTAACTTTTGAAGCAAAAAAGATTTTTTTTTTTAATTTCAGATCAAAAGATTGGACGTCTCTAATTGAACGAGCTGTATATCGGCCATTTTTTAGAGAAAAAAATTGTCTTCAATAGTAAAAGCATGAAATAAAACTATGACAAAATTTTAAAAATGTACAGCAACTCCTTCCTTACGAAAAAAAAATCCCAGAAAATAGCCTAGTTTTAGGCCTTCTCCATGTATCCCCCCATCTAACGTTCACTTAAAACATCGTTCGATTTATGTAAAGTGTTTCTAATGTTATTATTCAAATCATCTCTTCGATCCAAGCAATTTCAACGCCATAGTATATTTGAAAAAAAAAAGTGATTCGAATCGATTAAAAGGATTCCCCAAATGCAGCAATTACATTCGCTTTATTCTCCATGACAATGGAGTGGATTCTCTTTTTACCAAAGAATACTGCTGAAATACAGCTTTTAGAAGAAAAAAAACCGCTCATAAGTATACAATGAAAGGCTGTTCAAGCCTCCAATAATGCACACAGCATGTATTGTTTCAGTTTGATACTTTGAAAAAAAAAATCGAAGAAACAAACAAAGAAGGTACATTTTTCCAACTTTTTCGAGACTGGCAGGTTGTTCTGGGTCATAAAGCGAATTTTTGTGAATTTTTCAAGAATTTTCAAAACAGTCCTTTTGTAATTTGAAACCCAATACCAAAAAAAAATTAGAAAAGTCTTCTGAGCTGGACCATTAAAAAACAAAAAAAAATAGGGATCAAATCAGAGATGGTGAGGTCCGGAGCTGTATCGAGTTAAGGGGATACTTACCTCTAAAAAAAAAAAAATCCCTATCGCCACGCTAAAAGTTTGAAAAAGCTCACGCATGTACTGTTTTACACTGAAAAACAGATCTACATTAGATCGATGGTAAACTATGAATCATTCCGGGGATGAAAATATTTTTTGGTCCAAAAATTTAAATTCGTCAAAAATCTAACGCTTGTTTTTTTTTTTTCTTAACTGTTTTTCGAACGCGCACGTAAATTTTCAAGATTCTATGTTGATCGACGTAGGAGCTAATCTATTTTTTAAATTTTGATATTCGAGAAATGCTCTATTTGCCCACGACAGAAATTATGAAATTTTTCTACATTTTTATGGAGGATTTGTGATTAAAATTTTTCTTCTATACCTGAAGAATAATAACGTGATTTCGACCGTGAAGGTCGAGAGGTCGAATGGTCTGTTTGCGTTTTGTCGAATCAGATAAAATCAGATAAAATTCTATGAAATTTATATATATATGTAATAATAATGTGGGAGTTTTACTTGTATACCCCTACTCGGGGTTTTTGGCCACTCTACTTTGACCAAACCATTAATACCGTATTAAACTGCCTCTATTTCCTTCTACTCCGACATTATTATTCGCCCTTCCTCTGTGTTCCACGGCTGCAGCCGCTTCACCTCCCTCGACGATACCCCTATATCGCATTCGCCGTAGATGGAGGGAAACTGCAGAAAACCTTCCGTCGATACAGGTCGGCTCCTACCTACTCCCCCTGGTGGCCGCGCGAGTAAACTCAAGTGCGGTCTCTCGAGGTGCCCTAGGCAGATTCCTCCTTTGCTGCGATACAGTGGGTAAGTCAGTGCACGGCTAAGCGGCCACCTTCCGAGCGATAAGAACCGCTACAGGGGAGTCCTCCAAAGCCGTACCCCGACCACCCACCCATCACAGAAAGGTGTTTGTATGAAATTTATATTTATAGTTATTTTATAATATTTTATCCAAATTTGAGAAATCATGTAAAATTATATTACATTATTTCAGTTTTTCGTATTATTTTATAAAATTTTATTAAGTTTTATAATTCCATGTAATTTTATCAGGTCAAATTCGAGATTACAATGCTGTAAAATTTTATCTGACTAAATGAAAATATTTTTTTCCGGGGTGAAGTCGACTCTGATTGAATACGATCAGTTTTACGTTTCCGCAAATAAATCAATAAACGAAGTCGTTGCAGCCCGGTTATTTCATTCGACTTGTTGTTAAAATTTTTATTTCAACTTATAAAACATGCTAAATATATGTATAGTATATTCAGGCATATTTGCGTAAGAGAGAATTACTCAGATACAGGATTCACGTAAATGGAAAACAATTTTCTCATTCTTTTTACAGATTAGCTCCTTCATTGATCAACATAGAACCTTGAAAATTTACGTGCTCATTTGAAAAACAGTTTAGAATAAACAAGCATTTAGATTTTTGATGAATTCAAATTTTTAGACGAAAAAATATTTTTATCTCTGGAATGGTTCTTAGTTTATCATCGATCCGAGGCGGATCAGTCTTCTGGTGTAAAAAAGTACATGCGCGAATTTTTTCAGATTTTTAGCACCGATAGGAGAAAAGTTGTTTTGTGGAGATAAGTATCCCCTTAAAGTGGATGGACACACACACACACACACACACACACACACACACACACACACACGCGCGCGCGCGCGCGCGTAAAAAACAATAAAAACTCACTTTCGCCACCGATAACTGGCCTTCCTCGTAAAACGTGAAATCGTTGAAAAATTCCAGGCAATAAACCTCCAGGAGAGGCCAGGGCTTGGCTCTTTTCGTTGATGCTGGATGAATTTTCCCGAATAGTTGAAGAAGATTGCTCTGGAAAAAAAAATTTTTAATCAAAAATAAAAATAACTTTTTTTAAATAAAGAAAAAAAAAAAGGAAAAAAAATGTTACCTTGGAAATAGCAACTCGACACTCGTGTACGTGAATGGAATTTCGTAACACGTGAAATGCAAAGTGAATTTTTTGATTGTCAAAATTACGTCCGGCTTTGTCGATTTCACGACAAATCAAATTTATTATCGTATTAATCAGGCTCGTCGAGTTGGTGCTTCTTCTCAATCCTGCGCCGTGTATCGGAGCTGTCATCGTCAGTGAATGAGCTCCTGATGATGAAATTAAATCATTTTTTTTTTTCTAATTATAATCAAATTGAAGAATTATTGATTTAAAATAAAAAATAAAATAAAATAAAAACTCGATTAAAAATTAAAAATTAAATAAATAATAATTGAAATAAAATGAATAATTAATTAAAATAAAATAAAAATGAATGAAAATTGAAGACAAATATATTTTATTAAAATTAAAAAAAATATATTAAATTGACGAAAAAAAACCTTCCGAGCAATTGGTCGTGAAGGTCGCAACGAGCTCGAGAGCGGACGTCACGGTCCTATCATCGAGGGATATCCAGGCCCAAAGTTTGTGCAAACAATCGGCCAAGCCGGCTTTCGCGAGTCTCTCTTTTATCTCGATGCTGTTATACATGAAATTCATGAGAAGATCGAGAACTCGTTTGGTTTCGTTCAGAAGAGGATAAACCTGGTTATTGAAGGAAAAAAAGAAGAAATACCGTAAAATCTATTTCTACATAAAAAAAAAACAAAAACAAAAACAAAAACGATATTGCTAATTATAAATTAGCACGTGTCTTCCCCGTAATTTTCAATTAAAAACTTATTAACTCTGAGCTCGATGATTCGAAAATGAATATTTTTGAGATTTTTTTTCAACATTATTTGTATCTGTGAATTTTTGGCTCGCTAAGGAAATTATGAATTATTGGTAGAGTGATGGAAAATAAAAAATTTATTAATCATTTACTTGACTTTGTTGTAATTTTTTTTTTCAACAAAACCCAAAATTCTACGGTAATTTGAAAAAAAAAATCCAAATTTGTTCTGACGTTGAAAATTTCGACTATTCTTCATTTTCGGAATTATTCTTCATTTTCGGAATTATTCTTGTTTTTTTTTATAATGTTCCGGCATCAATGACTCAAAAAATGTTGCTTTTCAATTTTGTAAATCTCCACTTCATTATGAAATCAATAACACCTTTTTCTCACGAATTTTTTTCGTTTCAACACTCGGGAGAAGTGTCTCAAGGAATGAAATGAAATATGTAAATTGAAAGGGGTAAGATGATAGGATCAGGGTTGTAATAATTTCAATGTAAAATAACGCATTAATCAACGAAAAAAATACAAAAAAAATGGGCAATGAATAAAATTTTATTACCCATTACCAAAACAATGGACAATGGATTAAATTCTATTAACCTTTACCAAAATAATGATTAATGGATTAAATTCCATTGCCTATTACCGAAATAAGGAATAATGGATTAAATTTTATTACCTATTACCCAAATAATTGGCAATGAACAAAATTACATTACCCATTGCCAAAGTAATAGGCCAATCGATTTAAATTTGAGTAACCATTACGAAACGAATGGGTGTTGAATAAAATTATATTATCCATTATCAATTAAATTAAATTCTATTATCTATCATCAAAATAGTAAGCAATGAACAAAATTTCATTGCCCATTGCCAAAGTAATAGGTTAATGGTTCGAAATCCCATTACTCATTACGAAAAGAATGGGTGTTGAATAAAATTCTATTGCCCATTGCTCAATGGATTAAATTTCATTACTTATTATCCAAATAATGGGCAATGAACAAAATTCCATTACCCATTACCAAAGTAATAGGTTAATCGATTTAAATTCCATTGTGAATTACAAAAATAACGGGTAATGGATTAAATTTAATTGCACATTACCAAAATAATGTATAATGGATTAAATTCCATTACCCACTAACAAAATAATGGATGATGGATTTCATTACATTACCCATTACGGCGTCGTAAAAAATTCAATGTAAAATAACGCATTAATCCTTGAAAAAAATTAAAAAAAAAATCGATGAAGATTTCATTACCCATTAAAGAAAAGAATGGGTGTTGAATAAAATTTTATTACCCATTATCAAATGGATTAAATTCCATTATAACATTAATCCAAGTATAACCGGCAATGAACAAAATTCCATTGCCCATTACGAAAAGAATGGGCGTTGAATGAAATTGTATTACCCATTACCAAATGGATTAAATTCCATTACCTATCATCAAAATAATGGGCAATGAACAAAGTTCCATTACTCATTGCCGAAGTAATAGGTTAATCGCTTGAAATTCCATTATCCATTACGAAAATAATGAGTAATGAAATAAATTCCATTATCCATTACCAAAATAATAGGCAACGGATTAAATTCCATAACTCATTAGGAAAATAATAGCCAACAGATTAAATTCCATAATTTATTACGAAAATAGTGGGTAATGGAATTAATTTCATTACCCACTATCCAAATAATGGATAATAGATTTCAGTAGACTCAAACAATGCATTGTTTACGACTCTGGCGTATATATTTGTAGACACATAAGGACATTAATCGAATGCCACACATTTTCCAAAATCGATTCTTTCAAATATTAACAAACAAACAGAACCTCATTAGTTGATTAACCCAATAAGCTCCTGTTCTATCCAAATTTCAGCTAAGAAAAATTGAGTAATTTTTTTTCAGGGACGAGTAAGGGAATTTTTTTTTGCTGTTTCAGTTGTGGCCATCCTAAAAAAAAAAAATCAAAAATCAAAAATACCTTTCTCTCGCGAATACCCTTTGTCCTGTAAATCTGATAAGGCTGCAGTGTAAATTCCTTATGAAATTCCTTGAGTATCATGAGGCATGTTTCACCAAGATTTTCCACGAGTGCAGTTCTCTTAGCCTCGATCGAGACGCACAATAAATTCGACAATGCACCAGCGACGATATCCTTGTCGTTCGTGTAATCGCAAAATTCTCCAACATTTTTCGCATAATTATGCGCAACGAAAAGATTAATGAGAATTTTCGAAATTTCCGAGCCAATATGAATTTTATCATTCTCAGGTTGTTCCATTAATTTCATCGAACTCGATGAATTATTCGACATCGATAATCCATTGAGACACGTGAGAATTTTGCGAAATTCATTATTATGATCGTCATTATACACGTACGTGGCGGAAACATGAAGATTATCGAGTATCGTTCTCATCGATATGTCTGATAAATTGTCATTTTTTTTTTTCATTCGCCATCTCGGATTTACGATATCCTCGCTGTTTCTTCGTATCTCGAGTGACAATAAAAATGTTAGACAGCCGATCGACGACATGCGCAATTCGTGCTGGGAATCTTTCATTGAGCGACAAATCGATATCAACATTTTTTCGGCAATCGACATTTCCGTGGACGTTATTATCGTTTCCATGTGACATTGTCCATTCTCAGTTAACGATAGTATCGACAAAAAATTGTATACCTCGGTCGTCAGAGTTTTTCGCAAATGCGTCACCCTTTCGGCGTCATCTGCGTATTAAAGACGGAGAAAAAAAAAGAAAAAAAATAATCAGACGAGTGGGGGAGCGCAGTGGCTCGGTGGATGAGGCCCACAGCCGACACCAATAGACCGTAATAAAATAAATGGTCAAAATAATCTTTCTGTGATAAGTGGGTTGTCGGTGTGTGGCTTTGCTGGACCCCCAAGGTGGTTCTTATCGCTCGGATGGTTGCCGCTTAGCCGGGCACTGACTTACCCACCGTATCGCAGCAAAAGAGGATCCTACCTAGGGGCGCACTGAACTCTACTAATACTGGAACGTGCGCTGCCGCTGGTAGACCGTATCGAGAGAGATAGCCACGAACGACGCTTGTTGGTATCCTGGTCTCTGTCTGTACAGTACAGTCAAAAAGTTTATTCCTCGATTTCAGATCTTGCTTATATCGGAGCGTCACCGAGGTATACATAATCTACTTCCAATTATTAGTCGTCAAGTCTTGAATTTCTCGTGCGTCATTATAGTTATATTGAGAGAAAAAAAAGAGCATTGCCTCTCAGTTTGCAGTACACTCTCGATAGAGTAATAGAATTCGGTGGGATAAACTTTTTGAAGCGCCTATACAACACCTTCAAGTGCGCGTGCGTCACACGATCAGACAGAGAGAAAGATAGTTTGCGAGCTATCTCTCTCGATACGCTCCTTCTCTATGTGCAGTATAGCCAGCGCACGTTCCAGTATTATTAGAGTTCAGTCCTAGGGCGCCTCGGGAGACCGCGCTTGAGTTTACGCGCGCGGCCACCAGGGGGACTAGGTAAGAGCTGACCTATATCGACGGAGATTTTCTGCAGTTTCCCTCCGCCCACGGTGAATACGATACAGGGTCAAGGGGGTCAAGGGGAGGTAAAGCGGCTGCAGCCGTGGAACACAGAGGAAGGTGGAAATAATGTCGGATGATAGTGGAATTAGAAGCGAAAGTGCCCCCGTGAGTGAAATAAATAAAATTTAAGGTAGTCCTAGCGTCAGATGATTCAAGTGAAGCACTATTTTTTTTTTTTTTTTTTTTTTTTTTTTCGAGTTTGGAAAAACCTCAAACAGTGAAATATAATAGTAAAAATAATTACGTATGATGCTATTACGAATTCAGAGCCACATAACTGTGAATGTTTTTCTATGTACAATTTTTTTTTTTACTTTTTTGGTCTTGAATTTGAATCACTACCCCATCGATGGTATCAGAAACTTGGCAGTAACGCATCGATTTGACGCGATCGGAGCCACTGTCTCCAATGATAACGACTGACTGTTGTCGCACCTTAACCTAAAAACTAGTTTATAGTTTGTGTATCTTCTCGTTTGCACGAATTTGAATTTATCATGAAAAGACACAACGTTCACGCCGAGCACGGCATCTGAATGAAGAATTTCTATGAATTTATGGGTTGCTTTTATTTTTCGAGGTAATCAATAAAATTCCACAATAGGCATTTTTTGCCTATCTTTGAAAGTCGTTTCCACAAATGATTCTATATTAACCTCACAAATATTTTTTTTCAGCTTATGTATATAATACACGTAATATTTACGTGTAATTCAAATCTCCGAGTATATTCATTTCCAGTTCGCAATCGTTTCCATGAACAAACTATTTAGTCCGATTTTCCGTCAACAATCCGAAATTTGCATAGCCCGCGTTTAAACTGCTACGTCATTTGGGTGTGTTTAGCCGAACTAAACGTTGAGCAGAAAGGCTCACGATAAATGGCGGCTTGTAATCACTGATTACTGTAGTTGGGTTAGGTTAGGTTGTGTCAATCTGACGTACCGAGGGTGCTTTCCAATTGGAGCATAGTGCGACACAGTTTCGACATTTCTGATGGAATCGGCCTATCCGAGCAAAGGAATACACCAGAAATGTCGACATTGTGTCGCTCTGTGCTCTAATTGGAAAGCACGGCGAATGACCAATATGGCGTCACACTTTTTCCGACCAATCGCAATGCACCTCAACATAAACGTGTCCGGCCCGAAAATGACTACGTTTCCATCGAGGGTCAGATTTGGGTCAGAGTCGGGTTAGGGTCGAGTTTTGTCGATCTGATCCCGCTTGTTTCCACCGGTACAGAGCCAGAGTAGGGTTAGAGCGGAGTTGACTGTTACCAACTGTTTTCAAACAGCACGTTATGATTGCTAGGTTATGGTATTCATAACAAACAGTTTACCGAATCCCAAAAAAATAGCGGAAATAAATCATGGATCCGAGATTAATACTTATCAATCAATATGTTACTAATATGCATAAACTGTTTGAAATTTTTAAGGAGCGGCGTCGGAGAGCAGCGCAAAGATTCGACGTTATCAAGTTGGTAGTGCTGAATTAATTCAACTCGACTCTAACCGTTTCCACCGGAGTCTATTTCGACCCTACCCTAAATTTTTATTGGGTAGAGTTTGGATAGACCCGAGGCGTTTCCATCGCTAAACCGCGCACAGGAACTCAACCCTAACCCGACTCTGACCCCATTCTAACCCTCGATGGAAACGTAGTCAATGTTCACACTCAACACTTCTCAACGTTTAGTTCGGCTAAACACACCCATTGTCAGTTGCAGGTTTGCCAAGTCTCAGGTGCGTCAGCCATGTTGAGACCGTCTGACGATTTTATATAATTTCGCTACCGAAAACTCGTAAAATCTTTTTCAAACATCCGTTAAGCTTATGTTTTTCAGTGAAAATCTGAATCCTCAATATTTTTAAAACAAAATGAGCGTTCGGTTGTGTGATCCTCGACTATATCAGTGTATGAATTTCAAGGTATACTCCGCGCGGTCATTATTCTTCCTATAGTCGCTATGCAAAAATCGTGATTTTTAACTCAATTTTTCTCGTTAAAAAGGTCGTTAAGGTACACTCAAACTTTTCAGGTAAATTGGAGGGTGCTTTAAGATTAATATATCAAAATTTCATGCGATTCTGCACTATGTGCCAGAACGCTAGGACTACCTTAATTGAGTAAGAGACGTAATTGCGAACCTTGTAAAAACCCGAAAGGGTATGCAATTAAAACTCCCACATTATTATTATTATTATTATTATCAATAAGACGAGTGTCGAGAAACATGAATATTGGGAGGTAAATGAAAAAAAATGGAGATTTGTATATTTTTTTTTTTAATTTAGAATGATTTTTATGATTTTGAAGTTGGCCCAAATTATCCACGAAGGAGCGCGAAATTGAAGAGAAGGTGAAACTTTTTTAGATATAACGAAAAACTGAGAATATTTTTAAAAAACACGAATAAAAATTTAAAAAAATTATGAAACAAAAAAAAGGTTTCAATTGAAACTTTTTTGTCCAAAAAATTTTCTCAATTCGTCGTGAACGAACGATTTTCAATTACGTGAAACAAATTTTTCGATTTGAAGCTACTACTTTTTTCGTCTCCTAAATCTCAAAATATCGAATCGAAAGATATACATATCGCTCACGGTAATTTTCCTTGTCCAAATATTTGAGCAGCGTATAGAGATTCTCGGATGAAAAATTCGTCACCATGGCGAATTCCTGACAGTGCGTTATGCAATTCGTCAGTAGAGTACAGAGGCTTATGTACATTTCCAATATGTCGCAGTATTGGCCAAGATTTTTTTTCTCAAAATCATCGTACGAGGGAATAACGCCAAAACATCTGAAAATAATAACAATAATAATTTATAATAAAATAATTGTGTTATTGTTATTATTGATACTATAAAATTGCCAAAAAATTTACATTGATTAATGAAATGAATTTAAAAATTTCTAAAAATGCTTGTGGATATTTGTTTTCCTTTTTTTTTTTTTGTTACAAAAATGTAAAATTTTCGAAAATTTGTTGTAAATCAGAAGTAAAAACAATTGATAAAAAAAAAAAAAAAGAAACTTGCCCTAAAAAATATTTGTCCAATGATTGTTCGTAAATGTGTTTGGCAACGTCCTCTCCACCCACAATTATCAAATTATTCAGTAGAGTACACGTGACACTTATCAGAGATGGCGTAGCGACGTAACGTCGACAATTCTCGTCGTCCTCTTCCTGTTGAAAAAAAAAAAAAAAAAACAATAAAAAAAAGTAACCAAAAAAGGAAAAATTCAATGGCTTGGTTATCTTTTAAATTAATTTTTTTTTTTTTTGTTTACTAACCAAAGTTCCACTGTTCACGGATCTCGTGCCATTGGTTTCTCGTTGCTCGGGCTCGATGCTCGTATCGAGATAGAGATTCGAGCACATAACACTAATTTCGTAATAAATGTTACTCTGCTCGATGTAAATTATGAGGGCATTCGATTTCAGAGAATCCATCTGATAAAATTGTCATTTTTTTCTTTTTAATTTTAAGTAATTATTTAAATTTACTATGTATTAAAAAAAAAAACACTTTTAACTCTTTTTCATCGATTTTTCTATGTTTTTATTTAAAAAAAAAAAATAACCAAGAATGCTCGGCAGGTAACATTTTTTTTCAATGCCCTCCAGAGAATTTTCGAGATTATTTTTTCTCCATAAAGTCTTCGGTAACGATTTTAGAAAAAAAAAAAAACAAAAAAAAGTAATTAAGTTGTTATTTTTCATGATCAAATATTAAAGATTGTTATTTTCGACTTACATATTGGAAGGATGATTTGTTGGAATTTTTCACTAAATTTCCAAGCGCAATGCAGGCCTGTTCTCTGACGATGCAGCATTCCTCTCTATTCGTAAAATGACGCAGCAGTGTATGGCACAATTCGCTCGGTGCGAGTGCCATTGCTTTCAACAATTGATCACCAGTGTGTTCGGTTCTCGTGAGAGCTGACAATAATTGAAAAGCCGAGGCTCTCACGAGAGGATCACGGTTTCTCCATAACATTGGCAACCAGCTCAAATTACGCTCTTCGTCGTACCAAAAATCTATCCATTCCTGGAAAGAACGATTTTTTAATTTAAAAAAATGATTAATGATATTAATAGTAATAATAATAATAATAATAATAAATTATTATTATTATTATTATTATTATTACTATTGATAGTTATTATCATATTAGTTTGATTAAAGATTTATTACATTTTTTCCAAATTTTTTTTGCATCTCATGGACCAAATGATTGAGGCATATTATGGAATTTCTCGTTATCGAGAGTCCCATGAAGCTCACAGTGCCAGCTCCGTAAAACGATACGATCAATTCTATCAGAGCATTGCCGAGTGATGACAAAAGTTTTTTGTGATTTTCCCACTGACACTTGCTCGTCAAATACGTCAGGCATCTCAACAACCAATCCAGATAAGCTGCATGAAAAATAATTGTTCATAATTAATTTCTTTTTTTTTTTTTTTTTTTTTTTTTTTTATTTCAAGCCTCAACCGTGAGAATTTCGATTAAATTGGTCCCCTCGAAAAGATCATCCTCAAATGGATAAATTCTAAGGAAAACTGGTAAATTCAAAAATAAATAAAATAAAAATGATCACTGCTGAGAGATTGGCCAATTGATAACTGCTTGCCGGAGAATTGGCTGTTGGAAAATTAGTTGCTGAAAAAATGGCTCCTGAGGAGTTGGTCCTGGGTAAAATTTTCCGTCAAAAATTCATTGTTGAAGTATCGACGAAACTTTGACCAGTACTAATTTTTTTTTCCAACTGTTTCGATCATCGATTAGCTCGAGTTTCTTATTTTCTCAGTCGTAATTGTTTCAGCATCAATTTTCTCCGGTTAAAATTTTTCCAGTCACAATAATTAGCTCTAATTTCAATTTGACCAATCCCAATTGATTCAACAACAATCTGCTCCAATTTCAATTTTCCCAGTCTCAATTGTTGCATGATCAATGTTCTCCGGTTTAAATTTATTTCAGTCCCAATTGTTTCAGCAACAATTTTCTCCTGTTTCAATTAAATCGGTATCAATTTTCACCAGTTTCAATTTAGAAAGTCCCAAAATTGTTTCAGGATCAATCAGCCCCAGTTTTTTTTTTTTTTCTTATTTCTCCGTCCCAATCTTTTGAGCACGAATTTCCTCAAGCTTCAATCGTTTCAGTCCCAATTGTTTCAGGATTAATTAGCTCCGGTTTCCATTTTCCCAGTCCCGATTATTTTAGAAAAAATTTTCTCCAGCTTCGATCGTTCCAGCCCCAACTTTCTCACGATCAATTTGCTCCAAATTTCAATTTTCCCAGCCGCAATTGTTTCAATATTAATTAGCCTCCGGTTTCACAATTTTTTCAGACTGAATTTTCTCCGGTTTTAATTCACCAAGTCTCCAATTGTCAGGGCCCAATTTTTTTTCAGCCTCCAATTTTCAACTGCATCAATTTTTCGAAAAAAAAACTCTCGCACTCCACAATCGGCCAAATAAAGAAAAAAAAAAAAAGAGATAAACTCACCGAGATTGTAAAAATGCTGTTGCTTCTCCTGTTGCTGCTGCTGCGACATTTGTCTCTGATCGTCGAAGCACAGATTCGACACGATTAACTCGACAAACGAGATCCAAGAATTTTCACGATAATTATCATCATCCGTGATTCGATTGTTCTCAATTACGGATGCCGAACGTACCAATTTCAGGACAGCCTCGTTTATCTCCTGATTATCATTGTTCATCGTACCGATCAAATCTCCCAAAGATCTCGTCACACTTTCGCGTATCATCTCACCGAGCCAATCGCCACCATTTTTACCGCCATTGATCACGATATTCATGTAAGCGTACAAAAAATTTATAACATCGACGAACAAATCACAATCTTCTTTGTTGGTCGGTTGGGACGTTAAAAAACGTGCGAATGAACGTTCCCACGGTAAATCATCGAATCTCACATTGTGACCATTGTTACGCGATATTTTCCAATATTTCACGTAAATCGTCAGATAATCGAGCGCAACGATAACATGCTCGTGCATCGTTGAATTTTGTATATTAACGAGTTGCTCGTATGCACAATTTTCCACGAGCGTATCGCGCAATCGTGAAAATTCGTATTTTCGTATATTCAATATTTTCGTAAAATCTTTGCATCTTGCATTATCATAATTTTCGAAAAATTCTATTCTTCGATCATTCGTTTCCCAGTACCAAAATTGTCGTACGAACGTCATTGAAATATCGTCGGTTTCGCTATTTTCCGGTAAAATATTTTTCGGGGTCTCGTGAATACTCGTTTTCCAATATGATTTGCAATACAATGGTAATGTCATTCTCGTGATTATTATACGCGGCAGTGAGACGATATTCAATTCGTTGTCACGTAGAGTCGATGAAATTTTTATGTATTCGCTGTACAGGAGCAAACAGAGCAATTGCGATGCTGGGATTTTTACGGATTCGTTATTCGGAAAGAGAAATAGACCTGGAAAAAGAAGAAAAACAAAAATAAAACAAACAAAAAATGAAAGATCAATACTTTTATTTTTGTAAATAGTCATTTATTTGTAAATTAACAGAAAAGAACAAAATTAGCGATTATTAATTAAAAAAAAAAAATTAGCGATTATTAAAAAACAAACGAAATTCAAACTTACTGCGAAGTATATTGGAGTAAACGTCCGGCCTCGTTGACAAATCGTGACGCACGGAAGGTTGGGTCGTAGCGAGAAGTTTCAAAATTGCCAGTAGTGGAATAACGGAGTCTGGATAATTGTCGTATTCACTCTCGATCTAAACATTTGTCCCGTAAACTTGAATTATTAATTATTTGGATGAAAAAAAATTTTAATTAAAAAAAAAAAACTCCCTCGTACCAATGATTTGTTCATTATATCGAGAATGAGTGGTAAGCCGTTCTCTCGAATGAAGAGCTTGTGCAGACAGATGTCCGTGAGCATAACGCTTATTTGTACGAGAGCGGATTTTCGTACTTTTGGCTCGACATCGGGGGTCTTGATCAATTCGAGTACCGAGAGCAAACTGCTCGTCTAAAAATAATGAACAATCGATTTATCGTTACGAGTGAACTCCCCACACTGTTTTTTTTTTTTTTTTTTTTTCAAGATTCCGGAGAAGTGAAAGAAAAAAATTAACAATTTAAAAAATTCTAATTAATTTTTTTCATAATCAAAAATAATTCTTATCAGTAAATTTCCTAGCCTCAACGTAAATTCATTTTTTTTAATAATTCAACCTATTTGATCATATAAACAATTTCTGAAAAAAAAAAAAATTGTAATTAGCAAATTTCACGTGCGTGAACCTAATGCATCTCGTGTATCGGTAATTATTATGAACGTGAAAATCTACACAACCGTGTGATATTAGCGAAAATTCCAGTTCTCGGCTTTATCAGGGGTATGCATGTTAGTAATAGTTCCCCCCACGCAAACTCGAGAGGATTTCTGGATTTTTTAGCACTCCCTCAATAATTATCAATAATTATTATAAACGTAAGATCTACAGAACTCTCAAGGATCCGCATGTTAGTAGTATAGTCCTTTTATATTTTTGCATCAGCATTTTGTTGTTCAGATTGTTGTGCAGATTTTTCGTTTATAATAATTGTTTATAATTATCGAGGGAGAGCTGAAATCCGGAACTCTTCTCGAGTTTATTTGGGAAGAATACTCAGAATCAGGGTTGGAAAAAATTTCAATGTAAAATAACGAGTTAATAATTGAAAAAATAAATAATCAATCGAGATTCTGCTACCCATTACCAAAATAATAGGAAATTTATTCAATTTCCGTTGCCTATTTTTATTAAAATAATAAATAGTGGATTAAGAGTCATCGAGCACACGTGACCAACTCAGAATCGAGGGTAGCGCCTCTCGCGGAAAATTTTTAAAAAACTGCATGTCGAAGTTAGCGCCGCTTGCGGCAGATATGTCAACCAATGTATTCAGCAAAAAGTTACGGATGTCGATAGGGTAGGATGTAAATGTTACAGTGGTGGCGCATGTTTCATGAAGGGCCCCGATCGCCCCCATTGACCCTCAAAGCTTATTTTATCTCAGGGCTCACTTTACGCATACGCCATCACTGCTGCTTCTCCGCTCTTACCGACAACCGTGACTATCGAACCTAGCGTTAGTAGCCGGAACTGTGAAATACATAGCAAATACTGTCATATAGCCGTGAGCACGGACTTGGCGTCTCCGATATTATATTCGAAATGATTACTTCATTCATCAACGAAATAGGGTGGAAATATTTTTAAAAAGTGCAGTGAAGTGGCGAGCAGTACGCTCTGGTCCGATAAAGAGTGGCAGATGTGCGTGAAATCAATAATAAAATGAACTTGTCAGTTGGTGAGAAAAGCGTCGTCGCAAACGACAACCGCCTCGAGTTTTCGATAATTTATTGTGCCTAAAAAAAAAAAAAATTCGAACAAATTTATCTGTTATCATTAATTGTGGAATACTATTGTACTTTCGGCTACATTTCGAATATAAACATCTAGGAAATTCTTAATTGGCTTATTGGCCACTTGGCGCTTCGTATGCCCTCGCTTGATGACTCTTAAATTCTATGACCCATTACCAAAATAATGGAAAATGGATTAAATTACAATACCCATGTCCAAAATAATGGAACATGGATTAAATTCCATTACCCATTGCCAAAATAATGGATAATAGATTTCAGCAATGCATTACTTAAACAATGAAATATTTACAACTCTGCTGAGAACCTCGATAAAGTCCAGAATTAAAATTTTTGGCCCTGCATCTCACAGTTGCGTACCTTTTACGTTTGTAATAATCATAAATAATTATTCTACCGAACCTTTTTTTTTAAGTTGTTATCGTAGAACTGTAGAATTATACTTGAATCGCTGTATGTATTTTTTGATTCGCAATATTGGGATCCCAACTTACGGTGGCTAGCATCTCTTATTTTCTTTTTTTTTTTTTTTAATATGCGAGCTTTCGAGACTTGATTCACCAGAATTATTGATACAAACTATCAGGAATTGTAAAACTATACCGGATGCCATAAGAATTGCAAATTTATTAAAAATCCACGCCAATTATCTTGTTTCAAATTTAAATCGACGTACTTGATAATTTCCCTCGGATCGTTTGAATCCATTTGACGAATTCTCGATGATGCATAATGAGCTCAGAGGAAGACCGTGAAGCGATGATAATCGTGGAAGTTTCTTGGTCGAGTCTTTTTCACGTCCAAGAAGGAATATCAAACGACAGAGTGCCTCTTCCCGTAGCTTACCATCGTTGGAGTACAATAAACGGGAATTTCCCTTTATGACCTCGATATAAGGAAGATCGATGCTTTCGTAGACATCAGGATCGAGAATTTTCGTCACGCAATGACCGATCTGTGTACTCGTGTCGGCAAGGCATTGCAAAAGTCCCATTGTCGGTACCAGCGCATTCTCGAGCATTTTTCTCCATCCCTCGTCGCCCATATGAATTTTTCCCTTCAATATGTACACCATAATGTCCTCGGCATAATTTTTTATCTGTCGATTGAATTTTCATGATATTTCGACGAACAAAAAAAGCATAAAATTAATTTTATTCAATTTTCTTCTAGAGTGAATGTTTTTCTGTTTTTTTTTTTTTTTTTTTTTTTTTGTTAAATTGACGATGGGCAGATATTTTCTGTCCAAAGTTAAGACAATTTTAAAGAAGTTAAATATTTTCTCACTGAGAAACCGCTATGACAAAAATTTAACGATTAACTATATATATATATATATATATATATATATATAATTCTTTAGTCTCCTCCACGAGTTTTGTCGCCAAAAATATTTTTAAAAAATCAAATTTGCTTACGTAGAGAAAAATGTTTGCTGAAAAAAAAAAGAAACAAGAAACTGTGACAAAAAAAATACGATTTACCGTCTCATCGTCTCCGGCAATTCCATGACAAATGATTTCCGTCATTACACTCGGATTCATCAAAAATGCGACTTTTATCCACGTATATTTTCCAATTTTTCGTGCATCCACACCGAGCGCGAGGCAAATTAATCGACGACACTCCTCGTAAGTCGTTCTCCTTATGTCCTCGTCCCCATTGGCCAAAAGATGAAGAATCAATTTATTCGCCAGATCTTTTTCCTCGTTTTCGAGAAGCCTGTATTAAAAAAAAAAAAAAAAACCTTTTCAATTTCTCGTCTACTAAAGAAAGAAATAATGCTTTTCATTCATGCTCTTTTATTTATAAGAGGAAAAAAAAAAAACTTCTCAAACTCTCGTTTATTTGTTCGAAAATAAAATCGAAATTAAATTACTTTTTTTGGAAAATTTTAACGCTTGATGTCTTTCTTGATTTACTCACACGTTCGCCTCTTGCAAAAACGTGACGTACTTCCTGACCAAAGACAGACTCTTATGATAGGAGAGGCTCGACTTTGCCTTCCACATTAATTTCAATGTTTCCCCGTTTGAGCGTGAATCGTCGGGCTCCTCCCTCATCAGGGTGATCGCTGCTTTTAGGGAAATCGTTACGTATCTCGTCTCGTCGAATAGTCCTAATAATTTCGTCGCTTCGTCGTCACTGAATTGCTGAATCCCAACAAACGAACAATAAACGAATAAATAAAAATAAACGAATAAAGTATTAACGATAGCAGTAAATAAATGAATGATAAAAAGTAATAAAGTAATACATTTTTTGTCACAAATCATTATTGCTGAGAAAGAAAAAAAATCACAAAAAAAAAAAAAAATTAGCATCTTACTCGCGCATATTGTTCGAGATTCGAGTTCAATTCAGGATTGATAAGAAATATTGGTGCGTCCATGAGTGCCCGAGTGATCGAGATTTTCAAATTTTTCGGTACAACGATATCCGCGAGTTCCAGCGGCACGAGAGTGCTCAAAAATTTCATCGTCAGGCACACGATATGCAAATACGTGATACGATGATAATCCATGATACTCGGCTCAAAATAATTCATGAGCTCGCCCAGCAGACTCATCAGAGATTTTATATTCTCGTTGGAGATCAGCGTAAAGGGCTCGTCCGAGAGCCACATGGTTGGCTCGAGACTCACGACGAGTAGATCGATGAGCTCCGCTGCGAGTTCCAGAATATTTTTTACGATTTTCAGGGGTTTTTCATCGTCAGTTATTTTTGCAAACAGGGAAAAAAGATTTTTCATGGTTTCGACGCAATAAATTGGGAGAAACATTTGTCGCTGTCGCAAAATCTTATCGTTCGAATTTTCCTCTGTCGTATAACGACTCTCTTGGCTCGCGGCGCATCGCTGACGATATGCCTGATAATTCGCCTCAGGCAAATCACCCTCCGGCGTCTCACGATCGTCCATGGACGATTCGCAAGTCCAGCTTGTCTCAGATCTGTCGAACATTGCGTTCGGCCTTTTGTTCGCTATCGCAGGATCGCAGTAATAATGGATACGATAGCGCAGGGAACGCGTCAGCTTGTAGAGAGTCTTTATGACCGCAAGGATCGCTCTAGTCTCGTAGATATCGCTACGCTCAAGGAGCGCTTGCAATATCTCCAAAAATATAATGAAAATTTAATTATTATTATTATTTTCATTTATATTTGTTATCGTCTCGCTGCTCACACGCAGGATGTGTATTTACCGTATACACATTAGGATCGATCATAAAAAATAATAATAATCAATAATAGTAATAGTAATAATAATAAATAATAATATTAATAATAAACTGAATTTTGTGTTGAGAAATTTTATTTATTTTTTTAAATTTCGAATGAACTAATCGAATTTTCGGAATGGAGATAAAATTTTGGAAAAAAAAAAATTTCGCAACATACCGAAACGATGGCCGGCCTCTGGATGAAGACTTCGGCTGGAAAATCTTGAAGCATGACATTCGTGACGAATTGACACGTGTGAATGATCAAAGTTGCGTCAAGACTGTTTACGAGTGACTCCTCGACGGCTGTCAATACAGCGATATCCGAGGTTACGAGAGGCTGCCATGGCATAACAAGCCACCTTATTCCCGTTTCATTGACGCTCATTTCGTTCATACCCGATTTTCTCGATAACGAGATGTTTTTTTTTTCCTCTTTCCTTCACTCCGGCGTTGTGAGGGAATTTATAAAAAAAAATTGTTCATACGAATAAAAAATTCACGAGAATTGTGGTAGGATTATTATTTTTTGTTCGCTCGTACCCTTAACCTCAATCTCTCCCCGCAGCGAAGGCGAGAACTACCCGTCAACCCGTCACAACATAAACAAGTTTTCTCCCGACCGAGTTCCGAGTTTCAAGTCGAGCCTCGAGGGACCTGCCATTTCCGGTTTCATGGACAAAGGTGGCGTGTGTGTTGCTTGTACCGGAAATGACGCGATCTTAAATATATTTATATAAATCGAAGGTCGTAGTTACGACTGTATATTTGTTTTTTGTTGTTATTAGTACATTCGATCTGTTCGTTGCTTGTGTTATTTCGATTTACTCGTTATTTCAATTTTAAATTTTAACAATTTTTTTTTTGGAATTCGTCACGGGCTCGATGGTATTGTTGTTTGAATTAAATTTGTTTGTCGTTCTATAATGTTTTCGTTAATTCACTTTTTTCAAAATATAAGTATAATATTTCAGTTCTTCAAATTTCATTTCTTGCTTGAATTTTTCCTTTTGTTATTAATAGATATTTACTTTTTTCTTTCTCGATTTCTCGTTGTTGGTTGATTTTTTTATTTTTGCTTCTGTTATTGAGACTTTATGATTTATTGGTTCAATATCTTATTTGTTATTTCAAATTCTCGTATTTGTTACTTCAATATTCTTGTGTATTATTTCAATTTTTCCGTTTGTTATTTCAACTCGCACATTCATTATTTACTTATTTTTTTTTTTATATCAATTCTCATATTCGTTATATGAATTTTCTTATTTGTTGCATTAATTTCCTCGTTTCTTATTTCCTGCGTAAGGAAACGTACCTGCTCGTCGTTTCAATTTACTTTTTTTTTTTTTCTGCTACATCAATCTCGCCTGTTCGTCATTTCAATTATCATAGATTTGTTATTTCAATTTTCCTCATTTGTCATTTTAATTATTCACCGCCTGTTGATTCAATTTGTCTCATTTCAACTCTCAGCTTGCGTTATTTTCAATTTCTCCTCGCTTGTGATTTCGTTATTTTTCAATCTTACTTTTTTCATCTCTCGCCAGAGACATTTCGTGAGTTTTCTCACGGGGGGGGGGGGGGGGGGAGAGAGAAGAATTCTTTCATTTGATCTCTCGCAATTTCTTTATTCACACAAATTCTCCGCAAACTTAATGACTAACATAGCACATTTTTTTTTTTTTTTAATTTTTCTTCCTTTCTTTCGAATTTTCGTTATGATACAATTATATATTCTTATAATATGTGGAATAGGGATCGGATTCGAATTCGTTGCCGTGTCCGAGTGACGAGAGATCGCCCGTCTCGCACGGTATCGTCTGTATCGTCGAGCCCTGTAGCGTAAAGCCATGATAATCCTCGTTAAGCGTACCGGAAGTACGAGCCGTTGGCTTCAACGGTGATGGCAAATTAACGTCACGATTTGCCGTTGTATCGTCAATGAGACTCCCGGCCATCGTCGATGTCCCATCGTCATTCGACGAACGTGGCAGAGTAGCATTCTCGCTGGTCATTGAAAAATCATTATTTCTTTCCTCGAGGCTTATCAGGCTTGTCTCGTCGTCGGCGTGACTCGCCTCTAGGCAACAATCGTCGCTGAACGGCGGAAAATCGAATGTCGGCGATGGCGTTATGCAACCGCAATCCTCGTTCGACGATGACGAAGCTTTGCCATCGGAGCTTCGTGCTGCATTATTGTCCGTCGCGTCGTTGGACATTTGTGAGAAAATCTAGTTTTTTTTTTTTTTGTTAAGTCTTAGTTACAGTATTTTGGCTTTTTTAAATTAATTTTTTAGAAGTAGAAAAAAAAACAAATTGTCGCTTGGCAATGCTTATTGTCATTATTATTGTGGAAGATTTTGGAGTAAAAATGGGAGATTGTTTTTTTGTATTTTTATTATTTTGTACCTGAGGTATTATCGGTGGTGGGAGTTGATACGATTCCATGTCGAGCTCGCAATCGAGATTCGTTGGAATTCGCTGACTTGGCGTTATAACGAGGGGCGTACGAACAACGAGTGAGCTTATCTCGCTCTTGATTCTCTCGTGAAATTCCAGCCATTCTTTCTTCAATTCTTTGGCTTCTCTGACGATATTCTCGTTTTTAACTCGTAGCTCGTCGAGCAACGTCACTTCCTCGCACATCATGTGAAGACTCTGCGGATAGGACCGAACAACAACAAAACAACAACAACAACAAAAAAAGAATAAATTTGCCATTCGATGTTTTTGAGGAACAGCGATCGATAAAAATGCATTTTATTCATTAAATAAAAATGACGACTATCGAAATAACGAATAACGAATGAAGATAATGGATAATTGATAGAATTTTATATGCAGGGAAAGAATTATCATAAAACTAAAAGAGAAAGGAATCGAAAGAAGGACGCTGGAACCAATAGAAGAAATTTAAAAAGAGCAGAGGTGCAAGCACAGGGAAGATCAGTGGAAGTTTCAAAACAAGGCGAGGTGTAAGGCAAGGATGAGCGCCAAGTACGGTATTATTCCATTTATATATAGATGATTTAGAGGATTAATGGGAAAGGAAAAATGAGGTAGGAGTTGTAATAGGAAAGGAAAAGATTTTTGCGATAAAATATGCGACGATGTTGCGGCAATTGAGGAAACGGGAGAAGATTTGAAGAGTATTTTAAAGGACCTAGAAAGATGGACAGGAAAATAAGATGGAAATAAATGCCAAGAAAACAATGATAATGATTTTTAGAAACAGAGGAAGAATTAAAAAGGAAGAAAAATGGGAAATTAAAGGTGAGACGGTTCGGGTAGTAAAGGAATTCAGATATCGGGGATACTAGTTCACACGTGAAGATTCGAGCTGGGCCCATGGAAAAAAAAAAACGACAGGGAAAACGCAAATAGCCACGAATACGGCATGGGGAATTTGGAGGACGGCAGGGAGAAATGTAATCGAGGAGAGACTCTCTATTTGTTGGATACGATAGCAAAAGCGAGGGAAATGTATGGCGTAGAAATATGCAATGGAAAAAAAATAATAGAGGGGCTAGAAAAGTTAAAAAAAGAAAATTCTAAGGAAGGAAGAGGAAAAATAAGAAATTCAACGTACAACGCCATGTACAAACACATTGTTGAGAAGGAGATGCCCTGGAAATACTGGTTTGAAGAGTGGGTGAATGGAAGAGAGAAATAAATGTGGGCAAGGTTAAGATGTGGTAACATAGGAAGAGCGGAAAAGAAAGAAGAGAAGGATTGGAAGTGCAGGATATGTAAAGAACAAGATGAAACGATGGAGCATTTATTAATATGTAAAAAAGGTAGAGAGCTAGTGACAGAGAAAGCAAGAAAGAATGCAGAGGAATGGATGGAAGGAATTGATGAATGGGCAATATAGGGAAAAATGATAAATATGCTGTGTGGGAAAATACAAAAAGTGATTACTATAGGGAAATAGAGGTCTGTGAAAAAATGAGTAAGATGATAGAGAAAGAGTTGGGGCAGAGGGATAAATAAAGACTAAGAAACAAAGGTGTGATAGCACGATGTGTATTTTAAGAATATTATTAGAAAATAAGTAAAGGCATATATATGCTGTTGTGGATTATATTATTTTGTAAAAAAAACTTGCCAAAGTTATGCAAATAAAACTTCACTGTTGACGATAGAATTTTATTGGGCCGTTGACGAAATATAATGGATAATTGATGGAATAGCATTGCCTATTATCAAAATAATTAATCATTCATAGAATTCCATTGGTTATTACTTAAATAATGAAAAATTGATAAACTTCATTGGTCATCAGTGAAACAATGGATAATTAATGGATTTCCAATGTCAAACACAAAAAAATAATGAAAAAAGTGATCAATTACATTGATCATTATGAAAATACCGTATAATGGATTGAATTTTATCGTCCATTACCAAAATAATGTTTAATGGCCTTGAATTCCATCGCCCATTATCAAAATAATGGATAATTAATAAAATTTCATTGGTAATTACTAAAATAATTGACAATGGATACAAATTTCATTACTCATTGCCAAAACTCATTGGAAAATAAAACGAATTATGTTGCCCATTGCCGAAATAATGAATGACGGATCGTATTAAATTGTCCAATGAAATAATAATCAACAAATTTAATTGCCCGTTACTGCAAATAATGGACAATGGATCAAATTCCATAGTCAATTCGAAAAAAAAAAAAAAAAAAAAAAAAAAATGGATAATGTATTAAACTTCATTGTCCATTGAATTTATATGAAATCCATCCATTATATGAAATAATAATGGATAAATTTTATTCTCCATTGAAAAACCTAATGGATAATGGATAAATTGCATTGGCCATTATTAAATTTCATTAAATCAATGAATTAAAAGCCCAAATATTCCCAAACTCAAATAACTCATAATTTCATAAAATCTTTCGCATTATTCCGTGAAAAAAAAAAAGACTTTACCTCGCAAATCGTAAGCGCAGATTCCCAGGTATTGGCCGGCACACGCTCTCCCGACATGTACGCGTCGAAATCCTTTTGCGTCATGTTGAGTGACTCAGCGGTAAGATTCTCGATAAAAGACACTGCGCAGCACTGCGAGTCGACAAAATTTTTAGTGTTTTTTTTTTTAATTTTTGTTTTTTTACCTTTACACAATAATTTCAACTGTTTTTCTTCTTGCATTTTATTTATTTCTTTTTTAAAATGTTCAACTTACGAGATTCGTAAAATAGTAACCACCCTCGCCGGTCATCAGTCGGCTAGCGTTGCAAAATCTCGTAATGAAATTAATGTTGCTCTTGAGCCTTGCCGGATTTGCCTTGAGAACGATGAATATCAGGGCTGGTAAAAATTCATCGGCAGAAGCCGGACCGCCCACGGATTGTTGAAGGAGTAAAAATATATTTCTGCAACAATGAACGACGCAGGCGAGCTTCTCCTGAGGAGCTTTCGCCGAATCCATGTTGAGGAGATCGGTGATCGATGTGTAAACCAATTCACGTACTTCCGGGCTAGTCTCGTGTATTCGACAATCAAGATGCTTACCGCTCACCCAATTCAATTGTCGTATTCTGTTGAGACGTAAATTTCAAAGATTCTCGAGTCAGGATCGGGAACATTCGGGGGAAAAAATAATTTTTCTATTTTCTATTTTCTGTTTTTTTTTTTTTTTTTTTTTTTTTTTTTTTTTTTTTTTTTCGTTTTTCTCGAACGAAATTTTGGGAAAAATCTTGAAACAACGAGTATTGCAATGAAATTCGATTGATTCCTGAAAATTTGAGCCCAAAATTAACTCTCCGAGGCTCTCTCTCGGCGAAAAAATTTCACCTGTTCTGAATGGCTAAATCTTTGTCCTCGTCAGTTGTGAATTGAGGACAGAATAATGTACCGTACAACAGTGTCATAGCGTATCTCTCGACGTAGTCAAGCAGACGTTCCTTAACGTCGGATGAAATGCCTGAAAAGAGGCATTTTTTGGGAAATGAAATAAAACGAGCATGAAAAAGAAAAAAATTTCAAACAATTTTTCTTCGATTATGATAAATTACCGGCGTAATTTGGACTATTTTCCATTCGTTTGGCGAAGCCTTGATAAAAATTTTGTCCAATCTCCGACAATTCCTCGATCCTCTTGAAATCTTTGTTCTGCATGATTTTATTGACGAACGAATTGATGCATTTTTGCACATCTTTTTCGGCTGGCGTTTTATTTATCATTGCCAAAAGCTCTCTGCTCTCCGTCTTCACCTTGTCCAAATCCTGATTATGATCATGGCCGTGTGCTGAAAATTCAATAATTTATAGTTTACCGCTGCGACAAAATTTGCTCTGTCGATCTATGATCTTAAATTCTGCTGAATACTTTTTACGCTGGGTTTCCAAAAGGACGATATATTCAAGAGTTTGTTCTTCTTTTCGTGCTGACGCTTTGAATCTTCGTTTTTTCCGTGGCTCGAGGACACCGAAACTTTTCCAGGACTCTCGCTGCAATGAGAATCCATTTTTTAATCATTTCTTTCTTTCAATACGCAGCGAGTGGGACTTTTTAGTGCTTCGCCATTCTGATTATTGCTTTGTAGATTTGTTAGTGAGTATTGGTTTTGTGTATTAATAATATTATTGTGTATTAATAATCGAAGAACATCGAAATGGAGAAATATAATCGAAATTGTTTCATTCTAAGCTCCTCTCTAGATTCGGGCTCCGTGGGTAAATCAAATTGGCTTGGCGAGATCTCGCTCACTCCGGAACACACATTTTCGATCCAAACGGCAAAATTTCGTTCATTGTACTTGTCCGGAACAAAACATTTACTGCGAGAAAAAAATTTTTACGCTCGGACAGGGGGAATTGTTCTGAAGAGAAGAGCAAATTTGGTTCTGCGGTAGAAAAATTTTCGTGACGCATCGTCGCATTGTTACAAAAATTATTCGCTGCTCTTCGTATTAGTATTTTTTTTTTTTTTACAAATTTCAGACCTTTGACATGAACGACGGAGTCGCAGTTTAATTTCCATGATTATTTTGTCCATCGGCGAGCATAAATTGGGAATTATGACTTTGGGCGGCTGGTCGATGCTTTTAATTTTGAATTCCAAGTTTTTCAACTGACAGCTCATTATTATTATCATTTAAATTTCAATTGAAAGTTACCGTCACTGATAAAGTACGCCTCAAGTTTTTTTTTTAGGAAAAATCGAAGGAAATTTTTGTAAATACATCAAGTACGAGAACTTACCTTTCGTAATTGTTGCTTTTCGTTGTGCGATCCCTCTGGGCTCGTCTCTTTTGCAAATGTTCCCTGTAACATTTGCTGCAATATCCTTCCCACTCGGCGTTACTATAAAATCCACAACCATTTTTGCACAGTAAATCAGCAGCGATCCTTCTCGACGCAACTTTGCTCTTCGACATTTTTATTTCAATTTTTCTTTTTCATCCACAAAAACCCTTGACGACGATTTTTCGTATTATTTATTATTTCATTGATAAAAAATTTGTCTGTTTACAATGAATAAATACGGGGGAAACGTAAGAATACTTTATTCCGCCGACGTGACGTTTCGACGATGTATCAAAACGTCAAAATATGGTTTTCTAGATGATAACATTTACGAGCTAAATTATAAAATGACGGGGAACTCGTAAAATCGTAGCACGAAATAATCGCACAAATTACATTATTATTCAGAAGAAACTTAAAGAGTTATTTTACACTGAGAAAAATTCGGCTGTAATATATCATTATCATTTCTTTGCTCATTTAGATTATTTTAAGGTTAGACGTTTCATTGTTTTCGGGGATTCCCACGTAGGCGATGGTGACGCAACTGTCTCGGCCATCTGGCGGCGCGTTTCATTCGCCAAGAATAAAGAGCAATAAAGAGGTTATGCTTGCGCGTGTTGACGTTTCTTCTATTTACTCCGATTTTACGGGGGTTTCTTTTTGTTTTTCCCCTAAAAATCGTAATTCAATATTTTTCCATTACCATATGGATTATCGTCCGAGTGCTCAGTGACCCAGTGAATATTAAATTTGGCTCTAAATCATGGCGAAGCATCATCCGGACTTGATATTCTGTCGTAAACAACCCGGCGTCGGTACGTACTTAACCTCAAAAATTTTTCCTTTACCGAAAATATAAACGACGGAATTTTGTTTACGATTTATCAATAACTAATTCTCGGTAATTTTATCCTCATACACTTTGAGTTTTTAATTGATCACCATTATTATTCAAGCAAAATTATTCTTGTACCGTTAATTTTGTTTTTTTTTTCACAAATTTTAATTTTCATTGCAGCGATAGGTCGTCTGTGCGAAAAGTGTGATGGAAAATGTGTTATATGCGATTCTTACGTTCGCCCTTGCACACTTGTGAGAATCTGCGACGAGTGCAATTATGGATCTTATCAAGGGCGCTGCGTTATCTGCGGCGGTCCCGGCGTCTCAGACGCTTATTACTGCAAAGAGTGCACGATCCAGGAGAAGGACGTGAGTCGATTCTTTGTTCAATTTACAATTAGAAAATTCATATTATTTCAGTTTTTTTTATGAAAAAAGTCCAATTTTGGTATTAAAATCATTATTATCGCGGCTGTTATTACAGAGTATTATTATCCTCATTATAATTTGTTTATTCCACCCTAAATATAGTAAAAAATTTCAAAAATAAAAATTATTATTATTGAGTATCATTATTATTAAAATGTTTTTTTTTCGTCTGTAAATAATAATAATGCATTTTTAAAAAATGAAAAAAAAAATTCTCAGCGCGACGGATGTCCAAAAATTGTGAATCTGGGAAGTTCAAAGACCGATCTGTTCTACGAGAGGAAAAAATATGGATTCAAGAGAAGATAAGAGGGGGAAAAAAAATCATCGATCGACTTAGCAGTATGAAATTCATTTTTTTTTTCGCAATAAGAATAAAATTGAAAAAATAAAAATTGGGAACATGGGAAAATTGGGAGACGGTGAGAATAAAAATAAAAAAAAGACCAATTTTCAACATTGTTCTTTATTGATCGATTTTGGTGTTATGTTAATGGGAATAGTTAAGGTTTTTTTTTTTTTTTAACATCAAACACCCTAGGACGAAAATTCTATTGAGCTTTTTTTTCAACGTTGAAAAACATAGAATGTTCCTGTCGAACGAAAAAAAAAAAAAATAATTTGACTATCGCAGAATCAATTATTTAGATTGTTTTTTTTTTTTTTTTTTTTTTTGAGATTCGGTCACGATAAACGTATACGTACAATAAAAGATAAATTGGTATACGTGAGTATACGACTTCCGGTCTACGGCCTGGGATCTAATACGAGGTAACAGATTTTTTTTTTCAATTTCTAACTTTTATCTCCACAAGTAATAATAATAATAATAATTTTGTTGCTGTCTCAATGAGTCTGCTAGAAGGGGAAAAAATTTGCCAATTCTGGATTTGCGATCTAAAATTTTCGGTATTCTCAAGCGAGCAATTTTGTCTTTTTTTTTTTTCTCAAAATTACATCCGTAATTTTATTTTTCAGCGTTAAAATTTTATGAATTTTTACGCTTACTGAAACAACGTGTGAAAAATATTATTACGATATTTCATTCGAAATAATGTGAAATTCCATGATTTACATGACTTTTTTTTTGTCATCTGCAATAATAAAAATGGTTGAAACTCGCCAGAAGAGCTCGAACCCGAAAACCCGAGTTTAGAAAAGAAATGCAAATATTTTTTGAATTTGACCAATCTTCACTTATAATTATAATATACAATTAAATTTGTTTTTTTTGTCTCAATAGCAAGAACAATAAAATAATGTATAACGAAAAGTAGCCATTGGTCAATAAATAATACTAAAAACATTAATAATAATAATAAATTGATCGAATAGATCGCTAATTTACAATATTTTCGTGGTAAAATATTTTATTTGACTATAAATATCGATTGGGAGAAAAAAAAACGTAAAAATAAAGCTATAAATCGATTTAAAAAAATTTCAATCGTTAGACTAATAATTTTTTTTCTTTGAATATTCGTTGTTTATGGTTGAAAATTTTTCATACCACACCACTAGTACTACTCGTCTAGAGAGTAATTTATGGAATTATCATTGACTACGTCGTACCGCTAAGTACAATATATATAATTTTTTTTCTTACAGGGTGATGATATTTCGATTATTTTTTTGATTCAATAAAATCGATTCGATCGTTCAGTTTTTTTTTTTTTTTTTCACTCTTGCTCAGAAGTTAATTTTTTAGAAGTTTAATTGACGATAAAAAATTTGTGATTTTCTTTTTCGAGGGTATTGCGAGGGAGAAAAAAATATGTATATATATATATATATATATTTTTTTTTTTCAAACGAATATAACAGGATTATAAATTCTTTATGGGTTGTATTTTTTTCGGTTTTTTTTTCTTCCTTTTTCTTTCTCTCGAGTATGAAAATAATTTGCTCAAACTCGCAACAACGCTGTGCCGATAGCACCGCATAAATCCTGAGATAAAACGAGCAATATTTGTTCTTTGTCATATTTTTTTTTTTTCTTCTTCTTTATGAATTAGTCAATAGCATATTTTTTTTTTTTGTGAATTCTCTTTCTTTCTTTTTTTCGTCGCCTTTGACACATTTGCAGTGAGTGTTGCCGCAACGGGAGATATAACGACTGGCTGAGGATAACCCTCGAGCGAAAAATTATTGAAAATTTCGAAGAAAAAAATTTTGAATTTTCTAAATTTCTGAAAATTATTGTCACCCATTGTTGTTTATAAAATTGATCAATATTGCAATTTTCGATTGTTATATTCCGTTTTTTTTTTTTTTTTTTTTTTTTTCCCGACGGAAAATAGTTGGAAATTATATTTCATTCGAATTCGTATCCGCTTCCGGTATCGATTAACTTTTGTTGTTATTATTGTTATTACTATTTTTTTTCGGACTTGTTCAATGTGAACGTAAAAATGCAGAAGGCCACGTCTTTGAGGAAACTTACCCGGTGTGGCAATGGGAGAAAACAAATTTATATCGAGAGAGGAATGTGTTTTTTTTTCTGCCTCGAATTGATTATTCATTGAAGCCAGGTTTCGATGCTGATGATGCTATTATGCTTTTGCTGCCATACTCGTCGTCGTTTTCATTTTCATCGTTGTCGTTGTCGTTGTCGTTGTCGTTGTCGTCGTCGTCGTCGTCGTCGTCGTCGTTGTTGTCGTCGTCGTCGCGGTTATCGGCAGTGTGTGCCTCTCATCTGGACAAAGAAGAGCTTGCTACTGATCGTCCGCTTACCGCTGATTGTAAACTCATCATTGAGCCTCTGTGAAAATAAATAAATAAATAAATAAATAATCAACCATTTTTATCTTAATTCACTAGGGGGGGTTTACAAAGAAATAGACAACAAATACAAAATAAACTGGACATCGAAGTTTCCACATTTTTTATGGACTTTTTTGTTTTTAGAAAAAGTTACTGTACCATTGCTGTACCGTTGTTGTACAGTAGTGATACTGTACAGTTAACGTGCTATCACTGTAAAATTACTGCACCGTAAGGGTACATTTTAAATGCCCAGTTACTGCGCTTTGCCTGTAAAAATTACTGTACAGTTACTGTACTATCACTGTATGCAGTAATAACTGTACAATTACTATAAAAATCAAACTTTAGAATAATGAATAATTATACTGCAACCGTGTACTGTATAGTTACTGCATTGTTCCTGTACAGTACTTACATAATTATCGTAGAGTTAATGTACTATTTATTTATAGTTAACTTGCTATCACTGTACAGTAACTGTAATGTTACTAATAACTATATATATAAATAATAACTAAATTACTATAGAATTAATCTACTGTTACTGTACGGTTACCGTACAGCTAGTATTACATTACTTCAAAATGACCGTTACAGTTATTCCACAGTTACTGCACTATTACTTTCGTCGCACCGTAGAATTAATCTGATGTTATTGTACAGTAACTGTACTATTTCCGTAGTTACAGTGAAGTAAACTAAACGAGTTCAAGTGAAGGAGGTTTACTAGGATTTGCGGGAGGTGAAGAGAGTCGGCGGAAACCCTGTGCTTATACATGGGCCGACGGCACTGCAGTCAACTGTGAAAATAATTTATCATGAATCGGAAAATCATGGAATTGAGATGAATAAAGTAACGATAAATGAATACTCTCAACCCTTTTTGACAGTTAAGGATCGATAAAAGTTATTTTACATTGATATAAAATGAAAGAAATTCAATTTTATAGCGTACACAATTCGCAAAGAAGTCTGGAAACAAGGGGCGTATTTCTTACGGTAACGTACTTTTACAATAAATTATATTTATATGTTATTATAAAAGTACATTTATTTTACTATTACTATACTATTACCGTATTTTTTTATTGCAGTACTACTGTGCAATTACTGTCACGGCACTGCAGAATTCATCTGATGTTATTGTACCGTAACTGTACTATTACCATATTTACAGTAAAGTACAGTAATTTACAATAAAGTAAACTAAACGAGTTCAAGTTAACTTTACAGTACTCAAACGATAAAGTACTTTTACGGTAAATTATATTTATCGTTTGCTTAAACGATAAAGTATGTTGACAGTAATACTTTATCGCTTAATCAAACAATACTTTACAGTAAAGTACAGTACAGTACTGTAAAACTGTAATTTGCCGTAAATTACAGTACTGTATTTTAAATTATATTTTAACTGTAAATTTACAGTACAGTAATCGTAAAATTACTGTAGACTTAACCTTTACGATCCCGGCATGTTTTTCACCGACTTTTTTTGTTTTTATTGTTAGAACTTTTTCATCAATATAATGATATTGATGAGTGGTGAAAATGCTGACCCCCCCCCCGCCACTATAGTGACTTCCGAGATTCTAAAGTTTAATTTACCGTTACTGTACAGTAACTGTATGATTAGTGCTACGGTACTGTAGACTTTAATCTACTGTTACTGCACAGTTACTGTGCTATTACTGCAAAATTACTATACAGTTACTGTTTTATTACTGTCCTGTTATTGTACAGGAACTGTAATATCAGTACACTATTACTGCACAGTTACTAAACTGTTACAGTATATGATAAATAGTAAGATGAATGTTTTTTTTCACAATTTTTTCGTTGTGTCGATTATAATAAAGAAGTTTCCGACAACGGGTAATATTGTCCAGGAACATTTTATCAAGGTAAAATTAGATCTAGATGTGGAACAAACATGATATCATACGCTATATAGATGGAATTTTTACACCAGAAATTCTAGAGATAAAGTTTTTTTTCACGGCAGTCGACGCGGTGAATATTTATAGGATCAAGGAATTTTGAATGGATTTGCTTAGTTCATTTTTTTTTTTTTAACGATTGAATTCTCAAAATTCATGCAGAATGAAAAAAAAAAAACGAATCTATTGAGCTTGAATTTTCCAAGATTGATGAACAATCAAATATGAAAAATTTCAAGTGCCACTTATATTACCTGTAATGAATCGATGGTAAAACTTCGTAAAAATACATGAGTTGGGCCTTGTGTGAACCGATGGACGGTAAAAATTCTTCCTCCTCGGCATTCTGCCACTGGAGAATGTATGTTCCTGCCTCTTGGATTATGTGAGTTCCCTGAAGGGAAAAAGAGAAATTTAAAAAAAAAAAATTAAGAAAAATCACATTCGACAATTTCGAAATTCTTAAAAAAAGAAAAACTTTACCTCAAACAAAACAAAAAACCCTCAGTATCATGTACTATTTAAATTTAAAAAATTTTGTAAATAGAAAAAAAAAAGAAATATCTCCAAAATTTACCTATTTTCACTAAAATTCTTTATTCCTCGATGTTTTTTTTCTAAAAATACCTGAATACTCTCTCCGTCATGACAGATTATGCTGGGCTCCACTTTGACGCAATCGATCCCATCCTTCCATTCTCTCAAAACCGGTGACGATATCTCCTGGCATATCGAGGACGGTTCGAGGCTTGCAGCTATTTTTCAAAAATAAAACATAAAAATTTGAAAAAAATAAAAATAAAATAAATTGTAATTAAAGAAAAAAAAGAAAAAGAAAAAAATATATATATATTCACCCGCGTTGACCTCGTCAATGTCCTCTTTGGTCTCGTGTAGCACCGTGAATACAACATTGTGTCTCATTACGTCAAAGTCCCAGGTCAGTACGGCACCGGGATCATTCGTATTTATCGCAACATGATGAATCTGACCTCGACCGAGACTTATGGAATTGTACAAGCTGTGCTCGTGCTCGCACGACGGACCATCGAGATCGAGCCTGTAGAGATTTTTCGGCACTACTCCACCCTCGAGTACGCAAGTCTGCGATTTTTATCACATAAAATCAGAAAATATTTGAAAAAAAGTCCCGTGAACAGAGAAAAAAAAAAATTAATTTAATAAAACATTGAAGAAACAATGATTTGACGAAAATTTAGAAAAAAAGAACGCAATTTAACGAGAGTGCGATAAAAAAAATGATAATTTAACGAAAAAAAAATGTTTAACAAACGATTTCAGAAAAATGTGTTTTTTTTTTAATTTCTTTTATCAACCCTTTCAGCGTGAATTTGATAAAACAATAGTAACGAAATTTTTTAAATAAAAGTGATAATGAAATTTGCGATAAATGTATGAATGAATAAAATAAATAAATAAAAATAAATTTTCTCGTCAACATCGACAACAGAACGAGTATAACTACTGCTGGATTGCGGCTGCATGTATGTGTATAATATATATATAATTCAGGTGTTAAAAAAAAAATCGATTTTCCAACGGACCACGTCTGAAATAGTTTGAGTAGAAAAAAAAATTATGTCAAAATTTTATTTTTCATTTTTTTTTTCTCCTTTTTGTCGAATTTATGGTGAATAATTGCTGGTGAAAAAATTTTTTTGCACTCACAGCTGCCGGAGGATCAGTTTTTGTCTTAAATAAGATGCTCTTAGAATTTCAACTCTTCGATAGATATTTAATAGGGGCATCTAACTTCCTGATTATTATTCAATCAAAACATACAAAAATAATATATTTAAATATATTGATCAAGATGAAATTTTTTAACTTTCAAAAACTTATCAACCTTTGATCTTCGTCTATTGTCAATAATAAATTTAAATCCTGCGCCAAAGCAACTGCGCTTTCGGCAGTATCGTTAACTACTCTCAAAGCGTCTAAAATTTTCATAGATTTGATATAAGATGCCTCTGTTTTTAATAATTCCGGACTTACGTCAAGAAAATCGTAAGGCAAATTCTACTGATTAAACGAAAACAGTGATTTTTTTAGTGATGAAATTACTCACATTTTTATCAAGCACTGTCTCTCACAATCAGCCTCTTCGACTACAACTCGTGTTTGGGCTATCTTTGCACCCTCTCGTTATTCGATGGCATGAATAATTTTTTATTTAATTTCATTGTTGCAACAGTTGACAAGTTGGCTACTGAACGGCAGTCAACTGCCATGATGGGACGGGTACTCGGAACAAATCAAAGCAAAGGAACTTCAGCTACCAAGTTTGTTTTTTAACAGGGGTTTATTTAAGATTCTATTCAATTTTCAAAGTGATACCCATCAAGCAAACGGTTTTTTTAACTCATTATGAACGATAGTTTTGAAAAATAGTAAAATAATAAAGTGAAAATTCGTTTGGCATCCAATTTAAACATGAATTAGAATGATAAAATTTTAAGAGCATTTTATTTAAGACACAAACTGATCCTCTGGCAGCCGTGAGTGCAAAAAAATATTATTTTACCAGCAATTATTCATTATAAATTCGATAAAAAGGGGAAAAAAATGAAAAATCAAATGCAGCGGATCTTCCACCCAACCCAAAATTCTTATAATTTGACGTCAATTTTTTTTTCTACCTAAAATAACTATTTCAGGTGTGGCCCGTTGAAAAATCGATTTTTTTTAAACGCCCTTATATATGTATGTATATATATATATATATATATATATATATATTAGGGTGTGCGGAAAAAAACAATTTTTTTTCCGTAGCATCCACCAAAAAAAGGTGAAGTAAAAAAAAAAGAATCCTAAAACGTGAGGTCAAAAAAAAATTATTTCGAACGGCGCATTGCATTTGAATATTTTCCATAAGAATAACACAGGAAAATATTGGGATTTCTGAATGTGGTAGTGCAACTCGTAGAATAGAATTCTTTGATAGAAGCATATAACGGTTCATTAACAAAAAACGCAGAGCAGCTACAATATTTATTGGGCATAGTGCAAAATTATCGATAGAAACACCCTAATTGCAACAAACAGACTCTTAAAAAAAGAAACGATGATTATTAAGCATTATAATGTAAAAAAAAACCTATTCTATCTTATTAAACCAAATTCATTGAATAAAGCTTTTCGAAACACGATCAATGATGAACGTCGTTTCTTTTATATTTCTTGTTGTACTTGATTTTTTTTTGTATTAGAGAAATATTTTCAGAACAATTTCATGCAAGTATGTTAGAGCAGAACATTCTCTACAAAAAACCCCCAAAAAGTTTTTTCGTAAAGCGAAAAATTCGATTTTTACAGCCTTTTGAATTTTTTTTTCTATCAATTCAATTTCAAACAGCGTTATTTCCACTATATTCATTCGCGTTATATTCCACTTGAACGGTTGTTCTGAGCTAATTTTTCGTAAGAACTTTTTTAGTAGGGAATTCGATTCTCCGTGAGAATATGTTAATGACATCCTTGTGTGATTTTTTTCTGACGAGTTGCACTACCACATTCAGAAATCCCAATATTTTCCTGTGTTATTCTTATGAAAAATATTCAAATGCAATGCACCGTTCGAAATAATTTTTTTTTGACCTCACGTTTTAGGATTCTTTTTTTTTTTACCTTACTTCACCTTTTTTTGGTGGATGCAACCGAAAAAAAAATTGTTTTTTTTCCGCACACCCTAATATATATACACACATAGTGCGCCGCTCCATTGCTACGTGAACACTACGAATTTAACGAATTTCTTTTTTTTTTCTGACATGGCAGAATTGCAAGATCGATGCGGAATCAGAGTTGCGAATAATGAAGTATTTTCAGTAATGCATCGACAGTTTCATTGAGGATTGTGATGACAATGGGATTTAAGATCCATTTTTTATTTTAAAAAAATGGACAATGGATTGGGGATACATTGTCGACTGGCAAAAAATTTACAATGGTTTTGCGATCTACTTTATATTGGATTTAAAAAAAAATGGATAATGAATTATAATAGTTATAACGAACGATAGATAAAGTTAGATTTTCCATTCAGAAAAAAAAAATCAATAATGGTCTTGAGGTTCATTTTACATTAACAAAAAAAAAGAGAATGGATTTGAGATACATTTTAATATTGGCAAAAAATAAATAACGGATTCAAGTTCGATTTTCCATTAGAAAGAAAATAGATAATGGATTTAATGGATGGTTCCATTGGAAAAAAATGAATAATGCATTATTTTTATGCATCACTGTTTGCGCAACTCTGTGCAGAATAATAAAATCCTCAAATAAGAGATTGTTGTATGCATTTTGAACAGAAAAAAATTCTCGTCATGTTCTTAATGAATAATTTATTTAAATAATAATAAATTTCAAATAAAGTAGAATGAAAAATATTGTATCAACGTGAATTTTTTTTTCATTGCAAGTTTTTACTCGCTGATTTCATAAATCCGCATCGCTCTCAATTATTCTCGATAAATTTCTCTCTCTCTCTCTCTCTCTCTCTCTCTCTCTCTCTCTTGCACGTGATGTAGAAGAAAATATCGTGTATCACGTAACGCCAACAAATACTACGCAGAGAGCGATTGAAGAAAAAAAATGTCCAAACAACGAAAGAAACGCAAAAAAAAGAACAAAGAAGAAAATTGTTTTTTTATTCAATCTTTGCTCAATATTTCTCATTTCCATAATTGCCCAATTTTTTTTCTCCAATTTCTTTCTCTTTCCAAAACTATTTTCCGTCTTTTCTCTTACACTGCTCTCGGTTGGCTCGAGAAGGTAAAAGCGTTGCGGTATCAAAACGCACTGATCGCACATACCTTCCTACGTTGGCGAACGAAATAATAAAAATTAATAAAAAAAAAAACCAAGTAACTACGAGATTGAGAAAAAAAATTGAAAAATTAGCATTTTTTTTTTCTTTTCCTCATCCTTACCTCCGATGGACCGCCCAAAAAATCCGGTATCAATTCCGGATCTATGTAATCCGTGAGGCCACCGGCGTTTCCCTCCTGATAATCGCTACCGCAATAAAATATAAATTTGTTTCTCGTATTTTCATCTGCGAAAAACAAAAAAAAAAGTATAGATTTATTCAAATTGAAGTTCAATGAAATAATGTGAAAATTCACGGTTATTGTCGGGCGAGGAAAATTTTTAATCAAACTCACGTATGAAAGTGCTAATTAGCGTCCAGAGTATCGGGAAACATCTTGGAGCTCGTATAATCAGTACCCGTCCCATTGTCTCAGGATAATTCGATTCGACAATTTCAATTATTCGTAAAAGGGCCTGAAATAGATATATATATATATATATATATATATATATATATTTATATATTTTTTTTTTTCAATAGAAAATAACAAATCAATTGAAACATTGATCGATTAGCTAATTGAATAAATTGATCAATTAAAATAAATAAGTAATTAATTTTTCTGAATTAAGGATTTTTCTCTGTTATATCGATGTAGTGTGATCGACTTGAAATTTTTACAACCTATCAACGTTTATCCCCAAAATGTGTGTGCAAAGATTCAATGATATTATGAGCCTCATTTTCGAGATATTAAATTTAAAAAAAAAAAAAACATTATTCAACGTGCGTTCTTGTGGCCACACATGAAAAACAGGTTACAATCGTTCTGTAATTCACGAACTTGAAATGCTAGCACCTTTAAAAAATTGTATGACCGAGTTCTATATATAATAAAATCGTGTGCGAAAGATCACCTTTATTAGGAGAATTTTCGTTGAGTAATAAAATGTAGCATATTTAAAAATGCTGACAAAAGACGCTGTCGATTTCAGACGCGATGGACAATGTTGCCGAACTCAACTTATTGAATTATACTCCTTTTTCAGAATAAAATCCTGAATTTTTTTTAGCCTCTTTTCATATTAAATGGCATAAATAATAATTCATAAAATGTGCATTATTATCCCTCTCTATATTTTGACAAGGGAAAAATAGAAACAATGAAAATTTGGCACTTTTTGTGCTTCAACTCGAAACGCTGCTCAAACTATACGTAATAAAGTAAAATTGCTTATAAATAATTTTCTAGGTACCTAAATTCTCTACAAAAAAAATTCCGCGACGGCATATATCTAAAGTTAATAATTAAGGCATCTAAAGTTGTGAAAATAATTAAAAAAAAAAAAAACTATTTCAAGTACGTGGCTTTATTTGAATTTAGTTATGAAGTTTTTTTTTAATTTTTCGTGTCCGGAGTCCTTCCCCTTTTTGGTAGTCCCTAACCTATTTTACTATTCCTAATCCCCTTCCGTGTCGCATTTGCACGAGGGCACAGGGAAACTGCAGAAAACCTGTGCCGATAGACAGTCGGGTCTTTCGGCAGAGTTCGTGTTCCTCACAGGGAACCCGGACTCTGGAAAGATGCCCTCCCGCTCAGCGATTCGATGCGCCAGCCAGCGCGCGGCTAAGCGGTCACCGCTCCAAGTATTGGCCTCGACCAATGCTGCTTAATCGGTGATGGGCAAAGCCACGCGCCGACCGCGTACCCATCGCTGTCGGTCTTATAAATAAAGTTTTTTAGGCGGTAATGGCTTTCTCGTTGTGTCCAGTTGACGTATGAATTTTTAATTCAACGCTAACACGATGAAATGTAATTTAACAACCAATGGGTCTAATATTCTGCGATTTCACAAAAATTACGCATCCTCGTCACGTCGCTTCGGACACCTCGCACTTATCCGCGCTATTGACTTTTCATGGACTTTTTTATAGAAAATTTAATTCTCCACAAAATGGTTTTCGTGCAATTTCGAGTTGAAGCTCGGAAAACGTGAATTTTTCTTTTTTTTTTTTCGTTTGCAACATAAACGTTTATATTTTTTTTAAACTTACAGGAGTATATTGATATAATTTTTATATGTTGTTATCAATGCCATTTACTATCGAATAGCGTTGCAAACGAAACCTCACAGTTCTATGTAATTCTGATTTAGAGAACATATAAATTGACTGGCTGAGATGAGTGAGGATTCGACGTTGGCAGTACTGAGCCCTGCCCGTGTATAAGCATAGGGACTCGCCCTCGGACGACTAGTTACGCAAACAAACCGGGAAACATCCTTAATAGAATTTTTAATTGAAAAATCTCGAGGCAATTTTGCACCAAAAACTCACGAAATTCATTCAGCAATTGTTTTACGCCATTTTTTTTTTTTTTTTACATTATATACAGGGTACCCCATTTTAAAAAATATGCTCAAATATATCGAAAACTAATAAGCATTGAGTTGAAAAAATTTTCGGGAAAAAGTTGTTGTATTTGAAGGGGGACATCGGGTGAGCTTCCGAGTTTTTGGGTCCGGGGTCTCTGCTGGGCCCATCGAGGCCCAACTTTTGTTTTTCAAATGGAACCTCCTATTTTTTTTTTTTCAAGTTTTACTCCTCGTTATTTTTCGATTTTCGTCTTCGAACAGGCCCAAAACGTTATTCGAAGTTTTCTCGTGAAAAGAGTGGCAATACGTCAATCTTTGCGAAAAATTTAAAAATGAAAACGAGTTCTACGATGAACAGAATTGTTCAACATTGAAAAGTGCTTAGGCGCTTGTTTGCATTGTTTTTTTTTATCAAGCAAAACAAAAGTCGTTCACAGAATTTGTGTTTACACTCAGGTCCAAATAATAATCGATCAGCATACCCCGGTTCACCTGATGCCAACGTAAACAAACTTTGGAACACCTCAATTCGAAACACCTCGCCGCGGTGTGCATCGGGTAACGCTAATGCCAGCGATTCTTGAACGCTTAGCAACGCTTAAAAAACAATACAAACAAGCGCCCAAACACTTTTAAACGTTGAACAATTCTGTTCGTCGTAGAACTCGTTTTCATTTTGAAATTCTTCGCAAAGATTGACGTATCGCCACTCTTTTCACGAGAAAACATCGAATAACGTTATGAGCCTGTTCGAAGACGAAAACAAAAAAATGACTAGGAGTAAAACTTGCTCACTTTTCAATGAGGAATCAAAAAAAAAATGCAATAAAAATCAGGAAGCTCCATTTGAAAAACAAAAGTTGGGTCTCAATGGGCCCAGCAGAGGCTCTGGACCCAAAAATTGAGATGCTCATCCGATGTCCCCCATTCATATACAACAACTTGGCGCCGGAATATTTTTCAATTGAATGCTTCGTTTTCGATATATTTGAGCTTATTTTTTAAAATCGGACACTCTGTATATATAATAATATAATTTTTTAATTCTCCAATTTTCATCAGTTTTTTTGTTTGTTTGTCATTTAATTTTTTTTTTTTGTTTTGTTTTGTCGATACCTTGATACCCGGTCGCCACAAATGACGCATGTTCAGACCTTCAAGATCTATAAGAAGAGTCCATTGAGAGACCGGATGACCGGTAACAGTGGTTGCTTCTTCCATCAGGAGCAGTCCCTCCTCGCAAATATGCAAAGACTGAAAATTCATAATAATAACGATGATAATGATTGCGAATATGACGATAATAATAATAATAATAATAACAGTACCAATACTATAGTTACGATCGATAGTTAAATAATTGGAAAATTAATATTATAATTTTTTAAAAATGATAACGAATATTACGAAAAAAAAAAAAAAAAATTCAGGATGTTTTACGGACGCGATTCCCATACATTTGAGGATTTTTTTTTTCCAAGCACTCACCAGCAATAACAATTCATCCTCGCCGATCGACTTCAACAGACCCTTGACGTCCATCTGTCCAAGGCGTAAAATATAAAGGGGACGTCCATCTGGGGCAAAAAAAAAAACCTTTTTCAAATTCTCACAAATTTTGAAAAAAAAAAAAAAACGTTTACGAACCAGCAATTGTGGCACAATTGTTGAGTATTTCCTTTTTTTAAAAATTTTTTTAATTCGCGCAAGAACCGAAGGAGAAAGATGGTGGAATTAAATTGTAATTTACAAAAAAATTTTTAAATTTTTAAATTTTTAATTTTTTACTCCGAAATTCGAGTCTTTTTTTTTGCTCTTATCGATGTTTTTTCTTCTTCTTCTTCTAAATACGAAAAAAAAACGAATTTCTAGTGTTTCGGATGGAAGAAAAAATTTTGTACTAAAATTTTGGGGGAAAAAAGCATGAAAATTTTGCGCGTACCTTTGTCACAGTGATGCCAACCACCCGGAAAATAATCCTTAACAACCCTCGGCACCTCGTACTCCTCCAACAATTTGTCGATCTGATGCTTCTTTCGCCAGTGCAACGATTGCGTGAGCATATCGCGTGCTTTATCAACGACGAATTCACGGGCCCGCAAAAATCGCAAAAGCGTCGCGTCACCCGGCACCGAGCTACCTCGCAATTCTTGTATACCGTGACGCAATTGGACCAATTTGCTCTCCTGCATCATGTCGAGTTTGCCCAAATATCGCTCTATGTAATCCGACGAGAGTTGAATATCTGAAAACGAAAAAAAGAAGAAAAAAAAAAAAAACAAAAAATAATGGTTTTTGCAAAATAATTTTTTTTATGTTGTTTTTTTTCCCCAAATAAATTTTCGTTTCATTTTTTTTTTCACATTTTATCGATTTGAAAATTTGCCCGACTCATACCTCTGTTGCTCGGTAATTTGCTATCGGCACTCGCCATCGTCTTGACCTCGGCGCTTTGCTCGAGACTCGACTCCTCGCTCTCCTTCTCCGTCTCTTGTTCTCTCGCCTCGGTCGTACTGAAATTAAAATTTTGCGGAAAGACGATAATATTGAATTATTGAATCGCAGAGTTTTATGAAAATTCGAATGGTTTCTTTTCTTCTTTTTGTTTGGAAAATTTTTACCTTTTTTCGAAATTACTTTTTTCTTTTTGCTTACGTTTTCTTGTTATCGGTCTTCACGGGAGTCCGTTGAATCTCCCGCTGTTCATCATTCAGGGGATCTTTCCACGGTTCCACATAAGTAACACCCTCTTCCTTCAATTGATTTATAAAATATTCGATAATCTCTTTTCCCTGCGAATGAATTGACGATTTTTTTTCCAAACTTAATGAACAATCGAAATTGACAAATCGATCGAATGTAATACAAGATTAATGTGATCGAGTCGAATCGTCAATCGAAAGTTAAAAAAAAAATTTTATAATTAAGCTCGGTCACCTTCGCTATGTTCTGGGCATATTGTTTCATCGACAACTTTTCCATTGAATTTTCAAAGCCAAAAAAATTTTTAATATCCAGACTCGCCGTTTGCTCGAAGCACGTCCATTCAGGATTTTCCGGATGTATCTTTAAAATGAAAATTATTTCACGAATTTTCGTGGACGGGCTATGATTGAATGAAAAAAAAAAAAAAAAATATATAATAATGACAATAATTTGCAAAAATCTTTATCCGAGGGGACTCACGAAGTATCTGCATTTCTCGATTACGGTCACACGAGCTGAAAAACTCTCGTTGTACGCTTCTATCTCCAAAATACTGTTTCTCCTGTCGAGAACGTTTCTCTGAATAAAGTAGACATAATCGACACCTATGATCTGTCGAATGAAAAAAAATATATATAAATATATATATATATGTATTTAAAGATGTGGAAAGAATAGACAAAAAAATAAAAGAGGGGCTAAAAAACTTAAAAAATAAAATTCTAAGGAAGAGGAAAAATAAGAAAACCGTCGTGTAATCCCATGTACAAATACATAATAAATTGAGAAGGATAATATGCCTTGGAAATACTAGTCTGAAGAGGGGGTGAACGGAAGGGACAAAGAAATGTGGGCAAGGTTAAGATGTGGTAACATAGGAAGGACGGAAAAGAAAGGAGAGAAGGATTTGAAGTGCAGGATATGTAAAGGACAAAATGAGACGATGGAGCATTTGTTTGTAAAAAAGGTAAAGAGTTAGTAACAGAAAAAGCAAGAAAGAATCCAGAGGAGTGGATGGAAGGAATTGATGAAGGGGCAATAAAGGGAGAAATGATAAATATGCTGTGTGGGAAAATACAAAAAGGGATTTTGTGAATACTATAAGGAAATAGAGGAGGTCTGTAAAAAAATCAGTAAGGAGGAAAAGAAAAAGTTGGAGTAGAGGAATAAATAAAGATTAAGAGATAAATTTTTGATAGCACGATGCGCATTTTAAGGATGTTGTTAGAAAATAAGTAAAGGAATATGTACATTAGAGTGGTTCACCAAAAAAAAAATTTTTTTTTTTTTCGATGCTGCATCCCCATGAAACTGTTGTTTGTAGTTAAAAAATAATCTCCTAAAAAGATGAGCTCAATCGGTTGAGGTTTAGAGGTCCCGCTTTTGATTTTTCGCTTTTACATTGAAATTACACGTAAAAAAATACTTACTGTAACTCATCGTCGATTTCGCTCGAAGATGTGAACGAAAATGAAAAATGTCAGGAGACCTTTTTTGCAGGCATTAATATTTAATACCAAAATGGTCTTTTGACATTTCATTCAATCTTACATATTTTGAGAATGATTGTGACTTGAAATTGAAAAAAAATTGAAAAATCGAAAGTAATTGTTGCAAATTCGGAGAAAATGAATGTTTTTGTGATTTTTTTAATAAAATAAATTGTTTCAAGTTACAAACTAGTCGTGAGAGGGACTTGCTATCTAAAGTTCTCATATCATTGTAGTTAATCTTGCAAATTTTCAGTTATTTTGATCGAAATATTCGATAATTTGTTTCATACTTAGGTCAAAATAACTAAAAATTTGCAAGATTAACTACAATGACATGAGAACTTTAGATAGCAAGTCCCTCTCACGACTAGTTTGTAACTTGAGACAATTTATTTTATAAAAAAAATCACAAAAACATTCATTTTCTCTGAATTTGCAACAATTACTTTCGATTTTTCAATTTTTTTTCAATTTCAAGTCACAATCATTCTCAAAATATGCAAGATTGAATGAAATGTTAAAGGACCTTTTTTGTACTAAATATTAATGCCTACAAAAAAGATCTGTTGACATTTTTCATTTTCCTTCATATCTTCGAGCGGAATCGACGGTGAGTTACGGTAAGTATTTTTTTACGTGTTATTTCAATGTAAAAACGAAAAATCAAAATCGGGACCTCTAAACCTCAACCAATTGAGCTCATCTTTTTAGGAGATTATTTTTTAACTACAAGCAACAGTTTCATGAGGATGCAGCACCGAAAAAAAAAATTTTTTTTTTGTAAACCACTCTAATGTACATGCTGTTCTACATTATATATTATTTTATAAAAAACTTGACACAGTTATGCAAATAAAATGCACTACTACTATATATACGTAAACGACCACTATATATATATACGTAAATATGTATATATGTATACATATCGATGGACTAATGTCAAAGGGGCGTAAGCGTCTTTTTTCGAACAAGGGGAAGAGATTTATACAGCCAAACGGGCGTAAGGGCCAGAGCACTTACGCCCGTATGACAATAAGTTGGGTTCACACAATATTTAAATAAATTGTGAAATCGGTCAAATCTTACTGCCAGAGGGGCTGGGTTGGGTTCGAATAATATTTAAATGAATTGTGAAATCGCGAAATATTACTTCCAGAGGGGCGTATCTCCACCGCAAAAAAGTTTGCCGCTTACGCCCCTCTGGTAGTAAGATTTGACCGATTTCACAATTTATTCGAGTTCTTACTGCCGTACGGGCGTAAGCGCCCTGACACTTACGCCCGTTTGGCTCTAGAAATCTCTTTCCCTCAAACTCGCCAAGTATGGCGCTTACGCCCTTCTGGCAGTAATCCACTTTTTGGCGCTTACGCCCCTTTGGCATTAGCCCATCGATATATGTCCCATTTAAGGCAAATGAAGAATTTATAGGCAATGAATTTTTGAAAAAAAAAAAAAAAATGAATAAATAAATAAATAAAATCCATCGAAATGAAAAAGAAAATAAAATCGCAAAATTTTTAAATCCTCAAATTTGCAAAAAAAAAAAAATCCAATTTAAGATACGATTGAACAATCACTCTAAGCTCATGAATCGTCTCGCGTCTATCGTTACCTTTTTGAGAATATAAGGTGCCTCGACGTTGAGCTTGCATCGTCTCTCGGTTGTTCTGATAGCGCCGTCCTGACTCTCCTCGTCAAGCGTTACTTCGCAACCCACAAACACCGGTATTTGAGGACACGTCGGAAATCTTTTTTCGTAAGCCTGCGCAGTCATTTTTTTTTTCTTTTTTTGTGTTTTCGTGTTTTTTTTCTCTTTTTCCTCATCCAAACAAAACATTTGTTCGCAAATTCGTTTTTTTTTTTTTTTTAATTTTATTGACGTACATCGTACAATGAATGAAGAATGATTTCTCTAGAAGAAACTACAACGATGCGATTATTTAAACAATGCGGCGATGATCATTATTATTACTTTTTTTTTTTCATTTCTATGTCCGGATAGCTTCGCGGATGAAAAGAAACGATGGTTAATGCATTATTTAAGCTCAACCTCCGACGTTGTGACATTGACAGCGAAGGTCTCTTATGAACGCGTTGCGTCGTGTAATGATCGGCTATAATACACGGACGACGGATGAAAAGTTTGAGAAAGCCGAGTCTCGATGAATATTTCATGCTCAACGGACAACGTATAGACTTTCGACAGCTAATATTGCGATATTACGATATTTTTTTAGCAAAAAAAAAACGTGCAATAATAATAATAAAAATAATAATAGTGAATAAGTCAATAATAAAAATAATTGGAGTATAAGTAAGCGAGTGCAATAATAATGATGATAAATTACAATAATAACAATAACAATTTGACGTACCAGCATGACGAGAGCAAAGGGATGCTTGTAGACTCGAACAGGTGATTGATATTGTTGAACCATTTTTTTAAATTATTTTCTTCAAGGTGATATATGTGTGTACATGTATATATGTATAAATAATTAAAGACCAATTATTCTCTGTAATTGCTGTCCGATTTGACGTATGTCTTTTCACTGCGATGACAATGCCCGGATATATATGTTGTGTGTGTGTGTGTGTGTGTGTGTGTGTGTGTGTGTGTGTGTGTGTGAGTGTGTGTGGGCAAAGTTTCCAGCGAAGCCTTTCGTTGCAAATTTTTTTTATTTCTTTCTTTCTTTTTTCGTTGAATGGAGGATTTTGAAACTTTGTGTGTGAGTTTTTTACGACGAAAATAAGCGGTAATGAAGAATTTTTGAAAAGCAGAAACAGATGAGGAACGATTAAAACGAGAAATAATGAAGTTTCAATGACAGACTCGGATCGCTCCGTTTCTGCTTCTGCTGTTCTGCTGCGCCATAACGTAACTGTGCCGTAGCCGTAAGCCGTAAGCCGTAACTGGAAACTGGACGAGAACATTATTATTATTAAGTATATCGTCGGAGGGAGACACCTGGCGGTGTTGTTCTCTTTCATTCTCTTTAGGCTTAGGTTAGGTGGAAAATGCGATGACCTAACCTATTCGTATCCGTTCTAGGTTAGGTTTCGCACTATCTAATCCATCTAATCTAACCTGTAACTCTTGTTTTGAAGGGGGCAGGGGGGGGGGGGAATCGACGTGTTTTTTTGAAGGTTATGTCGTTTTTTTTCTTAAAAAAACCACCAACCTAACCTATTTTCGCTGCGATTATACGAGGTTTCCGTCATGGACAGGAGCAGTGGTGTGGTGTGAAACATGTGTAAACTTCGAGCAATTTTCGTCTTGTTTATGAATTTTTTTCTCGTGAAATACGTAACTTGTTCGTTGGGTGACAGATCGCAGTTTTACAGAGAATGCATTCTCGAGTGTTACGCCTCGATTTGTCAACACAGTGAGTACTTGAATTCTTAATTTTTTTTTTCCTGTCCACTTGACCATGCGGTGACTCAGAGAAAGCTTAAAAAAAAAAAGAAAATCCCAGTCATTCGATCTAAAATTTGCTATAAAATCGGAGCAATGTTTTCACACCGTTTATTTTTTTTTTCCCCGCCGAGATCGACGCGGTAACTTCGATATTTCGAGAATTTCGAAAATTCTCTGTAAACTCTCGTAAATTTTGCGTTATCAAGCGAAAACTTTTTTTTTTACTTAAATAGCACGAGGGACACGAGGAACATTTATTCTTGAATTTGTCAAAAATCGATCGAGACCTTGAGATTTCATATAATTTTTCAAATTTTTTCGTTTTGTTTTTTGAAAAAAATCGATCCTTGGTAAAAATGTTTGCCTGCGCAGATGCAGAATTCGAAGTACGAGGCTCGTCGATAGACAATTCATTGACAACTTGGTCGTGCGAAGACGACTGCGGTTATAATTGCATGTGGGAGACGGTAGATCATTTTGTTCTGCACGGTTATCCGGTGCCGCAGTTTCATGGAAAGGTATTTTTTTTTTTTTTTTTTTTCATGTCGCAATTTCTACATATCGGATAGCAATTTTAAGAAAAAAAAAAAAAAGAAACTTGAATTCCGTCGATCTCCAAATGTGAAAACGGGTTAACGAGTCTATTGTTATATTTTCATGAAACCGCGCGTCGAAATATCAGTGGCCGTTCGCCAGGATCCATGGAATTCAGGAGCCAGCGTCCGTGTTATTCTCGTTATTTAATTTTTGGGCACACGCCATGATGTACAGAAAATTTCGCAAAGAGACTAGACCCGGCTCGCCGATGTCGCTCTTATGGACTTATTTTACCGTGGTAAGGATTTTTATGTGATATATATCGAGGGCTTAGGACCAGAAAGGCGTAACCCACAAAAAACAGACTATACTGCCATAAGGGCGTATCCCCAACTTTAACACGGAAGTTCCATAAGAGGAAAATTAATCAGCCTATAGCCAGAAGGGCGTAAGCCCACACTACAATACTGCCAGAAAGGCGTAACCCGCAGAGAAAAAAAAAGTGGCTTACGCCCGTCTGGCAGATCATTGATCATTTTTTTCCGGATTTAAATCGCCTGATTACAGCCAGACGGGCGTAACCCTCTTTTTTTAATTTTTCGTGGCTTACGCCTTTCTGGCGGATAACTGGTCAGTTTTTTCCGAATTTCGATCGTCTACTTACTGCCAGAAGGGCGTTACCCCAAAAAAATTGAAAACGTGATGTGTGTGTGTGTAAAATTTTGAAAATGTTGAATAGCTTTGAAAATTTTTGAAAATTTTGAAAATTTTGGAAAATTTAAAAAATTTGAAAATTTTGATAATTTTGAAAAATTTTTTAAATTTAAAAATATTGAAAAATTTTAAAAATTTGAAAATATTGAAAAATTTTAAAAATTTTAAAATATTGAAAAATTTTAAAAATTTGAAAATATTGAAAAATTTTAAAAATTTTTAAATATTGAAAAATTTGAAAAATTTGAAATTAAAAAAAAAATTTTTAATTTTGAAAAATTTGAAAATTTCGACTATTATGCGACAACGACTAAATATGCGCATGCAACCATTTTGCAAATGATATATTTCGTTTTTGTTTATATTTTGCATTAAAAAATATTAGCAAATAGCAAATAGTTTCCTGACCAGCAACTGCCGAGTTTTTCAGACCAGCAACTGGTCAGTCTGCCAAGACTGGCACTGAACAGATTTGCGTTACACACCTAGTCTGGAACTCGACAGTTTACTGGCCATCAACTGGCCAGAAAGATGGAAAACTGGCCAGCATCTTACACACATCACGTTTTCAATTTTTTTGGGGTAACGTCCTTCTGGCAGTAAACAGACGATCGAAATTCGGAAAAAACTGACCGGTTATCCGCCAAAAAGGCGTAAGCCACGAAAAATAAAAAAGAGGGTTACGCCCGTCTGGCTGTAATCAGGCGATTTAAATCCGGAAAAAAATGATCAATAATCTGCCAGACGGGCGTAAGCCACTTTTTTTTATTTTTCGTGGCTTACGCCTTTCTGGCAGTATTGTAGTGGGCTTACGCCCTTCTGGCTGTAGGCTGATTAATTTTGTTCTTATGGAACTTCCGTGTTAAATTTGGGGATACGCCCTTATGGCAGTAAGGTAATGAAAAGTCGAAAAACAGTGGGTTACGCCCTTTTGGTCCTAAGCCCTCGATATATTCAATAGTATCATTATTATAATTGTAAATAATTCCATTATTATTGTATCGTTGTATTAATTTTTATTGCATTATCAATTTCATTGATATTAGACCAAAATTCAAAATTTTGATTTTTTTATTATGTATTATCGAAATATTGGGTAATTGTCTGGTTTGGCTACTTTTCCGAATTTTCGCGGTTTTTTTTTTTTTTTTTCGAAAAAACCGTTCATTTTGGTACTAACAATGATAATCAGGTGGGAGAGCATGAAAAAGTTGAGAAAAATATATAAAATCTGATCTTTGATATATTATTTTGCGAATTTTTGCGCAACCCAAAAACATACCCACACCCAATCCAAACGAAAAAAAATTATCTTTGGTATTTTATTGAAGCATTAACGATGATAACCAAGCCATGGAGCATGAAAAAGTGATAGATCCGTGAAAAAAAAAAAAAAAATTCTAATTTATCTGATTTTTCTCTGTTGGTTGGATGTGGGTCTGGGTATATTTTTTGAGTTGTGTTTGGGCTTGGGGTATATTTTTCGAACTCCCCCGTCTGATTATCATTTTTAGTGCTGCAATAAAGGGTTTTGTAAAAAAAAAAATACGCGGAATTTCGGCAAAGTAACCAAACTATACGATTACCAAATATTGATCTTGAACTCGACCCAACCTACCTCAAAACCGCTATTTCTAAAATCCCAAAGGCATGATTTTTAATTTTTTGTTCCTTCGTCCTTATTTTTATTTCATTCCATTCAAATATTTATTCGTAAAAATATATAATTTCGCAAAAACCGAAGCACACTTTGAGTTTTCAGGTTTGTCTGAACGCTTGGTTCTGGTCGGCGATATTTCATACACGAGACAGGCCATTCACGGAAATGATGGATTATTCGTGCGCCTTCACAATGGTCATTACCCTCTTCTACTGCATGCTAATCAGGTCAGTGATACGTTTTTTTACTCGTGAGATTTTTTTTTTAATCCAAAATATATTTGGAAAAATGGGAAAATTTGTGAAATTTTTGTTCTCGGCGGATCGTTAAATATTCAAATTTTTTGATCGACGATGTGGCATTAAATCGGCGAAAAATAACATGAATAATAATAATCAGACAAAAATTTGAAGCAACAGTCCGCATAATAGTTTAAATAATAATAGCAAAAATAATAATAATTGGATAAAATTAAAAAAAAAAAACAATTAAAAACTAAAAAATCATTTTACAAATGTAATTTGAGGAAAAAAAAATTATATATTCGTCGCTTGATCGATGGACTCGAAGAGTATTAACCCTGAAGATTAACGAAACTTATCATACCGCAGAATAGCTCATAGGAATAAAAAGGCTTCGGTTGTGATAACTTGCGCCTATGTCAGTGTACTCTTCACCCATTTGTCTCATCTGTGGTCGGGAAAAATTAACTACGGTTACAACATGAAAATTAACATATTTTTTGGTAAATCGAAGAGAAAAAATTTTTATATTCCCTTCGATGAGAAAAAAAAAAGAGAAAAAAAAATTCTCTCCCTTAGGATTTCTCACTTTTCTCGTGACGATGATTTGGTGGTGGGTCAATCGTAAGAGATTGAGCCACGCTTATCTTATCGGCTGGTTCAATATACTGACCGTTTCCGTGACGCTCCTCGAGGTCGCTGATTTTCCACCCTATCGCTGGATTCTCGATGCTCACGCTCTCTGGCACGCTTCCACAGTTCCACTTACTATTTTTTTTTACAGGTATGGAACATTATTATTATTATTATTATTATTATTATTATTATTAAATTGGTATAGCTTATCAAAATTGTTGTGATGTAAAAATTATTATAGTTATTATTGCCATTCTTGTTATTTTTTAAATATTATTAGAAAAAATAATAATAGTTTGATGAAAATTGAAAAATAATGTTTTTTTTCCCAACCGCAGATTCATTATATTGGATTGTCAATATCTCCGGAAGTACACTAACCAAATAACACTGGATCATCGTCAATTGTACAATTAACGATAACTCGTCTTCCTCAGTTTTAAATAGAGAGAAACGAAAAAAAACTTCCAGGCAGGATTCATGACGCGATACGTGTCGACATGACAAGACGAAAATGCGAATTTTTTTTGGAGTTTTCTTCCAGGCTGACGAAATGAGTATTCCACAATTTTTTATCAATTGATAATATAATAATCAGGTAAATTCAAGGAAGAGACAATTTTTTTATTTATTTTTTTTCCATAAATCTATTCGTTTACACGATTAAAAAAAATCTCTTTTTATGATTTTTTTTTACTCTTAAGTAGACTCTGAATAATTAATTCATTAATTTACATAAAAGTAAAGCACTTAAGTATCGTTTGCGTTTCCGTAATATTATTATTTGCTAGTCGAAAGGTTTTTTTTTTTTTTTTAAGACGTTGCAAAGACTTTTGCCAATTTCAAGGAATGTTCGTCGATAATTAATATTTATTAAAATAATAATAATAATAAGATAATAAAAAACCAATTGAAAAAAATGTGTCTTTAATATTCATGAAAATTATTTTAAGTACTCGTCTGTGTTGCTGATTTTCGTGAAGAAAATGAAAAAAATTGTCAGGAAATACAAAAAAAAAAAAAAAATGGTATTTTGCCAACGATAATTAGACTTTTTAAAATATAAGCTCGTTCTAGAATTTTTTCTTACACAACAATAACACTGGTTACATCTTTTGTTTGTCGTACAAAAATAGTTACATGATTTTTCAAAAATTTATCGAGTTAAATTAGCAAAAACGAAGAAAAAAATCGAGGAAAATTGATTTTTTAAAACTTTTTAGTTACCGATTTGACTATTTTGCATCGATAATTTTTTTTTTTCGATGATCGATTTAAAACCATCAATATAAAATCGTACTGTTACGATTAAAAAAAAGAACATATATATATATATATATATATATATATATATATATATATATATATATATATATATTAAGAAATGACTTTTATAGCCACGCAAGATTTGCAATTAAAAAAGTGTTTCACACGAAAATTTAAGTAAGTGTGCGCAATATTTTTGGGCGACGATCTTATTTAAACGAAAAATAATAATATAAATAATTGAGAATAAAAATGATTATTAAAAAAAAAATTCATTCTTGCTGCTTTTTTTCGCCAATGGTCGGGCGAATTTCGGAAAATTGTATGTCTCCGTCAAGTAAATTGAAACTCTTGTGAAGAAAAAAAGAAAATCAATAATTATTTATCCCTCAAAATGAAGAACTTTTCTTGGAAAAAAAAATTAATTGAATAAAAAATAAATAAAAGCTAACTTTTTTCTTTGCGAATAATTATTTTCGTCGCAAAAAATAAATGTTATAATCTTTCGAAAACAATTTTTTTTATCCCTACGATAAAATGTTTTTCGTGAATTATTCATTATAATTTTGGTCGTCCGATTTCTGGGAAGGAAGATTTTAAAAAAAAATGATTCTCTGGCCTAGCAGTAAGGATATAGTACTGGTGCGTGAGTCAGTCTTGGTTTTTTTTTCGTCGGGGATTGCCAGATCTCATTTTTGTTTAATCTCAAGCTGCTCTGGCTGGAGGATAAGATTTTTCGAGGAGGATATTTCGTTTTATGGCAATGATGGTTTATCAATTTAGCTGGGTTTCTCAAGCAGATGTACATAAGGAAATGCTCGAATGGATGTTTTTTTTTTTTTTTTTTTTTTCACGAGCCTCAGTGCCTGAAAAGTGCCTCGTTCTCGGGATTATCGGCCTCTCGATGTTTCTCAAGATTGCCCGATAGCGTGGGATCCGGTCGGCGTCTTTTGAAGAAACCAAGTTTCCATAACACGAGAATCAAAAGTATGAGGAGTAAGAGACCGGCTATTATGGCGACGATTATTATCCATATGGGGACTGGCTCGCCCTCTTGCTGATCCAACAAATCGGGATAAGCTATTGTTTCGGCCTGTTGAATGGAAAAAAATGTATATATTATATATAAATATATATACTAGAGAGGCTCTGCCCCCCCCCCCTCCCGCTGCGCGCTTCGCGCGCCAACCCCCATCTTGTGTTTGTGTCAGTGGTTAGAGAAAAAACATAATTGAAAAATGTTTTTAAAAAAATGTTTATATTTGTGTTTTTTTATATAATAAAAACATGGATTAAAAAAATGAATAAGGAGGGTTAAAAAAGGGAATGAGTTATGTTTTTTTTTTTTATTGTATTGTAAGAGTTGCCCCCCTCCCATTAGACCTAATCCACTATCATCGTGTACCACGAATTTCGAGTGGACTTAATATACATAAGGTATAGAATAGGCAGGTGAGATTTGTAATTGAAATGTATTATTATCGCTTCCACACCACCGCTATGAGATGTATGATGTAGTAGATTCGACGCGTTAAAGTAATTCTTCGCGTTTTTTTTAAGTGGTATCCCCAGTAGGCCTAATCCACTATCATTGTGTATACTATAAATTTCGAAAAGATTTTTTATTTAAATCTCAAGACCCGTATTTTTGGAGTATCAATGTTTATAAAATTTCTTCCCAAACAATATTCTTTACATCTGTGAATTCTTCGGAATCAATTTTTATAAACAATTTTTCCGGATTTTTGCACCGTGAATTTCAGAATGCGAAGGGTATGGTGTATGTTGTACGCGACCGATTTGTGATAATTAAAAAAAATCAAATCTAGTGAATATTCCAGGACAATCACGGACTGAATTTTCAAACTCGGGGTGGTGATTTCAAACATAACGGAAAAAAATTAAAGTCAATCAACGCCAAAAGATTCAGATTTTAGGAGGTGTTCAAGAATATGGTAATCAATTTTTTTTTCAATCATGGAATTAAGAGTGAAAATGAACACCATACAAAAGACAACATTTTCAGCCTATCATTTAATCCAGAGATTAAAAGTGCTTACTTGAAAATTCAAAGTATCGAACACCTAAAGATTATCGAAGCCCCACTGATGCCATTGAGTGAGATAATTTTCGGAGGAAAAGTAATTCGTCGAAATACAGAAGAATACATTCTTACGTGAGTTATATTTTTCTTAACTTTTTTGGAATCATTGTAATATAAAATTTACAACAACCAATGGCCTACTGGGGATACCACAAAAAAAAGCGCCAAATTATCTACTACCCCATACATAGTGGTGTGGAAACGAATAATAGTTTGGTTGTAATCTCCTGTCCTGTCTTTTATACTCTGGAACATATATAGAACGGTGGACCGATATATCGATCGCGGAGGAGAGGGGAGGAATTCTTGACGCGTCGGCGACGGCGATATTCTTTACATAATATATTCTTGATTCCGATTTTTAATATCAAATAATCAATGATTATTAATATCAAATATAATTGTTTAAGCATAATAATGAAAAATCCAAGAAACTTCCGGTTCTTTTCAGAGGCTTGTACAGGGTATCATTCAAGAGATGTGCCAAATCCCTGATTTTTTTAGCCTCCAGAACGTGATAATAAAAAATCGAAACTGGGAGCATCATAAAAACGCATGTTATTTAAATGAGACAAAGTTAGTCCTCAGGGGCTCTAAATCGGCTCTAAATAATTCAAAAAAAATTCCCTAATTTTTTTCAGTTTTTTATCTCAACTCTAATCCGTGCCCCCACGAGGATGGATTTCCCCATTCAACCCTTTCAGGGACACATCAAATCTACCGAACGAGTTTAGATGATATTTAGTATGAGGAAGTTTCTTGGGACGCTGAATACGAATCGCTGAATACTTAACCCTCAAACGCTAACGATGGGTCATTCGTGTCCAGGCCAAATGCCTGCCCGTCTTCATATTTTGCATGAAATTGTTATTAAAAATTTATTTTTTCGGGTGGGAAAAATTATTATCATTCAGTTAAGGGTTCAAAAAGGCCCATGAATGTTTTCAGATTTTTTCAAAAGTTTTATAATTGGGAAATAAGCAAAGACCCATCGTTAGCTTTAACGGTTGCTCAAAATACCGTTAGCGTTTGAGGGTTAAAATTTAACAATTCAAAATGGCGGATCCAATATGGTGGACCAAACCCCCAAAAGTCACTTGATATTGCCATATTGGACCCACCATTTTGAATTTTCGAATTTTGAGTTCAGATTCGTAATCAGCAACCCAGGAAACCCCCTATACCAAATTTCATCTAAATCGGTTGCGTAGATTTGGTGTGCCCCTGAAAGGGTTGAATGCGGAAATCCACCCCCTGGGGGCACGGGTTTGAGTTGAGATGAAAATCTGAAAAAATAAGGGAATTATTTTTGAATTATTTGGAGCCGATTTTCGGTTGGGGACGGTCGAAATTCAAAAATGACCTTTTTAAGGACCACCCTTAATTAATATATATTAGAGCGTTTACAAAAAAAAATCGATTTTCCAACGAGCCACACCTGAAATAGTTTACGTAGAAAAAAAAAATATGTCAAAAGATGAGAATTTTAGGTTGACCAGAAGATCCACCGCATTTTATTTTTCATTTTTTTTCCTTTTTATCGGATTTATAGTGAATACTTGCTGGTGGAAAAATTTTTTAGCACTCACAGCTGCCGGAGGATCAGTTTTTGTCTTAAATAAGATGCTCTTAGAATTTTAACTCTTCAGTACATATTTAATAGGGGCATCTAACGAATTATCTGATTATTATTCAATCAAAACACAAAAAAAAATATATTACTCATATGTTATTATTAGAATTGAGTATTTTTTTTATTCAGTGGCGTTTGTTGGCAATAGTGATACTGGCTCTTTCTTTTGACAAGTGGGATACTGCTCAAGATGAAATTTTACAACTTTCAAAAGGTATTGCCTTTGATCTTCGTCTATTGTCAATAATAAATTAAAATCCTGCGCCAAAGCAACTGCTCTTTCGGCAGTATCGGTAACTACTCTCAAAGAGTCTAAAATTTTCATAGATTTGATATAAGATGCCTCTGTTTTTAATGATTCCGGACTTACGTCAAGAAAATCATAAGGCAAATTCTACTGATTAAACGAAAACAGTGATTTTTTAGTGATGAAATTACTCACATTTTTATCAAGCACTGTCTCTCACAATCAGCCTCTTCGACTACAACTCGTGTTTGGGCTATCTTTGCACCCTCTCGTTATTCGATGGCATGAATCATTTTTTATTTAATTTCATTGTTGCAACAGTTGACAAGTTGGCTACTGAACGGCAGTCAACTGCTATGATGGGACGGGTACTCGGAACAAATCAAAGCAAAGGAACTTCAGCTACCAAGTTTGTTTTTTAACAGGAGTTTATTTAAGATTCTATTCAATTTTCAAAGTGATACCCATCAAGCAAACGGTTTTTTTAACTAATTATGAACGATAGTTTTGAAAAATAGTGAAATAATAAAGTGAAAATTCGTTTGGCATCCAATATAAACATGAATTAGAATGATAAAATTTTAAGAGCAATTTATTTAAAACACAAACTGATCCTCTGGCAGCCGTGAGTGCAATCAAATATTTTTTTTACCAGCAATTATTCATGATAAATTCGATAAAAAGGGGAAAAAATGAAAAATCAAATGCGGCGGATCATCCACCCAACCCAAAATTCTTATCATTTGACATCAATTTTTTTTTTCTACCTAAAATAACTATTTCAGGTGTGGCCCGTTGAAAAATCGATTTTTTTTAAACGCCCTTATATAATATGTATTAGACTGTTTCAAAATAAATCGATAATTTTTTTTTGCTTTACACAATCTTAACTATACTTGGATAGCAAAAAATAATCCTTGCGAAAGGAGGGGCCGGTCCTTCAAGATTTAGAGGTGTCTCATCGGACTTTTGTCTTTTTTTTATTTCGTTAATGACTAATTCTTTTACAAACCGAACACCATTCTGACTGATTATTGTTACATACATTTTTCGAAAGATTCAACGTTTCATGAAATATGAATCCCTTCATCGATTCAAACCAAATTCAAAGCATCCTTCAATTTAAAATTTCATAAAGTCTGATTGACGAATTCAATAATGCTATAATAACATTAAAGGGTGATTTGTAAAAAACTTTTTAACAATAAAATTAAATTTAAAACGGTATGAAGAAAAAATTTAACACGATAACTCAAAATTTGGCGAGTTGAAGTGATTACACATTTTTCGAAAAATTGAAAATTTCGTAAAGACCGAACACTTCCATATATTTTTGCTAAATTCAGTACTGGCCGTCCTTAAATAATAATAATCTATTCGTGCAAGAAAATTTAGCACGATATCTCAAAATTTGCAAAAGTTATTACACTCATTTTTTTAAATTGAAAATTTCATAAAATCTGAACCCCTCCATCGATTTTCGCCAAATTCAATACCAACCATCTTTTAATGATAATCTATTCATATAAAAAAAATTAGCAAGATATAGCAAAATTTTCGGAAGTTGAAGCTAGTACGACCATTTTTCGAAAAAAAAATTCACCAAAACAAAGCTTCCTCTATGAGAAAGCTAAAATCGTGCAAATTAAGAATTTACCCATTTTTCCTCATCCTTTTCAAAGACCTCATTTATGAGCATATCGTTTCGTTATGATTTATGCACACTTACAAAGCCATCTTTATGAGCAGGTTGATTTCTCAATTTCGGCTTCCTCATAAAGAAAGTTTTGTAAACGTTTAAAAATTATAACGAAACGAAAGGCTCTCATAAATGAAATATTTGAAAAGGACATGGGGAAAAAAATGAGGAAGCAATTTGCATGATTTTTTAAATTTGTCAATTTTTTGTTATTTGCCATTTGGAAATTTTTCATTTGGTGTTTGATACTTGACGATCCTCACGAAATTCAAAGTTAACCAAGCTTTGACGATATACTATGCACGTATAAAATTTTATCCCGATATTTAGTAACATTTACGAAAGTTCGAGGAATTACCGTAATTCATTAAAAATCAACTTTATTTTTATAAAACTCAAACCCGTCAATCGATTCTCACGAAATTTAATTGCAATCAACTATTAACAATCTTTTGTATGTGAATAAAATTTCTGCGCCATATAGCAATATTCACGGCGAAGTTGGAGCAATAACGGTAGTTTTTTTTTTTAATTTCCAAATTTTATGCATTCTGAATGCCTTGATCGATTCTTGCGGAATTCAGTACCAATCGTGATTTTGACTGAGTCCATTTAACCTTTAAAGGACGGGACTGGTCGAAATTTCGACCACCAAATTTTTCGGGCACTTGACGTGACAGATTCTTCGATATTATGTACAAATATCGTGTAAAAAAAAGTCCAATTTCAACGTAAAAATCCCCGTCCTGAAAAGGTTAAGGAAAAAAAAAAACTTTTCGCTCATCACCCAAAATTTGGAGCAATTAGAGCTACCTATTGGAGGTTTTTTTTTTGAAAAATTCAACATTTTTTTTTTTTTTGAAAACTGAACCACCTAAGCGATGCTTGCCAAATTACTAATACCAACCATGCCTGTGACTGGGTTTAGTTATGTAAAAAAAAAAAAAGTTAGCTCGATTGCTGCAAAATTACGAAAGTTAGAGCGCTCACGGACATTATTCGAAAAATAAAAAAATTCTCAAGCAATTTAAACCAAAATTTTGTAGTAAACAAAGGGGGGGGGGGGGGTCGCCCATGTACCAAGTTTCTGCTTGATTGCTCAAGTGGCTCTCCAAATAGATACATTTTTCGCGGCCGGAAAACACGCACATACGTCCGGACATTTTTTCTAAACATGATTTCTCAAAGTTTTCGGACTTTTTGAACATATATTGACATAAAAATCTCGAATTTTTGTTTTTCCATTAAATTAAAGCTTCCTTATGAGGAAGAAAAAAAAAAAAAAAAAAAAAAAAAAAAGAAAATTGCAAATGATAGTTGTAGCGATCAATTTTCTCATGGGATATATATATATATATTTTTTTTTTTTCAAGTAAATTTCACCCTCCTTTCAATCGAAATTTCACTCATTTCAGCTTCAACTTTACCCTCCTTTCAGCCTAAATTTCACTATCGCACGTCAATTTCAACATTGAGCCTCCTTTTAATCTAAATTGCACCATTTTTTCAACCTAAATTACACCATCCTTTTAGCGTAAAATTTTCATCTTACAGCTATAATTTCACCCTTCGCTCAGTGGCAGTACTTCAAGTACCCGGTACTTGCGATGTACTGAAAGTACAGTACTTGAAGTACAAAATACTTCGAAAGTAGTTCAAGTACTTAAATTTCCAAGTACTTGACCTGTACTTCAAGTATTTGTACTTAAATTTTCAAGTACATGCCATGTACTTGAAGTATGTGAAATTAAAATTTAAAGTACTTTCCTGTAATTCAGGTACTTTTTTCAAGGGTTAGTACTTGAAAGTACTATTCAAGTACGAAGTACTTTTGAATACGTCTTGCCAATAGTTGCATGTGTAGCGCCTTTGAATATATGGGTCATTCTTCCGAAACCCTTGTGGACCTCGTGGTCTTCGATCGTCTTGTAACTTTGACATTCGTTTAAATATGTCAAGCAGAGAATACTCAATTTTTTCAAATTGACATTCCTGTCAGGGGTCTTTCCATTGGTCATTTGGCATTTTTTCAAACGGTAACTAATAAATGAATTTTTTCAACATGTAAACGTCGATAAAATTATTTTTGACACAATACTTTTTTTGGTGAAAAATTCTCAGCTTTTTGATGGGAATATTGCTGATCCGATTCATTTTTGCGAAAGCACTGAAAAAAGTAAAAAAAAAAAAAAATTTTCGGATTCCTTGCAGTATTTCACCTATTAGGTGAGGTTTTTAGACTGGGGCAAGCAATATTTTTTGTTGAAAAAAATAAATTATGATAGAAGAAAAATTTTCATGTTTTCATCATTTTTGAAAATCTTTTTATTTTTCTGGTAATGCGTAGAAATCGTTTTTTTTTTTCAGTGTTTTCGCACTTTTCCACAGTAAAAAAAACGATTTACGCACTTACCAAAAAAATAGAGATATTTTAGAAAATGATGAAAATCCGGAAATTTTTCTTCTATCATAATTTGTTTTTTCCAACGAAAAATATTGCTTGCCCCAGTCTAAAAACCACACCTAATAGGTGAAATACTGCAAGGAATCCGAAAAAAATATTTTTTCCTCATTCTAACCTCGAAATCGCAACTTCGTTGCGCTTTCTCGGCTCTCATGAGGAAAAATTATGTTCGATACTCGTACGAAAAGGCTTTTTGACGAAACTCGTTACAGCACTCGCCTTCGGCTCGTGCCGTAATCCTCTCGTTTCGTCAAAAAAGCCTTTGCGTACTCGTGTCGAAATGTACTATTGTTTGTCTAAAACCGCAGGCTCACCACGAAAAGCGACTTTTTAACCTTTGTTTCTTTTTTTCAGTGCTTTCTCAAAAATGAATCGGATCGAAGCTGAGAATTTTTCGACAAAAAAATTATTGTGTCAAAAATAATTTTATGGACGTTTACATGTTGAAAAAATTCATTTATTAGTTACCGTTTGAAAAAAATGCCAAATGACCAATAGGAAGACTCCTGACAGGAAATGTCAATTTAAAAATCTGAAAAAAATTGAGTATGCCCACGAGGTCCACAAGTGTGTCGGGTTTCGGAAGAATGACCCATATATATATATATCAAGATTGTAAGGAATGACCGTTCAAAGGCTCAAAAGCTACGGTAGTTACGGTGTCATTGTCAATGCATGACTCCGTTTTTAACGATCCATGTATTATATTCTTTATTTTTGCTTTTCCAAACCTGAAGCTAAATAAATCTTAATAAAAATCGTCAATGCTTGTTTTTTTAAATTATTTATAATTCTTCGTTTAAATATTTCTGCTACAATCTGCCTAACCTGAGTGAATTGCACAATGTGGAAATATGTTTTGATACAAAAAGTACTCGAATCCAAAATTAAATGAGCTTAAAGAGTACGTAAGAAAACAAATAAAAGTACTGGAACTTACGAGATGTATATCTGAAAACTTGAAAAGTATTTGATACTTCTTCAAGTACTTCAAGCACTGAGTACTTGAGATACGCGGTACTTCAAGTATTAACGGTACTTGTCACTTTAAATACACGACTACTTCAAGTACTTGAAGTACTTTAGGGTACTTTTCCCAGCTCTGCCTCCATTTTAGCCTACATTTTCACTCTACTTTCGGCCTGAATTTTCAATTTTTCGTATTCGCAATACTCACGATAGCATTATCATCGCTGAGATTCTCTTGCTGTATCTCAACGTTCGACGGTATTACGATTCTCGCATTGGAACCTATTCTCACCATATCGACTCTCGGATAATCCTCGACGAGGGTCGAATTCCAAAGTCTGAAAAAAAAAAAAAAAAAAAAAAAAGAAAATCAATTTTATCGTGAAAATTCTATTTTTTTCGATCTAAAAGTAAAAAAAGAAAAAAACACGCCCCAAAAAAAATCAGTCTCACCTGGCTTTAACCGTTATCGTAGCTTCTTGTTTTCTTTGCAAATTGTAAATCGTGCATTTTATGTCGAAACATTTGGCAGTACCGGCTTTGCAGTTCTGGAATTTTTATTTTTAAAGAAAAAAAAAACGAATCAACAAATGATGAAAGTAATTTATGCATATGTCGCATTCCACGTCAACTCAGCCACCCCGTTTTTTTTATTATCTCGAAAAAATTATTCAGTATGGGCATTTCAAAGGACAATATATCCATGACATTTTACCAAAATTTCATCCCCCCACAGTATTGTTGGTTCTCGAGATAATGATTAATGAAGTCTCAATTTTATAAAAATCATAACTTCGTAACTGCTGATCGTATTGAAACGATTAAAAAAAGAATCTTTTTTATTTTTTTTGCCCTTTTCGAAAAAAAATATGTCATCATCGGATAAAAGCTCATTAGACAGTTTTCGGGGTAAATTAACAAAAAACAATTTTTTCCTCGTCACTGATGCCTTGTTCCATTTTGAAAAAATCCTGCGGAGTTGCGTATTGCCTCCCTCTATCAGAAAAAAAAAAAATACTGAGTAGAATTCCGATTGGCCCTTTCGTGGAAAAAAAAAAAAATCGAAAAATTTCCCCGAAAACTGTCTAATGAACTTTTCTCCAATGACGGCATATTTTTTTTTCAAAAAGGGCGAAAAAAATAAAAAAGATTCTTTTTTTAATCGTTTCAATACGATCAGCAGTTACGAAGTTATGATTTTTATAAAATTGAGACTTCGTTAATCATTATCTCGAGAACCAACAATACTAGGGGCATGAAATTTTGGTAAAATGTCATGGATATATTGTCCTTTGAAATGCCCATACTGAATAATTTTTTCGAGATAATAAAAAAAACGGGGTGGCTGAGTTGACGTGGAATGTCCCATATACATATTTTTCTTTTTTTTTTTCGATTCAACAGAATGTTTTCTTATTTTTGTTACCAAAATAATTTTTTTTTTAATTCATAGCCTCTTCAAAAAAAAGAAAAAAAAAACAAACATTTACTGCAATAAATTCCAAAATAAATAAAAAATTTGGTTTGTTTTTTCATACCATCGAGACGACTTGATGACGATGACCATCGTCGTCGATTATCGTTCTCGTGTTTACCACTTTTTCCGTATCGCGCCTCTCTCTTATATGATTGTACGTACGATTTCTGCGATAATTGCTCGGTGGGCTCGTACTCGTTGCAAGTAACGGATCAAAATCGTCCAGGCTCATGCTACTCTGTAGCTTCAGTGGATTTATCACGTGGCCAGTAGCCAATGTACATTCACCCGAACCTCCAAGAGTTAAAAAAAATATAATACAATATATTTATATTTATATAAATATTATTGAAAAAATTTTATTCCAATTTATTTAAAAAAAAAAAATGGTTTTTTGTTTTTGTTTTTGTTTGTTTTTTTTTTTTTAATTTGACGATACCTTGAACCGTAGGCAATTCCTCGAGATACAAAAGCCATTTTCCGTGTGGCTTGTCATTGGCAACCTCGTAGGGCCACGATATGTGAACATCGATGCTGCGTACTTTCCACGGACCCTCGTTGAAAATTTGATAGATGTGCGAGACCTTCGGGCCAATTTGATTCAAACGTTTTATCGCCGATTCACCGACCACCGGTCCACCGTAATAGGCCCATTGAGTTTTCGCGCTTCTGTAAATATTTTTTTTTTTTTTTTTTCATATCATATACAGAATATTATATTGATATTATGAATCAAATTGATCAATACCCATGAATATGAATATATTTATATGTACTAAATAATTTAATTGGAAAATGTAATATATAGTATATTATTATTATTATTATTATTATTATTATTATTATTATTATTATTATTATGAGCTTTTAAAGTTAGAAATTTAAAAATAAAAACGTTTTCTTACCCTTTGATCGAAAGCTCGGCTCTCTTGAGTACGATAGCGTGTAATTTCGTCGGTTCTTTATCAAAAATTTCCTTGGACGTTGAATTCGCAAATATGACGAAATCGAGCTGCGGCTCATCGTCCTCGATGCCTTTTGGATCGAATCTCACCTGTATACCAACGGCCTTTGATTTTCTAAATGGATTACCGATCGCGCATACGACGAGAGTCGAATTGTGCAAATTGCATATAACCGACTCGTTGCTCTTGCTCGCGATGTAATTCAAGTTTGGCGAATGAATTATAAATAACTGCGCCTCGTACGCCGATTCACCGATATTCGCCGCGTTAACGTCGACCACGACCTCCTCGACCTCGCCCAACAGAAGCTCGTAGAAATTTGGCTTTATCGCTGATGCTGGGACGATATAGGAAACAAAAAAAATTTAGAATTAAATGGAAAAAGATAAATTTCATACAACACAAGAACATTTGGTTTTGTAATGAATAATAATGAGAATTGCTGAAAATCGGTGTTTTTTTTTTTTGTTTCTTCTTAATACCTAACTGACCCTCGATCTCTGGCAAATTACGAGATATCGAGCGGGAAATTTGTCAAAACTTTTAAAAATATATTACGAGAATACTTATTATTGCAAGAAATAATAATAATAATAATGGCTAAAATTGTTTTTTTTTTCTAAATTGCCTGTCGATGCTTGAACTCGGGCAAATTTTGAAATATCGAGTTGAAAATTTGCACAAAATTTTTCTATTTAGTACAAGAATATTTGGCATTGGAATAAATAATAATGATTGCTAAATTTTTTTAAAATTGTTTACTTGTTTTTTAATTGTTTTTTTAATAAATAACTGTAATTGCTTTTTTTTTTGTTCGAAATATTGGTTATTGAGATATCGAGTTGGAAATCTGGCAAAATTTTTCTATTTAGTACAAGAATATTTGTTTTTTTTTTGCAATAAATAATGATAATAACAATAATGATAATAATAATAATAATAATAATAATAATAATAATAATAATGAATAAAATTGTTTTTATTTTCAAATTGCCTATCGACGCCCGAACTCGGGCAAATTTTCAGATATTCAACTGTAAATTTGTCAAATTTTAAAACAAGTATACTCAAATCACCACAATTTTTTTTATTGAAATAAATAATAAAAATTGCGAGAAGAAAAAAAAATAATAATTTTCAATTATCTTACCGGACAAATTCAATCGAGCCTCGATCTGCAAATCGCTCTCGCAAATATCATTTTCACCGCAGTCCTTTTGAAATACAGCCTCGAAGACCCTGGCGGCCTCTTGCTGATTCAATATCGGATAATTCTTTATGTCGGGCAATTGTCGACCCTCGTTCGGCATTATCGGGACCTCCTGAACGAGGGTATAATTGAGGCGAAATTTAATCGGTGATTGTATGTCCCTCGTGTTTTCCTTGAGATAAACCGTCTCACGCTGACAATAGATGAGTCTCGTTGGATCGAGGCTCACCGTACGATTAACATGGTGCGATCTCGTTTTTTCCGAGCGGAACCAGACCCTCGAGAATTTTTTAATCCCGGAATAAGTCTCGGCCTCGATGTGATAATTCAACTGGAGATCCTGCATATCCTCGTTTTTCGTCAATGACTCGGTCTTGCAGCAAGCCTCGAATGTAAAGCTGCCCGAGTTTGGGAATTTCGCAAAATTATATTGTTTCGTAATTTGGAAAAAGAAATGAAAATCGAAAAAAAAAAAAAAAAAAAAAAAAAAACAATCAAATAATATTAATTAAAAATAATAATATTACAATACGAACGTGACACGTGTAACATTTATATTAACATAATATATTATTAATATTATCGTCAATAATAATTTTAATAATTTTTCAAAAAGATTTTTCCTTTTTTTCTTTTTGTTGATTTTGGTTTTAAATGAAAAATTTACGAGATCGCAATTACCAAGTATGATTGGAGGTCGGATCCGACGTGCAGCCAGATTTATTCGGATCAATCGCCTCGATCCTGTCCTGATAAGTGCCATTCTTCTTGTAACGTATCGACGTTGTGATATCGATGATTTTTCTCGCTCGCAACAGTGCCACGGAGTCGCTGTCGTATGCACCAACGAGAAGATCGGGATAACCATTTTTGTCCATGTCAATACCACCGCTAAGCGAGTAACCGAATGTTCGCAGTGGCACGGGCGTGTCCTCGGAATGGATCACCTGGTTTACGTAAAATTTGAAAATTTCACTTTTTTATAATTCTTTTTTTTACGATTATTATCATTATTATTGATATTTCTTCCTTGAGGCTTTGTTTTCACGAGAGAAAAAAAAATCACGATTTTCATGCCGAAGTTCTTTAAAATGGGTCGAAATATCTAAAAATCACATTTATAAAAAAAAAAATTTGATTTTTGTATTTTTCTGGCCTTGCAATAATTCATAATTCTATAACTTGAGAACGGTTCGAGCTACAGCGCTGCCATTTCGCAGACAAGTAAAGCAGTACTTATGGCTCCTTATTTCACGGAAATTTTCGTCGAAATTTCCCGAAAATTACAAATTTCATGTGATTTTGAAATTTAACAAAAAAAAAAATGTCCCTAACTTCTGCAAATTTTGAGATATCGGGCTAATTTTTTTTTTTTTTTTTACAAAAAATAGGGCAGGGGACAAGGATTTTTTATATTAAATTTGGCAAGACGCGCTCAAAGAATTTGGATTTTATAAAATTTTGAAATTTTCGAAAAAAATCCGTGTACGCTGTGACCGTCGAAAATTTGAGATTATTAAGGGAAAAAAAATGTACATAAGTACGTCAGAGGATGGGATATTCAATTTTGCAAAAACAAATCGAATTTAGATAAGAATTGTGCAAATTTCCACGCTTTTTATAAATTATTATTATTGTTATTATTAATAATAATAATAATAATAATGATAATAACCTGTGAGGGTAGGGTCATTAGTCCTTTCTTCGATCCCAGATAAATGTAAACCGTTCCCTTTCCCTCGTACGGTGCGCCAATTGCGATATCCTCAAATCCATCCTTGTTGAGATCGCCCAGATTCGTCAGAGCAAAGCCAAATCTTGATTCCTCGCGACCAACTAATTTCATTGGTTTGCACTCGTCATCTCGCTTCGTTCTGCAGAGATTCGTGTAAACGTAGACCGCTCCGCCCTCGGCTTTGTTGAAGTAAAACGGTGCCGAGACGATTAGATCGCTTTTACTGCAAAAGTTTTTTTAAAATAAATTTTGAGATTTTTAATTTTATTTTAGAAATATTTAGAATTTTCTTGAAAGTTCTTAGGAATTTCATGAAGTTTGACAATTTCATAAATTATTGAAATTTCAGTTTAGAAATTTCATAAAGTTTGACAATTGGGAGTTTGCATGGAATTTTTTTATTTCATAATCTGGTGGTTTAGAAAAAAAATATTTAGGACGTATTTTTAATTTTTTTATTTGAATTAAAATTGCCGTTAACATAACAAATTGAAAACTGCAACAATATGACGTCACACGTGTTACGCAATATCTATAAATATCCAAATCCGTGTAATTGAATTGCCTATAACATTTGCATCTATCATTTTTAACGAAAAATAAAAAATACGTCCTCATTTTTTTTACTTATTCTACATGATGCGCCCCAATGATAAAATAAAAAATTCATGCCAATTCCCAATTTTATAGATTATTGAAATTCCACCTTGGAAATTTCATAAACTTCAAAATTTTCAACAAATTTTTAGAAATTTCATAAAATTTGACAATTTCATAGATTATTAAAATTTCAGGTTGGAAATTTCGTAAATTTTAGAATATGCAACAAAATTTTAGAAATTATATAAAGTTTGACAACTCCATAGATTATTGAAATTTCAGATGGTAAATTTCAAAATTTCCGAATTTTCAACAAATTTTTAGAAATTTCATAAATTTTCGAATGTTTCACAAGATTCGTCTGCTCGAAAGATTAAAAAAAAAGCCTTGAATTTCAATGATCCTATTATTTTCGATTTATTTCATTGTCGGAGTAGAAAATTCTTGAAAAAAAGAAAAATAAATAAATAAATAATCAAATCGTTATTACTTGTCACCGTTGACATCGGCAGCGGCGATTTCATAGCCGAAACTCGAGGCGAATTGTTCACCGTCGAGCATCAGTGTCACGTTCATATCGGGTTCGCGATGCCGACTAGTGAGAATGATCACTTGACCGGTGCCATTTGATCGCGGTGCACCAGCGGCATAGGCCAATTCCGCGCCGAAAAAGTTGCCAACGGTCACTGACATACCTGTGAGAGAAAAAACAAAACAAAAAATCAATGAAAAACGTCCTCTTTCCAAATTTTGATTAAAAAAAAAAAAAAAGAATTTCTCAAATAATACTCAAATTGAAAATTAAAAAAAAAAATGTAAATCAAATTTAAAAAGAAAAGAAAACAATTTGAACAAATATGTAAAAAAGTAAAAATAAAAATAAAATTTTCAAAATTTCGATTGTAGATTTTTTTTTTTTTTTTTTTTTTTTCAAGTGAGAGACCAACCGAGATAGCTGTATTTGCCGACGGGCGAGTCGTCTTGCATTGGTGCGTAATAAGCCGTATTGTCACGAGTCAAAAAATCATCGGCCACGCTGAATATGAAAATGTTGCCTCGCCACGTGTGCGGACCAGGCGTACCGATGACAACCCGATCCTCGGACGTCAGTATCCCGCTTGTTCCCGCCTGACAATAGCCAAATTGTTCGTGGGCTCTGAGAATAAAATAAAAATTATTTTTATAAAAAGTCGAAAGAAAAAATGTAAAAATAAAAAAAACGAGACAAATTTAAAAAATTTGTCGTTCGAAGAGCTTAAAGGATGTATCGGACGTACGTTCCCAACCAAATGTAACTTTCGTCGACAATATTGCAGACTTTATGATAAGATAAAAATCGGAAAAAATTCAACCATAATAAAAACGATAAGAAGATTAATTTTGAATAATAATAATAATGCCAAAAAGTTATGAATCAATTGTCTAAACAAAACATTGCTTAACAAATTTTTAGGCAAAGTTTTTTTTGGCACGTGAAATGAATTCGTTGTTTTTTCTGACCACACATGATTTTTTTCAAAATTTTCTAATTATTTTGAAATATCGGTTCTCGAAAATTTTTTAATTTTGAAAAATGAAGGAAAAATCGTGAATTTCCGAAAACCAAAATTTCAAAATGATAAGAAAAGTTTAAAAAAATTCACGTGTAGTCCAACAAAAATCAACGAATTCATTTCACATGACAAAAATAAAAAAACATTCCCTTAAAAATTTGTTAAACAATGTTTTGTTTAAACAATTTATTGATAACTTTTTGGCATTATTATTATTCGAAAGTAATCTTCTTATCGTCTTTATTGTGGTTGAATGTTTCCCGTTATTTTATCTTATCATGAGGTATGCAATATCGTCGACGAAAGTCACTTTTGGTTGGTATATTTTTAGGATAAATTTAAAGTAATAAAAAAGAAGAAAAAAATGTAGAAATACTTGGCTGTTGGTCTTCCGGCGCATGGCCTTTTCAGATCCGCATATTTCAGGTCGTGGGTCAATATGTAACATTGTCCCTGTCCCCATCTCGAATCAGCGGTCCTTACGATGTGACGATGCGCGCATACCTGATTCAATTCATCAAAGTTAATTCATGTTTTGAAAAAAAGAAAAATAAATAAATAAAAATAAAAATAAAAATTGACAATTGGTGTACGTTAATTTTTTTTTTGCAATTTTTTAATTAATTTTTTTCATTGCGATTAGTTAATTTTTATTCTAATTATAACAATCAATTAAGTAATTGAAAATAATTTTTCTCAAACAGTCGTTTATCCGTTTTTATTCGAATATATTCAAAATTTCTGTATTCTTTTTCAAATTATAATAAAAAATACTTGATTAAAAAAAAAAAAAAAATTGACTATAAAAACAAGAAAATTTACCATGACTTTGCCACCGACGCCTTGGCTCTTGACCGTGACTCCGAGCCACTGATTGTCCTTTATCTCATCGGGTCCCGGTGGATCCAACTCATCCGAATCGACATCTGCGAATCGGGGAAGGGGGAAAACAAGAAAAAATCCGCTTCAATTAATTTTTTCAAAAAAAAAAAAAAAAAAAAAAAAAAAAAAAAAGTAACAAGTTCTTCGATTGAATCGCAAATGGGGAGGGGGGCAGCAATCGGAAAATTCGAGCGAAAAATTCTCATCGAGTTTGTTAGTCGAGCCAGGCGTTTGATTCACGATTAAATGGCAGGGAAAAAAAAAGTTTCAGATGCACAAATTTGTTAGTCGAAGCTCGTATAGGAATAATTCGTTTGGCGATTCATTTTTAGTTGAAGAAAAAAAAACAAACAAATCAAGGCCCGTGGTGCGAAATTTTTTCGTCATTCGTTATTTTCATGGTGCTCAACAAGCAAGCTCGTTTTGAAAATCAGCATCGACAAATTTCCATGCTCGAAATTCTTTCTTTTTTCTCAAAAATCCTGCAAGAAAAATAATACTCCGAAACGTAAAAATGAGAGAAAAAAGAAGAGAAAAAAAAAAGAACAGTCCGCAGACATTCGAGTATTCTCCAAGTCTTCTTGGATTCACTTACTTGGATCGCTTAGACCATCTTCGGCTGTTGAGACAATCAAAATATATATTTTCAACATAAATTTCTCATATTAATTTGAAGTAATGGAAAATAATAATGACGGAATGTTATGGAATGAAATGAAATAATGAGTTAATTGTGCTCGAGATTAATTGACGCTTCTACTTATTATTATTATTATTATTAATGCTAGTACAGCGAACATTGAATACTACTAAAAAAAAAAAAAATACTTTATATGCATATGTAGAGCAGTGATATTCTAAATGAAGTCTACAATTTCGGCGGTCACCTACACGGTAATCTTAGGAAAGTAGGGTGTGTTCAGTCGAGCAACAGTGAAAAATGTTTCCAGACTTTGTTGAGCGATGAAATATTGACTGAACGATGATTTCACTCCGATTAAGTCGGTAATTAATTTTCGAATTTCAATCGATAATTACATTTTACAATTCTAATAATAAATTACTTTTTCAACTGTAACGAATCAAAAAATTACTTTTTTCAACGACAATCAATAATTACTGTTCTCACCGGAAATAAAAAATTACTTGTCTTAAAATTCAACGATAAATCATTGTTCAAAACTACGATCAATAATTACTTTTATCACCCGACATAAAAATTACATTTCCCAACTTGACTCAACAAGTACTTTTCACAACTGTAATAAAAAATTACTTTCATCGACTTTAAAAAACAATTACTTCCCTCAATTACGATTAATAATTAATTTTTTTTTATTTCAATCAGAAATTACATTTCTCAACTTGAATTGATAATTTCTTTTCCAAGCCTGATATAAAAAAAAAATTACTTTACTCAACTTTCATCGGCAATTAGTTTTCGCAAACGTAATAAAGCATTACTTTTCTCGACTTTGTTCAACAATTACTTTTTTTCCTCCCCTTTAATCGGCAATCACTTTTCTCAACTTTGTAAACAATGAATACTTTACTCAACTGCAATAAAAAAAAATTTCTTTCCTCATTTCTAATCGACAATTACATTTTTTTAAATTAAAAATAAAAAAAATTACTTTTCTCAACTACGATAAATAATGATTTTTCTGCAGCTGCGATAAAAAAAATTACTCTCGAGAACATTAATTACTAATTACTTTTTACAATTTCAATCGACGAATGCTTTTCTCAATTTTAATTCAATACCTATAATTACTCTTCTTAAATTTTCCAAAAACGGTAAATTTTCTCAACCTTGGTCTTCTGAAGCATGGCTTTTCTTTTCTTTCAAGTCCTTTGTACTTTTACAGGGTAATTTTTGAAAATTGCAATTCTTTTTCTCGTTTTATCGAATTGACAATTATTTTTTTTAATTTGAGACAAAAAATTACTTTTCTCATCTTCATTCAACGTTTACTTTTCTCAACTACGATAAATAATGATTTTTCGCAGCTGCGATAAAAAAAAATTACGCTTAGAAACATTAATTACTAATTACATTTTACAATTTCAATCGGCAAATGCTTTTCTCAATTTTAATTCGATATAATTACTCTTCTTAAATTTTCCAAAAACGGTCAATTTTCTCAACCTTGGTCTTCCGAAGCATGGCTTTTTTTTTCTTTCGAGTCCTTTGTACTTTTACAGGGTAATTTTTGAATATTTCAATTCTTTTTTATTTTTTTGTCGAATCGACTCGACGACAACTCGATTCGGTGACTCAGTACTCACCGGTACGTCCATCGGTTATCACTTGAGTACAATCCTCCGTATTTGTGCTTAAGGGACATTGCCAAAGGGCGCCGGATCTGTTCGTCATCGGTTGTCTATTTTGTCCCAGTGGCGCGCCGACCAACATCCTGAATGAAACAAAATCATCTATGAACAGCCGCTAGGCCAAAAACAAAACAATTCTCCCACCCAACAAAACAATTTTCTACCCTCGGCCTAGGCGGATTCGCATGATTTTCTGGAGCAACCGACTCTCGGTTGAATTTCTATTTATACAATTGAAAACAGAGTGAGAAAGTGAGAGAGAGAGAGAGAGAGAGAGAGAGAGAAATTGATGGTATAAGTACAGCAGAAGAGGCGTGACCAAAAAAAAATATTACGGACTAATTTTCTAGTACTTGATCCATAATTCGTCAATTATTTATTCGTCGATTTTTTTTTTTTTTTTTTTTTTTTTTTAATTTGTATTTTCCAACGATAACTTGATCGGGAATATTTTTGAAAAAAATCGCAATTTTTGATTTTCACTTTTTTAATTGTAAAAAAAATCACTAGAACGATGAATGTTCATTTTATTTTAAAAATCACTATGAAAATTTCATATTTCGTAACAAAAAAACGCCGCACAACGAAATTTCAATTTTTGAATTAAAAAAAAAAAAAAAGAGTTTAATAAATAATGAATCACGGAACTCATCTGAGAAAAAAAAATACCCTTACCAGCTTCTCGATTTACCGCTTTCTCTATCCAGCAATTCCTGATGCTCGGCGACGGAATAACCGAAATACGAGCCCGCTGGTCCCCGCTTGATAACAGGTATTCTCGCATCAAGATTAAACGCGTACGCCGAAACGCACATTACGACGATAATCTCGATGCCGAAATTCGCAAACGTTAAATTCCACCGCGCCATTCTTGATTTTTAAAATTTATTTTTATTTTTTCCCTCGCACTAAGATATATATTTATATATATGTATCGTTTCCCTGTCAATAACAACACTAATTCGCGCAATCAATAGATCGACTGTGAATGAAAATTTCGGTCCAGACGAGCATCTCTCGTTGTTCAATTTCAATCATGAAAAGAAAATTTACCCCGAGAGAATATTCCACGACTTTCACGATAATCGTGGGTTAAGAAAAAAAAAAAGACTCTAGAGATGCCACCCACTTTATTATTACAACTACTACCAGAGACTAGTCTCTGCTACTACTCTCACGATTAGTCATAAAAAAAAGCTTTATAAAACTACTTTCGATCGACGATCCACACCCACGCCGTGTGCGCGGTTATGTGTCTAACGCCCTAACCTTCGCGATGATACATACCAGAGACCTACTCATCTCTGTACATACCAACGAAGTCTGACTTCGTTGTACACACACAGAGCGCAGAGCCCGTGAGCCCGTGTAACGCTCCGAGCGGGAAAACGTGCAATTAAAAATAATGTTAATTCAAATGGGTTCGATTGGCAAGGAGCTAAAGCTCGCCTTGGAAATTTTCCAGATACGTAAATCAAAACTCAAAACGAAAAATGAAGATTGAACACTTTTATTCTTTTTGGGATATTATCAGTCTTACAAAAGTGTGTTCTCGAGGGTGGTCGGAATTGGTCTCTGTTCTTTCTGCTCTCTTTTACATTACAAAGGTCCAGACCTTTTCTTGAGTCTTCGCGCAGACTCCGTACGCATCACTCGCATGCATCCAATCACATCCCTTGCACTCTCCCCACCCAAAGGGTCTGACCCGTTGTGCGTTGGCCCTTTCATTCCCACAAAGATCGTTCTTGTTCTCAGCTTATCTTTACGATCCGATGATCGACATATCCCGTGTACGGAGAGTCGATTTGAAACACCGAGCAAATTCGGTAATAAGAAACTATTTATATTAGTCGAAAGGTTTACTCTACGTTGAAACGGTTACAGTGTTCTGTAAATAATAAAGGATATAGAAATCGAGGTGTATATATGCTAGTCACGTATTCATAATACTATAAAATAGTTATTATTTCTGGTTATTCTCAAATATTACTTCTTATCGTTATAATTTATTAGTTAAGCACCACATCCCCTATCACGTTCCTCTCGTGATTTCTCAAATAATAAGGCTACATATAAAATAATTATTCCACTTGCCATAAAATTACATGGATATCGAAGATTGAATTTTAAGGTTTCATACTTTCGCGGTTTTTCGCACAAAAGAAGGAGCCGCGCTCTAGCGACGAATTTCGCATTCGTCACACCTTTCCCCTTATTAAAAAAGATGTTTCCGTGAAACAACTTTTTGTAGTCTATGGAGAGGAAGGTGCGTGTTGTGATCGTGGGCAAGGAGAAGCTGTCGATTGCTGTCGATAACGAGTCAAAATAAAGCAAGTGATAAACAAGATTTATGGTATATAATTTTCTATATCCTTAGAAGAGCTAACAAATTTTCAAAAGCAAATTCAATTATTATAAAAAGGATTCTCAGTAAATGTAAATAGATTTATTCTCATATATATATATATATATATATATTTAGAGGTTATGTTACTTAATAGATCTTTTATCCATTCGTTAACAGTACAAATTTAAATTCATGATGAATATAAAATACATAAAATAGAATTTAATAAATGAGAGCCTTTAGTCAAAATATCTTGCTCTAGTAATAATAAAGAAATTTTTAAAAGATTCGTCAACGATAGAATTTAAAATTAAGCTATCGTTCGATATCTAGCACAATTTGATACCTTTTCATTAATCGTATTCATCCAGCCTTATGAATGCATGTTTTAATTTATCCATGTGAACTATTTTCGTTTTATTCTGGCTCACTTGCAACTCGACATTGCTATCGTTGAAGATTTTATTTATTAAGAAGGGTCCAGTGTAATGATCGTCAAATTTGTTGGTTCTCGGCTCCTTGAGTAAGTAAACATATTGTCCGATTTTGAAGTTCTTTTCATTCAATTTTCTATCGTAATATCTTTTACACCGTCTCTTTGCAGCTTCCAGTCTAGATACAACCGTGGATTGAGTCTCTGTTAACCTAGTCAGTAAATCGTCGACCAAAGCAACATACGTCAATGGCACATTTTCTTCTGCAAATTCGGAGGGCAGTCTAGCCTTATTGCCAAAAACAATCTCGTAAGGGGTGAATCCAGTCGACTCATGAAGGGAAGTATTAAAAGAAAACATAGCAAAGGGTAACCAAAGATCCCAATTAACTTGTGTGCAATAATGTTTTAGATACTCGATAAATGTGTGGTGACTTCTCTCGAGGGATCCTAACGATTGTGGATGGAAGGACGTTGACTTGAACTGTCTTATCTTGAAGATTTTTGCGATGTTAGCCATAATTGAACTAAGGAATTGGCTACCTTGATCAGTTTGAACGGATTCAGGGCATCCATACAAGCAAATAAAAGCTTCCGCAAATGCAACTGCGATAGTAGGTGCTTCGACGTTTCGTAGAGGGATACCTCCGGAATACTTCGACAAACAATCTTGCCAGGTTAGTATATACTTATTCCCTGTCTCTGTTACGGGTAAGGGCCCCACGATATCAATTTGAAGTTTTTCGAATACTTTAGTCGGAGTATCGGTGATTCGCATTGGTTGCCTAGTCTTTACTCGAGTTAATTTCTTTCGTTGACAGGAACTGCATGTTTTAATATAATTGTGTATATCGTCTTTCATATTTTTCCAATAATAAGACTGCCTTATTCTTTCGTAAGTTTTGGTTTCACCTTTATGTCCTCCGACAACAGAGTCGTGATTTTCAGCTATAATTAAGGGTCGTTCCGTTTCGGGTGGAGTCTTGACTGTTCCAGTGCAAACAGTTATCTCATAGTTATCTTGACCAAAATGAGCTCGAAATATTTTCTCGATTAAAACCCACGAAACATTAGCTAATCCATTTCCAACTTTCGATACACTAAAACTTTTCACTTTTAATGCTTCTGTGGCTTGTTTAAGAGCTTCTATCGTTAACTCAACATTTTTCATAAAAATTTTATCATCAAATTTTTCTCGAATGAACAAATGAAAAATACAGTTTTTCTTGTCTTTAGTCACAACCACTTGACCTAATTCTGGCTCTTCCGCTTTCAAGCTTTGCAAGCGCAATTTTCCTGCATTCATCAAATCTCTTCCAACAGAAGTTGTCAAAATACAATCTGCAGATATAAAATTTATTATATTATCATCTCTCATCATTATCGTGTCAGCACTGCTCTGGATTATGGGTCTCAATATTGATCTTGGATTCGTTATTAGGATAGGAGTTATTTTCGGAAATCGTGGTCCATTAAACAGTTCTTTTCTCATCTCGGTACAACTCTCATGTTCTACTATTCGTCTCTTTTTCGTCTTCGTCAACAAGTCTTGGCCAATTTCAATTTTCTCATTCTTACTACGTGGTGAAGGCACGTCTTCCCGGGGCAACAACTCAATACACGTTGCGTCTGGGTTACAGACGTTAAAACTCCGCAAGAGTCCTGCGCTCCCCTCAACGGAACCTTTCCCATTGGAATTCGTTCCTAGAGTTGATGCGCTTCCTCCGCGCGCACCTTTCCCGAAGGATGTGCCAAACATTGAGGGTATATCCTCTCTGTGTGCAGACTTCACCACCGCATCACAGCTTTCCCCAAGGGGAGCTCTCAAACTTTGAGACACAAAACTACTCGGTGAGCCGACCGAACCTCCCTCATACGAGGTTGTTACGCGTCCCCCACACGAGCCTCCAATTCGGGAGTTTTCACTTTCTTTTTTGTCTGTTACGTCATTGTCACAGTCTTTAACTATTTCAACATCCTCTGAAATCTTATTACACAGGAACACACGTTCGATCGGATATTCATCTACGAGGAGATCGGATTCTGCAGCGGGTGACGGATCATGCACGATCAGCACCCGATGATCAGTTTCCTCAGGATGTATGGTAGATTCTACAGGATTTCTTGAGAGTGCGTCAGCGTTTGCATTTACTCGACCAGGCTTGTATTGAATATCGTAATCGTATTCACTGAGCCATATTTTCCAACGTGCAAGCCTTGAAGCAGGATCTTTAAGATTGTGGAGCCAGATCAACGGTCGATGATCAGTGATCAAGGTAAATTTACGACCAAATACATAGGGACGAAACTGTTTTACAGCAAATATTATAGCCAATAATTCTTTTTCAGTGGTAGAATAATTTATCTCTGCGGCATTGAGGGTACGGGAAACATACGCTATCGGAAGATCCTTACCTACGGGACCCTGGCTCAGTATAGCGCCTAATGCAAAACCGGATGCGTCTGTCGTGATTACAAATGGTTTGGTAAAATCGGGATACTGTAATAATGGTTGAGTGCATAGAATTTTCTTTATTTCATTGAATGAATTTTCTTGCGCTTGACTCCAGTGAAAATCGTTTGTTTTTTTCAGTAAAATCGTTAAAGGCTTTACGATTGAGGCAAAATTCGGGATAAAACGTCTGTAATAACCAGCAAGTCCTAAAAGCTGTTTAATATTTTTACAATTTTTTGGACGAGGAAAACTCATTACTGCTTCTATCTTTTTCGGGTCTGGTTTAACTCCTTCTCTTGTAATAACATGCCCGAGATATAAAACTTCTTTGCATAAGAATTTGCATTTTTCTGGCTGAAGAACGAGTCCGGCGTTTTTTAATCTTTCCAATAGTTTTTTCAGTTTTTTCTCATGTTCTCTGAGAGAGTTCGCATAAATTACGATGTCGTCCATGTAAACAAATAACTCGTTGCCTTGTAATCCTGATAAAACTTGATCCATTAATTTTTGAAACGTGGCGGGGGCATTTCTTAAACCAAAAGGCATTCTATTAAAATGAAAATGACCATATGGGGTAGAAAAAGCGGTTTTGGGTCGATCTGCTGGTTCAACTTCGATCTGGTGAAAACCAGAAGCAAGATCTAATACTGAAAAATATTTTGCTTTACCGAGCTGATCCAGAATTGCTGTAATATTGGGAAGGGGATACGCGTCTCCGATTGTTTTTTCATTCAATCCTCGGTAATCTATTACCATTCGCCATCGACGATTACCCTGAGAATCGCATTTTTTTGGGACAACCCAAACTGGCGAATTATATGGTGAATCGGATACTGAAATGGCTTTATCTTTGAGCAACTCGGTCGATTGTTCGATGACAACGTCATTATGTTCGGGTGGATGTCTGTACTGTTTTTTATTCACGGGCTTATCATCGGTGGTATTTATTTTGTGCCTTAAAACTGATGTACATCCTAATTTATCTCCTGGTAAGCGAAACTGGTACAGGTAATCGGAAATTGATCCTAAGATACTCTCCTTTTCCTCGACATTATGTTTACTGAGATCGATATTTTTCAATAATGCGGTTAATCTTTCGCCATTCACAGATCGTGCATCTCCTTCAGGTTCAGCTTTACGAGCAGTACGGGGACCAGGTTTTATTACTTCGAATTCCTCTATTTCTAGCGGGGGAATCGTTAATTCTACGGGTCGAGTTGTTGTATTCGTACAATAAACTTTAGCAAAACCATCTATTTGTTTTACTATATTTTCACCAAGGAAAATTCCCTTGCCAATATCGACGAATGCCAAATATCCTGTCTCTAAGTCTGCGTTTTTTATGGGCACCGAAATAATTTGAGATGATCGAGCAGCGATCAGGAAAGTCTCACAATTGCGAAAGGGAAATGTTCCTATTTTCGTCGTCATTAATTTCCTATTTATATGGATTACCGCGTCTTGATCTTTGAGAAAAGTCATCCCTAACAGTCCGTCTTGTCTGATAGCGAAATTATCGGGAACCACGTGAAATTCAACCATTTCATCCTCGATTTTTACTTGGATAGCCCCTTGTGTTTCGACAGGTCCGGGACCTATTCCGTACAACTTGAGAATTTCTTGTTCATTTATTTTACCGTTCGAATTAATATTTTTTCTTTTAATCAAATTTACCTGAGCACCCGTGTCGATTACAAATGTAGTTTGGTGCGCTGTAAAGTTTTCGCTTTCAAGGGTTACAATGGGTGTCTCTGCCGTTTTTCGCGTCTTTATTGTTAATATTATTATTTTAATGAGCGCTTTCGGCTTTGCTTCCTCGAAGTCGCGCTTGTTCTCCGAGTTTCCTTCTAGTTTAAAGCCCCTTTTCGATCTTTAAGAGATTTTCCAAATTTCACGGCTTCTTTTACTTGGGATTGCTTAGGAACACGTTCTGCAGCGTTCCCTTCGATTTCGCGGCTTTGAAAATTATTATGCGTTTTCTTGTTATTACAATCGCGAGCAATATGACCCACCTTTCCACATGCATAACACTGAATCCAATTATCTTGTTTTTTCTTTAAACATCCGCGAGCTAAATGCCCTGCTTCACCGCAATTATAGCAATTTGAAACGTTATATGAATTACTGTCGTGTTTCGAAGTTGTATTGAATTGTTTCGAATTCATGCTGCGTCTTATATTAAGATTTGATCCACGCGATGTTTCCCCAGCGTGCGCTGTGTCAAAGGTAAATACGCGCGATATTCTTTTTGGACGATAGGGGGTAAATCGTTCTTGAAAATGAGATTGGAATTTATTATTTTCTTTTGGATCCCTGTCCTTGTTCTCGGATGAATTGTTTTCCCTTTGAAGTCCCTCCTGATAACTCACTTCCCATTCGGCTGCTTTAGCAAAACTCGTAGCTTCCTGAAGAGTTTTTGGGTTTTTGAATCGAACTCTCCATTCTAGGTCTTTCTTTAAGCCACGCATAAAGTTAACAATCGCGGAAGCTCGAGCGGCATGCACCATTCCGTATGAAATTTCAGGGGCATTTTCATGTTCTATTGCAGTTACCAACTTATTTAAAATCTTTCGCACGCGAACCCCATAAGTTTCGGCTGTCTCGTCCGTTTTTTGTCCAACAGTCGAAAGCATTGCAGTGAGATCTTGTACGTTTTCATGAGGTGAGAATGCGGCTTTTAAATCGTTTAATAAATTTTCTAATGAATTTATTTCTTGATCTTGCAAATAAAGGTCGGCATCACCACGCAATCTGGACCGTACCATGCGGAGTAATAAGGGTCTTTCCTTTGGAAGAATTGACTCTTGCGCAAATATGCAATCTCGCGCGAATTTCGAAACAGGAATATTCTGACCGTCATAAAATTTTGGCAAAAATTCTAGGGCTGATTTAAAGTTCATGTAACCTTCGGTATGGTCATTTCCAGTGCTAGAGTGAGTCACGATTGAACTTGTCGAGGTCGAGGGGTTGCAATTTTGTGAAAGAGTTTGGGTGGCGTGTTCGCTCCTTGGAATAGAGGGCAACATACCGGCGTTACCGGGCGGTAAATTGTTGCTCGTGTCAGACATCGTCGTGCTCGATCCGTCTCGTCTATTAACCCTAGCGGTAAAAGCAACCGGTTGTCTCGTGTAAAACAACCCTACAAGCAACCGGGCAGACAACGGTTGCTTTGTGCAAAAAAGCAACCGCAAAAGATGCAGTTGCTAGTTGCTGGTGGTTGCTCGTGCAGTTGTTAGTGGTTGTCTTAATCGATTGGGTCACACGTTTTTCTCTCGCAAATATTTTTGCATAAAGGTAAGCAATTTGAGGGTTTTCGATGTCGCTGATTACGGATTCGAAGTAAAAAATACAAAATTCAAGATGGCGGATCCAATATGACGGAACCAATTTTTAAAAATTAACGAATTAGCGTGAAATATGTTCTAGGGGGTTTTTGGGGTCGCTGATTACCAATTCGAAGTGAAAAATACCAAATTCGAAATACCGTAACCAATTTTCAAAAATTAACGAATTATCGTAAAACATGTTCTTTAAGGGTTTTTGAGGTCGCCGATATGACCCTGAAGATATCTGCATACCTGCACATTGGAAGTTTGGCAATTTGTAGCTTTTAAGGCGGCCCATCAGTGACAACACTAGTCAAAAATCGTGACGTGAAAAAAAATCATAAACCTATCATAATATTTTCTAAATACTCTGTATAAATAAAATTTATGAATTTCGATGACGTTTCCCGTGATATTTTATTCATAATTTATTATAAATAATATAAATAAAGTCTCAACTGACAAAAGTATTTAACGCTGTCAGAGCGATCAAGTCAAAAACGATAGCTGATATTCATATGTTTCCTCGCGTGCAGAATGACAGACATTTATATTGTATCCGAGATTTGCACACACGATGACTTTCGCGATTAAATTTCTCGGGAAAATCCCTGGCAAGACACAATTTTTTAAATACCATTGGAAAGTTCACGATTTCATCTTTCAATACTCAAAATTTGAATAAGAACTCTCGTCTTTATCAAAAGGTATCATGTCACTTCCGGTGAAAATGGAATCAACTGCCATAAGACCCATGCTAAATTAGGTAATTTTAAATTACTCGTTCGCAATAATTTGCCTGGCAACATACCCTGAAATTTTGAGAGAGCGTTCATTGCATCTTCTTCATTCATCTCCCGAAGTTTCATTCGTATCGCCGGTTTTTTAATTCACTGATGAGCCACCTTAAACTATGACTGAGAGATATCTGTACAGCATCTTTATTGTTATTTTTTCGATTCTCTAAAAACGGATTTTTGAATATTTTTTTTAAGCCGCATATAAAGCGCGTTTGAGTTCAGTTTCATTCTTTGGCACGCGCCCCCACTTCACCTGTTCATCCGAGAGATGACCGTACGGGAACTTTTTTGTCCCTTTTTTGATAATCTAAAATCAGATTTTTTTACTTTTTTAATCCGCATATAAAGCGCGTTTGGGTGCAGTTTTATTCTTTGACACGCGCCCGCGCCTTACCCGTTTATCCAAGAGATTGTTGTACACGAACTTTTTTGTCCCTTTTTTGATTCTCTAAAATCGGATTTTTTTACTTTTTTTTTAAACCGCAATGCCCGTTTGGGATTCTATTTTAGCACACCCGAAAATATAGAGAACCTTACATTATATTCATTTATTAATTTGTTACAGATGTAAAATTTAGGTTCAAAAACATGTTATAAAATTAACTATCTTGGTCGTTAAGGATGTATCGGACGTACCTTCCCAACCAAAAGTGACTTTCGTCGACAATATTGCCTACTTCATGATAAGATAAAAATCGGAAAAAATTCAACTACAATAAAGACGATTTACAACTACAATAAAGACTTTTTAATAATAATAATGCTCAAAAGTTATCAATAATTTGTTTCAACAAAACATTGCTTAACAAATTTTTAGGGAATGTTTTTTTTGTCATGTGAAATGAATTCATTGATTTTTCTGACTACACGTGAATTTCTTTTAAATTTTCTTATCATTTTGAAATTTCAGGTTTCGGAAATTTGTAAAGGTTGTATTTACGAAACTATTCGTTCAATGCCCTGGAAACTTCTAAATTGTAAAATATACAACGTTTTTACGAAAACATATCCAAAATTCATGATTCTTCCTTCATTTTTCAAAATTAAAAAATTTTCGAAAACCGAAATTTCAAAATGATAAGAAAATTTTTAAAAAACTCATGTATAGTCAGAAAAATCAACGAATTCATTTCACGTGTCAAAAAGGAAACTTTCCCTAAAAATTTGGTAAACAATGTTTTGTTTAAACAATTTATTGATAACTTTTTGGCTCTATTATTGTTCAAAATTAATCTTCTATCGTCTTTATTGTGGTTGAATTTTTTCCGATTTTTATCTTATCCCAAAGTATGCAATATTGTCGCGACGAAAGTCAATTTTGGTTGGGAAGGTAAGTCCAATACATCCTTAATGGGTTAAATACAAACTCTTGGATATTGTATTTTTTATAAAATTACGGTTTTTCTTATGAAGTATTTAGCAACTTTCTATGTTAACAGAGGAGCACTACGTAATACTACACGTATGATACAATAAATAACGTCTCCGATTACCTTAATCGATCCCAGCATATTCAGCGGACTTTGGAAAATAACAACAACCGCATGATCGGTTGATCGCGATTGTATGAACTTAAAGCAACCATCAACAACTGCATTAGCAACCACCAGCAACTAGCAACCGCAAGCAACCGCATCTTTTGCGGTTGCTTTTTTGCACAAAACAACCGGTTGTCTGCGCGGTTGCTTGGGTGGTTGTTTTTCCCGCTAGGGAATGACTGGTACCAAAGCTGAGACTTGCGATAAATCTAACGGATTATTTTCGGACTGATTTCTATCGCTACTATCGTTTTCATGATTAAGTTCGCGGGCTGTACCTTGCAAATTATTTAAGGAATTACTGCTATTTTCCCCGGAATTACCTGACGGTTCATCATTATCCATAGTCTCCGCGATATCAGTCATTTTGACTGCTATACGACGACTATATACCTTTATTTACCTTGTGTATATTCAATTTGAGAATAAAAATGAAACTACTATATTCTGAGAGGAACGCGTTACAAACAATTTGATGTGGTGGCTTACTACTTTAGAAGATCTTGATGGTGATATCGTTGTTCGATGGTTCTATCTCTCTTCCTCTCGTTTAGGTAGTTGAGTCTCTCTCTCTCTTCAATGGGCCGTCGCTTCAGATGCCATCTCTCTTCCTCTCGCACGGAGGGTTGGAGTCTCCCTTTTGCTCCGGTGTGTATACTCGGCGGTCAAAATGCTGTCTCTCTTCCTCTCGTACTGAAGATTGAAGCTTCCTTCTCGCTTCGATGGGTAGTCGGTCAAAGTGCCTCTGTCTCTCTTCCTCTCGTGCTGAACATTGAATTTTCGTTCTCGTTCTAATGGATTGTCAGTCCACTCTCTCTCTCTCTCTCTCTTCCTTTTGTTGTGCCTACGGTTGCGTAAGGGTACTTTTTGCGTGGTCCTATTAGCACCGTCAACAACCCCGATATATATATATATTTTCCATATATATATCCTTTCGCCTCCGGGTGGAAAACCACGCCAAAACCCTGGAGAAAGGTTGCGGCAATTCGGTCGTAACAATCAGTATTACAGTTTATGTTTACGATCTTTTTATCTGTCACTCACGTCAATTCAAAAACGACGATAAAAATATTCAAATACCACAGTCTTAAATAGATATCGACTAGACTTTAAAATTCACGTGTCCAGTTTATTTCACTTTTAACAGTATCACTTTGTTTAAAAGTTTCACGGTTTATACAGTCATTCGCGAATCCACTCACGCAGTCGCATTGTTCAAAGTCCTCACTCGATATTCAAACTATTTTCACATTCGGAAGTTTCGCGACGCGAGTCAATAAAAGTTCACAAATTGTCTCACACGGAAAATTAACAATTCCGATAAATGTCTCTCACAGGAAAATTCGCAAGTCCAATTTTGTATATCCCACCGCGCTGCCACCATAAAATGTAACGCTCCGAGCGGGAAAACGTGCAATTAAAAATAATGTTAATTCAAATGGGTTCGATTGGCAAGGAGCTAAAGCTCGCCTTGGAAATTTTCCAGATACGTAAATCAAAACTCAAAACGAAAAATGAAGATTGAACACTTTTATTCTTTTTGGGATATTATCAGTCTTACAAAAGTGTGTTCTCGAGGGTGGTCGGAATTGGTCTCTGTTCTTTCTGCTCTCTTTTACATTACAAAGGTCCAGACCTTTTCTTGAGTCTTCGCGCAGACTCCGTACGCATCACTCGCATGCATCCAATCACATCCCTTGCACTCTCCCCACCCAAAGGGTCTGACCCGTTGTGCGTTGGCCCTTTCATTCCCACAAAGATCGTTCTTGTTCTCAGCTTATCTTTACGATCCGATGATCGACATATCCCGTGTACGGAGAGTCGATTTGAAACACCGAGCAAATTCGGTAATAAGAAACTATTTATATTAGTCGAAAGGTTTACTCTACGTTGAAACGGTTACAGTGTTCTGTAAATAATAAAGGATATAGAAATCGAGGTGTATATATGCTAGTCACGTATTCATAATACTATAAAATAGTTATTATTTCTGGTTATTCTCAAATATTACTTCTTATCGTTATAATTTATTAGTTAAGCACCACATCCCCTATCACGTTCCTCTCGTGATTTCTCAAATAATAAGGCTACATATAAAATAATTATTCCACTTGCCATAAAATTACATGGATATCGAAGATTGAATTTTAAGGTTTCATACTTTCGCGGTTTTTCGCACAAAAGAAGGAGCCGCGCTCTAGCGACGAATTTCGCATTCGTCACACCCGATACTAGGCTGACAGTAACCGGTAACCAGAGTTGGGGGAACTTGCTTATCTTCTCTTCTTTTTCTTCATTTCTGTGAACTTTTTTTTCTTTATTGGGACGTATTTAAGGTGTATTCACAATTTAATGGATGGCTGCCCAACATAGGGCGAAATGTCGAAAAGCGTTAAATAAATAAATTGTTGCAATTTCATTATACAAACTCATGCTTGATCAGCCATTAAGTATTTAGTCAAGTCGCAATGGTACATTCGAATTAAATACAGCAATTTTTTTTTACTTTTTCTAATCGTTAGAGGTGGTCATGCATTGATAGTCTAATCCAGATTTTTCGAACTCCAATCCTGTTGCATATCAGTCGCCATCTTGAATTTAAGGGTTAATTTGTTTTTATTTAATAACTCGCTTATTGATGACCAAACTTGATTGTAGGAATTTAAATATGCTACAAGTTTGTTCATTATCATTTTTCTTGGGTCAATCTACCAAAATATTCCTTATTATTTTCATTCGGCCACCGCTCTACAGCGTCACTTCATTGTGCTTACGATGGCGCTCTCGGCTCCGGTTACATTATTTTTACAGTTTTCTCCTCAACGCTATAATAAATTGGTTGCAATGGAAAAATATGCATAATATGCTTAGACAATTACGAATATATATTTATGGAAAAATAATAACTCTTACTATAAAATTATGAAAGAGGAACAAGAAAAACAAGGAAAGCAACATAACCTGAAAAGTGTACTAGACTCATTTCCCATTCCCCTGTTACTAATAGCGAATTCGACTCGCTGCACTGGTGCGCACTGAGTGTATTTTCATCTCTTTTCAAAGCGTATGGTAGAAAAGGATGAACTGCACTCAGTGCGCACCAGTGCAACGAGTCGAATTCGCTATAAATAAGTACGTTTACACGCCGCTCCAAATCCGGTGTTACGAAAACCGGTTTAGTTAAACCAGACGTTTACACGGTACCTAACACCCGCTTTACGTCGTAAAGCGGGTGTTAGGACCCGCTTACACGCACTTTAACGCCTGATTTAACTACGCCGGTTTTCGTAACACCGGCGTAGTTAAATCAGGCGTTAAAGTGCGTGTAAGCGGGTCCTAACACCCGCTGTACGACGTAAAGCGGGTGTTAGGTACCGTGTAAACGCCTGGTTCAACTAAACCAGTTTTCGTAACACCGGTTTAGTTAAACTAGGCGTTTACACGGTACCTAACACCCGCTTGTCTCATGTCTTATCCCTCGTTTCCCAATTCCCATTCATTGTGCGCTCACCTTTACGAATATTTGCGTATCAGCCACGTTACGCCATCTTTCGGCGTCATTGCGCAGCTTCAGAAATCATCACTAGCGTTATCGCTCGTTCGTTTTTGAAAGTCTCTCGTACTTATCGCAAAAACATCCCCCCCCCAGTGCTCTAAAAGTTCCGCCAGTCTGATGCTGCACCCTAATCCACACTATGCTCACGCTACGTTAATGAACTAATATATATATATATACATATATATGTATCCAATATAATCGTAAAACAAACAATAAAAATCTCTCTTCTTCAGAACTACGGGAGTTATTTCGACTGAGAATTATAAAAATAACTGTAAACATTAAAAATCGCTAATAAAACAATATCATATCGTCGCGGCGTTATTATGTATTTATCGCTATAGTCATCCGGCTTCGGAGTACATACATTGTTTTTTCCTCTTCCCTCTCCTCCCGGCGCGTTTATGAGTCGTTGAGCTCGCGAAAAACATATATACAAGCATTTTTTTCTTTTTTCATTAATCTCTTCTCGAGCGTAACAGAGAGCAGAGTGAAAATCGTGAATGATCGCGAGAGAGAGTGAGAGAGACGCAACGCTGCATTTCTGATATAGTGCCGAACGGAGGGGAGGGAGATCCTTATCATTTTTTTTCTTATATAGAGATAGAGAGAGAGAGAGTGCGAATGAGTAGTGTTCTTGTTATGTGGGTCCATGGGTGCGTGCGCCAAGTGCGCTTGTGCAATTTAACAGCTCGGATAATGTACATCATGTACATATAGATATACATGTGTGTGTGTGTGTGTCTGTATTTTAAACTAATCTTACGGGCCGTTGGGGAGGGGACTCTGCGCGAAGCGACGTTGAAGATTCCGCGGCGCGGAGTGTGGCGTGAGAGGGAGGCGATAAGTCGCGTGTGGCTGTTTTTCCATCCCAGCCTCGCGAAAATCGTATATAAATATCTGTGAATAAAAAAAAAAAAAAAACGCGAAAAATAAAGTAATTTTTTTAAATCACGAAATACGCCAAGTATGAGCGTTTTCGGTGATTTTCAGCGTGTCTGGGTCCAGAGATTCCCGGACAGCGCTTTACCGGCTGCATGGGAGGAGGACGTCAGAGCAAATCTCGTAAAACACAAGCAAAAGGTAATGCAGGCAAATTTTTTTTTGTTTTTTTTTTTATCAAATTTTCGTTTGACTCGTTACCAGTATTTTGAAATATCTTTCACCATTCACCTCCCCTCTCTCCTCCTTCGCTGCATCGCTCTGAGCACGAATATATTATATACTTCGTGAGTCAGAGCTTTGGGCAATTGACTGTATGTGTCCTCTCGCGTTTTATCGCTACTTATTAGTCATGTTTTGTTATTTTTCTGTTATTATTTATGATTGTCAATTTTATGAGATGAGAATGAAACATTATTCTGGAGGAAGACACTTTTAAAAACGATATAATTGGGCTTTTTTTTACTTTTTTTTTTTTTATTATTTGTGCGATGACATAAAATCGTCATATAATCACAATGATATTTTTCTTACAACCTCTCGTATCCTTCGATACGAGACTGGTATATTCAATTATTTTATTGTTATTATTGTTATGAAAAATGTACTTTACGACGAGAAGAAATAATAATAATAATGTCAATTTCGTTTAAAATATGTTTTTTTTTCATATTCATTTTTTTTTCTATCAATTATCTTTTCGCAGGGAATAGCGATAATCATAATAATCACGATTTATAACCTCAAATGCTTCGATATTGGGACTATTGGATTTGAATTTACATATTCGTAATTAACGCCAGTGAATGAGGACGAAAATTTTTAGTTCTATAAGAATAATTTGTTCACTCGTTCAACGTATATTATCGTTGAAAAAAAAAGAAATCGTAATTTCGATTAAAATATATATTTTTTTTTTTCAAATCTGGGTTGGGTTGTAATACGTGACGAAATATCGATACCTTAGTCATAATAACAATTTGGCTTGAAATCTTTTTTTTTTCTTTTTCATATTGAAGCAAAATTATAATTGAATTATTTTTTTACGAAAAATTATTATCGCCATTAAATATATACAATATAACTTGCAAAATAATAATAATCATAATAATAATTTTACGCAAAATCGTAGTAGGGCAAAGTTATTATCAAATAAAAAAAAAAAAATTAAATAATAACAATAAATAATAACCAGAAATAAACAATAAAAGCTTCTGTGGGCCGAATATCCCAAAAACCTTTGTCTATATATAGTATTCTCGTTTGTTATTATTATTATAATGGATACAGAGACTTTATGTAATGTGCATATCACTATTATTATAATAATAAATAAATAAATAAAAATAAAATTTCATTCGCGCTTTGCTGGATAAATTTTTCAATTTATTCCTGAAAAAGGTCGTTGCGCTCAGGGAGGAATTGGAGAAGGAAGAATTTTACGTAGAGTATCTTGAGCGTTTGCTGGCCGATGTGGAGAGGCATAAAAAATTGGCAAATGACTCGACGCGCTCGCCGCCGGCGGAAACAAAAAATGAAACGAGAGCACGTAGGTGCGATCGACGAATCGCTCATGAGAATATGATCGACGATTCGCCGGCTTCGTTGCCAAATTGTCGAGTCAAAGATACAGCGTCGATGGAACTTTCGCTGACATCGAGCAACACGATAAGCGACATCAGTAAATTACAGGATAAATGCGTCTCCGAGCTGAGTTGCGCTCTTACATCGTCGAGAAGGCCCAAGAGCGAGATACCGGTGAATCTTGAAAAGAGAGAAATATTTAGGCGAAACAGCGATCCGGATGTGCCGAGCAATTATGTGACCGTTATCGAGGTGACGGGCAGCAGCAAAAAGGAGAAAGTTGAGCAGGACGACGACGAGGAGGATGATGAGAATGAGAATGAAAAGGGTGAGAAGGAAATTTCCCGAAAGGAAGATTGATATTTCTAATTTTTTGATTTTTTTTTTTTTCTCAATGGTGATACAATGTCTTGACAATAATTAATATTGCGAGGTGTAATTTTTATGATTCAATTAGAAATTGCACGCGTAGTGTGGAATTTCAACGATTTAATTAGTAATTTAAGTAGAAATTGCATGTCTAATACGGAATTTTAACGATTTAATTACGAGTGCATGTGTAATTGGTAATTTTAACGATTTAAATCAGAAATCACACGTATAAAATGGAATTTTCAAAATTAAATTAAACATTACATGCGTAATGTAAAACGATGTAGAATTTTGATGATTAAAATGAAAATTACATATGGGGTATTCCATCCCAAGTGTATGAACCCTTGACCCTGACCCTCTCGGATTTGTTTCATTATTTTTTCTATGATTACATTGAGTCCAAAGGGTACCTACTTAAAAATTTTTTTAGATTTTCCAAATAGCCGTTTTTGCCAAAAAAAAAAAAAAAAACGCCTTTTTTAAAAAATATGAAAAAATTCCTAAAAATCCGTGATTATGTGTAGAACATTTTAAGCAATCACCCAGAGTGGGGATATTTTTTTTCACTGTGTTTTACACGCTTTTAACGTCGAAAAAATGCCGAAAATTTAAACAAAAAAATCTGCCCACTCTGGGTGATTGATTTCAATGTTCTACATATTATCACAGATTTTTGGGAATTTTTTCATATTTTTTAAAAAGGTGTTTTTTTTTTGTCAAAAAAATTTTTTTTTTCAAAAACGGCTATTTGGAAAAATCTAAAAAAATTTTAAAGTACCCTTTGGACTTGATGTAATTATAGAAAAAATAATGAAACAAATCCGAGAGGGTCACGGTCACGGGTTCATACACTTGGGATGGAATTCCCCATAACCCCATATATATATATAAAAAAATTTTCGATTTTTTTTTTTTCTTTAAATGGTGATACAATGTTTTAACACAATTGATATTTCGATCTGTAATTTTTATGATTTAATTAGAAATTGCATGCATAGTGTGGAATTTCAACGATTTAATTAGTAATTTGAGTAGAAATTGCATGTCTAATACAGAATTTTAATGATTTAATTACAAGTGCATGTCTAATTAGTAATTTTAATGATTTAAAACAGAAATCACACGTATAAAATGGAATTTTAAAAATTAAATTAAACATTATATGCGTAATATAGAATTTTGATGATTAAAATGAAAATTACAAATTTAATGTGTGATTTTAATTATGAAGATAGTTACCCCTCAAGATCGTTGAATTAAGAAAGTGTTGAAACTTGGTATACACATTATTTAATACGTTATCCAAACATCTGTGCAATTTAAATACGTTTTATCATCCCGAAGCCAAGATATTAACACTCAAAGTTGGCTTGATTTACACGTAACATATGCGCCATGCATGCACAAAGAGTTAGTTATTAATTCTACCGTCAAAACTGAAATGAAGAAGTTGATGAAAAACGAGGAGAAGCTAGAGAGGAATGTCACGAATAATGTGAAAAAAAATTCAGAAAGATTTACCATTTAGTTTTTGAGATATTGTAAGTGAAAAAGGTACGCGCGAGCCTGTGAGTGGTCCGACTCTCTCTTGTTTCATGTATGTCCCCGCTCGCCGCGCACTGCGCGCCGAAATTTTCTCTCGTTCCCCGCCTCTACTCGTAGGGGAATTACCTCAAGTGAAAATTACATATTTGATATTAGTCCAGTCAATAGAGGTCTAAAATTCGGTTCACCTGGAATTAATTCCGGGACGCGATTTTCTTTTTTTATATTTAGGGGGGGGGGTGGTTGGTAGTGTAAATCTCGATTTTCGGGAAAATCCCCCCTGTGCGTTTGCCGCCATCTTGATTTGAAGAGAGATTTTTTGTTTTTCGAATAACTCGCTTATTTTCAACCTTAGAGTGAAAATGATAATATCCAAAGTTGTGGGAAATGTAATTTCCCACAAGTTTGGTAATTATACTTTTTCCCCTAGGATCGTTATTTATAGAGTTAGACTGCTAATAAGGGTAAAAAACGTTTTTTGTTAATTATCTCGTTTATTATCAAGTTTATTGTAAAAATGGTAACAGATAATCACGTAGGAAATTTTATTTCCTTCAACTTTGGTTATTACCATTTTTACCCTAGGATCAATATTTTCAGACTTATACTTAATTTAAGGGTGAACTTTTTTTTTATGTTCAGTTATTTCGTTTATTATCAAGTTTATCGTAAAAATGGTAATAAATAATCGCGTAGGAAATTTTATTTCCTTCAACTTTGGTTATTACCATTTTTACCCTAGAATCAATATTTTTGGACTTATACTTAATTTAGGGGTGAACTTTTTTTTTATGTTCAGTTATTTCGTTTATTATCAAGTTTATCGTAAAAATGGTAATAAATAATCGCGTAGGAAATTTTATATCCTTCAACTTTGGTTATTACCATTTTTACCCTAGGAACATCATTTTCGGACTTATACTTGATTTAGGGGTGAACTTTTTTTTTATGTTCAGTTATTTCGTTTATTATCAAGTTTATCGTAAAAATGGTAATAAATAATCAGATAAGAATATCGCAGGGCCCTCGGTAAAACGAGCAAAATTGGCATAGGACAACCTACGTGGGGGCCTACGTGGGATTAAAATTGGAGGTACGTATCTTGTGGGAGCAAACAAAATTAGTATGAATTTGACGTAACTTTCAAGTTAAAAGAAGTAATCAGGTGTTAAAATCCACAGGTTTCTACTTGCTGACATGGCTCTTTACGACGAGAGAACACAGCTTAAGTCGAACAAATTTGAATTACGTATCTGGTTTTCCATTACTATTTTTATAACAAATTGAATAATAAATGAAATTAAAAAATTTAAAAAATCACACACCTATTTTAATTATAACTCCTACAATATTGATCCTAGGGTAAAATTGGTACTAACCAAAGTTGAAGGAAATAAAATATCCTACGCGATTATTTATTACCATTTTTACGATAAACTTGATGATAAACGAAATAACTGAGCATAAAAAAAAAGTTCACCCCTAAATTAAGTATAAGTCCGAAAATATTGATTCTAGGGTAAAAATGGTAATAACCAAAGTTGAAGGAAATAAAATTTCCTACACGATTATTTCTTACCATTTTTACGATAAACTTGATAATAAACGAAATAACTGAACATTAAAAAAAAGTTCACCCTTAAATTAAGTATAAGTCCAAAAATATTGATTCTAGGGTAAAAATGGTAATAACCAAAGTTGAAGGAAATAAAATTTCCTACGCGATTATTTATTACCATTTTTACGATAAACTTGATAATAAACGAAATAACTGAACATAAAAAAAAAGTTCACCCTTAAATTAAGTATAAGTCTGAAAATATTGATCCTAGGGTAAAAATGGTAATAACCAAAGTTGAAGGAAATAAAATTTCCTACGTGATTATCTGTTACCATTTTTACAATAAACTTGATAATAAACGAGATAATTAACAAAAAACGTTTTTTACTCTTATTAGCAGTCTAACTCTATAAATAACGATCCTAGGGGAAAAAGTATAATCACCAAACTTGTGGGAAATTACATTTCCCACAACTTTGGATATTATCATTTTCACTCTAAGATTGAAAATAAGCGAGTTATTCGAAAAACAAAAAAATCTCTCTTTAAATCAAGATGGCGGCAAACGCACAGGGGGGATTTTCCCGAAAATCGAGATTTACACTACCAACCACCCCCCCCTAAGTATAAAAAAAGAAAATCGCGTCCCGGAATTAATTCCAGGTGAAATCCTCTATTGACTGGACTATATGTAATTGAGATGATTTGATTACACGTAAGCTTAGGAATTTAATTACAAACTACATGCGCAATGTTCAATGATAAAGATTAAATTATAAAACACAAGTATAACACATGCACGTCGCGGATTATAATAGTTAAATTGAAATTTGATCAACGTCAAGAGGCGAGATTAAATAATTTGTAATTAAATTAACAACTCAAGGGAGCAGTAGCACGGTGATAAAGTGCCTGGCTCACATGCAGCGGGTCCGGGTTCGATTCCCACCGCTCGGCACCGGTGGAAAAATTTTCCAAGTGTTTTTTCTGCGACCTCGGTGGTTCGGAGCCCACCTAAAAATGTAGGTCCAAAAGAAAGGTGCAGCGCCTTGGCGCGGTAACCAAAAGACTGCGAGATCCGAGCGAGATGCCTCGGGTTCGATTCCCGTTGCCGTATCACGGCTGATGAAAGCACAGCAGGCTAGGACGTAGCTCCAGAGGCAGGACGTACGAACTACGATTGCTTTTGTCCCAGGTGCTGACATCTAGCGAGTGCGCGACAAGCTCCGGTGGCGGGGATCGAACCGGAGACAAACGGATAAGTAAGAAGGAGACCAGAAGGTAGAGGTGGAGGAAGCCCGCAACCCTCTGGGGAGTCGTTGTTTAAAAAAATTATACCAATTAACAACTTTTTTGTTTTGTTTCTTCGTACACCGAGACTGCTCTTTTGGTCGGATGTTGAAAAAAAGTTATTCGAATTTCCAGAGGTCGAAAAGATGGTCAACGAGGACGGTGGAGAAGAGGGTGACGCCGAAGCCTCCGAAGAAGAGCCATATTACGATTCCGTAGCTCTCGATCAAACCGGAGAATATGTTTACATCGACGCGCGTATACCGATAGTCACGAATAACAATGGTAACAGCGCCATAGGAATTGGCATCGGTGGCAATAATGGCAACGGCAAGATAATCGGCAGCAACAGCAATAGCGTCAGAGCACCGATAAAAAGGCCACCCTCGCTACCGGATTCGCCGGGAAATCGCAGCAATTACGTCAATATCGATTACTTCATACAGTAAGAAATTTTTTTTCTTTCTTTTTTTTTTCTTCACTCATCTCCGAGATTCGAGCTCTTTGAAAGCTTTTAATTCGGAATAACAATGAAATTCAATCGTAGAAACATAAAATGCCGAGTGGCCCGTTTCTAAAGAGCGCCGAGGTGGGAATGCGTGGAATTGAAAGGTGTGAAATTAGAATGCGTGAAATCCGAAATGCGTCGGAACTGGAACGAGTGAGGTTGGCACACGTGGAATGGAGAACGCGTGAAATTGGAATGTGTGAATTTGGAACGCGTGGAATCGGACTACGTTGAGCTGGAGTTGATGGGACGTTTAGGATTGGTATTCGTGAACTGGAATCACTGAACTCTACTAATACTGGAACGTGCGCTGACGCTGGTAGACCGTATCGAGAGAGATAGCCACGAACGACGCTTGTTGGTATCCTGGTCTCTGTCTGTACAGTACAGTCAAAAAGTTTATTCCTCGATTTCAGATCTTGCTTATATCGGAGCGTCACCGAGGTATACATAATCTACTTCCAATTATTAGTCGTCAAGTCTTGAATTTCTCGTGCGTCATTATAGTTATATTGAGAGAAAAAAAAGAGCATTGCCTCTCAGTTTGCAGTACACTCTCGATAGAGTAATAGAATTCGGTGGGATAAACTTTTTGAAGCGCCTATACAACACCTTCAAGTGCGCGTGCGTCACACGATCAGACAGAGAGAAAGATAGTTTGCGAGCTATCTCTCTCGATACGCTCCTTCTCCATGACTACGTTTCCATCGAGGGTCAGATTTGGGTCAGAGTCGGGTTGGGGTCGAGTTTTGTCGATCTGATCCCGCTTGTTTCCACCGGTACAGAGCCAGAGTAGGGTTAGAGCGGAGTTGACTGTTGCCAACTGTTTTCAAACAGCACGTTATGATTGCTAGGTTATGGTATTCATAACAAACAGTTTACCGAATCCCAAAAAAATAGCGGAAATAAATCATGGATCCGAGATTAATACTTATCAATCAATATGTTACTAATATGCATAAACTGTTTGAAATTTTTAAGGAGCGGCGTCGGAGAGCAGCGCAAAGATTCGACGTTATCAAGTTGGTAGTGCTGAATTAATTCAACTCGAAATAACCGTTTCCACCGGAGTCTATTTCGACCCTACCCTAAATTGTTATTGGGTAGAGTTTGGATAGACCCGAGGCGTTTCCATCGCTAAACCGCGCACACGAACTCAACCCTAACCCGACTCTGATCCCATTCTAACCCTCGATGGAAATGTAGTCCATGTGCAGTATAGCCAGCGCACGTTCCAGTATTATTAGAGTTCAGTGACTGGAATGCATAAAGTTGGAACGCGTGGAATCGAAATTCGTGGAACAGGAACACGCGGAAATGAAACGCGCGGAATCGCGGCGCGTGATTGAGGTTGGAATACGCTAAATTTGTAAGCGTTAAAGCTGGAACGCGCGGAATTGGAACGAGTGAGGTTGGGACACGTGGAATTGGACCGCGTTAAGCTGGAGTTCGAACGCGCGAGGCTGGAATACGCGGAATTGGAACGTGTTCAATTACCGCGTTGGCACAGTTTTTTTATTTATCGAATTTGCAAAACACGGGCTGCCGTCGCATAAAACACTCTTGTTTTTTCAAGCAATAAAATGAATTATTTGTCGAACGATTTCTAATAAAATTATATTAAAAAAAAAAAAAAAATCTTCAGACACAGAGCAGCGATAGACAGTGAGGACGAGGAGGGTGCCAGTCCAGCTCCTCCGATTCTTCTCAGAGCCCTCAGTACCGACAATGAGACCGGTAGCAGCGATGCCGAGCCTCAAAGTCTGAGCGAGGGCAGCTTGGAATCACCGACACCCACGACTCCGCGCAGACAGCAGGACAAGGACAAGGACAGTCGGGACGACGACAGAACGATCATGGTCAAGTGTATCGTAAATTCGGTAGTCGACAGTGAGACCATTTACGTCGAGTGTTTGACGGTGATGCTTCAGGTAAATCATAAAATTCATTTTATAAAGGAACAAGATGAGCGACGAAAAAAATTGTTCTTTTGCAAATAATTTTTTTCGTTAAACTGACTCAGGGTTGTAAAAATTTTGATTTAAAGTAACGCATTGGTCATTAAAAAAAAATAAAAAAATAATCGATTGAGATTCTATTATCCATTGCAAAAAAAAATGAGCAATTAATAAAAGTCCATTACTCATTACCAATATAATGAGTGATGAATAAAATTTCATTGCCCATTACCGAAATAATTGATAATGGATCAAATTCCATTATCCATTACCAAAATAATTGATAATGGATCAAATTCCATTATCCATTACCAAAATAATGAATAACGGATTGAATTCCATTATCCAGTGCCAAAATAATTTTTTTATAGATTTCAGTACAGCATTACTCGAAAAATTCATTATTTACAACTCTGGGCTGACCTACAATTTTGGAGAAAGACGAATAAATGAACAAACAGAAAAATTTCTCTTCCTTTCCAATAAAAAAAATCTCTCAAAAAATTACTAAATTGGGGAGGAGCGCAGTGGCTCGGTGGGTGAGACACACAGCCGACACCAATGGAAAAAATTTCTGTGTTTTTCTGCAATCCTGGTTGGTTCGGACCCCGCCATAATAAAACAATGCCCAAAAAAAACTTTCTGTGATGGGTGGGTGGTCGGTGTGCGGCTTTGTTGGACTTCCGAGGCGGTTCTTATCGCTCGGAAGGTGGCTGCCTAGCCGTGCACTGACTTACTCACTGTATCGCAGCAGAGGAGAAATCTGCCTAGGGCGCCTCGGGAGACCACGCTTGAGTTTACTCGCGCGGCCATCAGGGGGGACTACACGGAAAAAAATTTTCTGTGAATTTTACAATTTTGTTAATAGAGAATGCCTCTCGGGAGGAAAACTTCGGAAATTCTTTCGTATTTTGAAGTGGAAATAATTGTTTTTACAGTTTAAACCAACAAATATGGTTATACAGATAGTACAGAAGTATATTCCGCACATTACTTTTTGATCAAAACACTGTAAAAACAATTATTTCCACTTCAAAATTCGAAAAAATTTCAGAAGTTTTCCTCCCGAGAGGCATTCTCTATTAACAAAACTGTAAAATTCACAGAAAAATTTTTCCGTGCAGGTAAGAGCCGACCTGTGTCGACGGAAGGTTTTCTGCAGTTTCCCTCCGTCTACGGCGAATGCGATACAGGGGCAAAGAGGAGGTGAAGCGGCTGCAGCCGTGGAAGGGCGAATAATGTCGGAGTTGAAGTAAATAGAGGCAGTATACGTTATTAGTGGTTTGGTCAAAGTAGAGTGGCCAAAAACTAAAATAGAGACGCTCTGACCTTGTAAAAACCCCGAGTAGGGGTATACAAGTACAACTCCCACATTATTATTACTAAATTAATGGGTTTGAAGATTTTTTTTTTTAATTTTAATTTGCACAAAATCTCGATTGCAGTATATGAAAGCGATCAGAGCTACGTTAACGACTTCCCAGCCGGTCATATCGGAGGAAGAATTTGATACGATGTTTTATAAAATACCGGAATTACATGCCTTGCATCAAAATTTTTTGGACGAACTGAGTACCAAATTGAAGACGTGGGACGGTAAAACGACAATCGGCGAACAATTCAAGGTACGCTTTTTTCCATTCATTTTTTTCTTTTTGCTTTCTCGCAGATTTCGAGGGGTTTTTAACTTTTTTTTTCCATTTTACATTGAAGCGTATGCTGTTTTTTTCCCCTGGCAATTGCATGATATGTAACAAAAGAAAAAAAAAACTTTGTTTTTTCTTTTTTCAGATAATGGCCAGTAATATTGGGCTTTACGGTGTCTTTTTGCACAATTATGCACGTGCGACTGATACGGTGCGGAGATGCTCAGCTCACTCGACGCAATTTGGCGAAATAACGAGAGACATAAGACTCAAGGGATTTCCAAAGGGGCCTGGATTATCCCTCGAAGATTTGTTGCATAAACCGGTCGCGAGAGTACAAAAAAATGCTCTCGTTTTACACGTTAGTTGACAAAAAATAATATTTCGTTGCATTTTTTTTCACATTTGATATAATTTTTAACAAATATCAGTGTATTTGAGTAAATTTTAGGATATTTTAATATATTTTACTGTAATTTAGCATATTTTTAGTACATTCTAGTATAATTCAGTATATTTTAGTAGGTTAGGTAGTTTACAGCGACTCCCTCGCGGGTTGCAGGCTCCCATCACCTTCTGCCATTGGTTTCCTCTCGTATCCGTTTGTCCCCGGTTCGATCCCCGCTACCGGAGCTTGTCTCGCACACGCTAGATGTCAGCACTTTGGGACAGAGGCAGTCGTAGTTCGTACGTCCTGTTTCTGGAGCTACGTCCGAGCCCGCTGTGCTTTCATCTGCCGTGCTACGGCATCGGGGATCGAACCCGAGACATCTTGGCAGCCTTTCGGTCGACGCACCCATTCCATTGGTACCGGCGGTGGGAATCGAATCCGGCCCCGTCGCATGCCACTGAATGTGAGCCGGGAACGTTACCACCACCCTACTGCTCCCGCTTAGCATATTTTCGTATATTCTAGTATAATTTAGTATATTTCATCATCTTTTAATATATTTCAGAACATTTTTAGCACATTCCAGTAGTAGCAGTAGTATCTTTCTTGTATGCCCTTTTCGAGGCCTTTACAATGATTCCATCCCATACATATTTTCCTTCTTGAAATTTATTCACATCTCTTGGTTTCATCTTTTGTTTCGTACATCATTGCCCTATACGTTTATTTACAATGCTTCCTGCTCTTCGTCATTTCCAATTTTCTTCAAATTCTCGTATATAGTCGCATAATGATGCCTCTATCGGTTTTCCTCTCGGAGCTATATTCTGTTTTCATTTCAGTTGCCCTCCCTCCACTATTTCCCATTCATTCCTTCAGCCCTTTTGCGCATATTTTTTTTTTTTTTTTTCATTGCATCTCTCCATTGGGTATGCATTCTCGTACCATTTTCACAAAATTTTAGCATATTCTAGAATATTAATATAATTAAGCATATTTTAGTATATATTAATATATTTTAGAATATTCTAGCATATTTCGGTATCTTATAATTTATTTCAGCACATTTTCGTGTATTTTAGTACAATTTAACATATTTTAGAATATCTATATATACATGAGACATTCCACAAATAGTGGCATTGGTTTCGGACCTCAAAATTTCGATTTCAAATTTTCGTTTATATTTTGTTAAACACTTTGAAATTAACAAACTGTCAAAATTTCAGACCTTTCGCCCCGTAACTAACAGAGAAACGCCTATTTTTGCGTTTTTCTTATTTTTTTTTCGTTTTTAAAGTTTTCATCTGACTAAAAAACATAAAAATATATCGGTAACACTATTTTCCATCGGAAATTGTCTGAATTAAAAAAAAATATATATATTTAAAAAATTTTTAATTCGAATTTTGACTATGAAAAATGAGTTTCAAAGTCAAAAAATGAAAAATGACTGCGTTTCCCAAAATTTTTATGAGTGTTTTTTTTGGGCTGAGACGATTTCACATTTAATCCATGCGTAAAAAAAATGCGGTCACTGTGGGTTTAGCGACAAAAAAAAATGCAACATAGTCAGTCTATTGAAATTTTACGCCAACGCTTCTGCTCCCGTCGAGTTTTTTAGCTATCTACTCATGCGATTGTCACTTTGTGAACAAAACAAAAGTGGATATGTAGTGGCCATACTGCCACGGCACCATCAATCCGCGACAGCAGACACATATTTTACCTTCCTACATTTTATTTTTCACAAATAATATTCCGACATTTATTCGAGTACATTCATTTCTCTAAACCCAATACCGTTCAACTGATACTGAATTAAATGACAGATTTCCGAGGATGCCCACTGCCAAAGGCACTCAAGGATTCCATTGTATTATCTCAACCAGTGACAAAAAACTCGTCTGCAAACGAGTTAGCAAATCAAGAACCTCAATAACTGCTAAAGTGATTATGTGAAATTTCAATAAAGCGCATTTTTGTATTTTTTTTTTGTCGTTTCGTTTTGTACGCATGGATTTTATGACATCGTCTCAGCTAATAAAAAAAAAAGACCAAAAAAATTTGGGGAACGCAGTCATTTTTTTTTTTACTTTTAAACTCATTTTTAACAGTAAAAATTCAAATTTAAAATTTTGACTATATTTTTTTTTGAAAAATTCAAACAATTTCCGATGGAAAGAAGTACTGCCGATACATTTTTTGTTTTTCAGTTAGATGAAAATTTTAAAAACGTAAAAAATGAGAAAAACGCAAAAAAGGTGTTTCTATGTTACTTACGTAGCAAAAGGGTCTGAAATTTTCATAGTTTGTTCATTTCAATGTGTTAAAAAAAATATAAACGAAGATTTGAAATCGAAAGTTTTAGGCCCAAAACTCATACACTATTTGTGGAATGTCTCAATATATTTTCAGGATCTCTTGAAGCACACACCGGCGAATCATGCCGATCACGCGCCACTTTCCGAGGCTCTCGCCATGACAAGACACTTTTTGGACGAATTCAACATCATACAAACGAAATCCATGTTTCCGGTATGTTTGAGGAAAAACAAAAATCTTATTTTTATTCCCCGTCTAATTTTATTATTATTATTATTTTTTGGAATACTCTATCCTCGTCTTATTTTCATCAATTTTTTTGTTTTTTTTTTTTCTTTCTTTTATTTCTCGTACTATGAAAACATGAAAAAAAAACAAGTCTGTGTCGAAAAAAGGGCTTCTTCGTGGAAGTTTTAGATTCACCAATAAGGTAATTGAATACGAACTTTTTAAAATTATTTTATTTTATTTTATTTTATTTTTTCGTGAAAGCAAAAAAAATCGACATCTTCGTGCGAGAAAAAAAAACGTTTCGAGCAGTCGGAAAATCCATGTTGAGCAAAATTGTCCTGATGAAGATGCCGCTCGATCTCGTTTTCGTAAAGATTCTTTATTTCGATCGTAGAGAATTTTGAACACTCGCGAGCATATCAAAATTGAAAAAAAAAAAAAAAAATAAGCGCAATAATAGACTTGTGCAAATTTCGGATTTTCGAGTTTTTTTTTTACTTGGAATTTTAATGAGGATTTTTTTCCATTAACCAAATTTTTGTTTTTGTTTGAATATATTGATTTGTTTTTCTATTATTCCGTCAAGAGTCACGACAGGGCGCAACGTAGATTGGTGAAAAATTCGTTCGTCATCGAGCTTTCGGACGGTCATCGCAAGCTCAGGCATCTTTTTCTCTTCAACGACGTTATCGCCTGTGCCAAGTACAAAGCATCGGGAAGGGACAAATTCACGTTCGAGCTCAAATGGTACGTGCCAGTTGCCGAGGCAAGTGTCTCCGAGGATGGAATCGAGCCCCGCGAGACGAGTCCCGCCAATGTCGTGTCATTGAGGTGAGAAACGATAATTGTTTAAAATTGAGAAATTATTTTGGAACGTGTTTATACAAAATAAGATCGGAGACATACAAAGTAAGATAAAGGAACAATAAAAGTGGAAAATTTTGTTGAATTTTTTGGGAAATTAATTATGGAAAAAAAAAACGATTTTTAATGCATTTATTTATTCACAGAATTGTCCGAGAAAGTTTAGTCGAATAATTTATTGTCATTTTCATTAAAAATCTTCGAAGTAATCAAATAAAATTTTATTACATTTTCAATTGAATTTTGATTTCTTTACAATCATTTCGAGTAGTAATTGTAATAAAATAAAAATTACAATTACTCGAATAAATTATGAACCAGATTAAGTAAAATTTTCGTAAAAATATATATATATATATATGAGACATTCCACGTCAACTCAGCCACCCCGTTTTTTTTATTGTCTCGAAAAAATTATTCAGTATGGGCATTTCAAAGGACAATATATCCATGACATTTTACCAAAATTTCATCCCCCCCCACTATTGTTGGTTCTCGAGATAATGATTAATGAAGTCTCAATTTTGTAAAAATCATAACTTCGTAACTACTGATCGGATTTAAACGATTAAAAAAAGAATCTTTTTTATTTTTTTTGCTCTTTTCGAAAAAAAATATGTCATCATCGGATAAAAGCTCATTAGACAGTTTTCGGAGTAAATTAACAAAAAACAATTTTTCCCTCTTCACTGATGCCTTGTTCCATTTTGAAAAAATCCTGCGGAGTTGTGTATTGCCTCCCTCTATCAGAAAAAAAAATACTGAGTAGAATTCCGATTGGCCCTTTCGTGGAAAAAAAAAAAAATCGAAAAATTTCCCCGAAAACTGTCTAATGAACTTTTCTTTAATGACGGCATATTTTTTTTCAAAAAGGGTGAAAAAAATAAAAAAGATTCTTTTTTTAGTCGTTAAAATCCGATCAGCCGTTACGAAGTTATGATTTTCACAAAATTGAGAATTTATTAATCATTATCTCGAGAACCAACAATAGTGGGGGGATGAAATTTTGGTAAAATTTCATGGATATATTGTACTTTGAAATGCTTATACTGAATAATTTTTTCGAGACAAAAAAAAACGGGGTGGCTAATGAGTTAACGTGGAATACGACACGTGAACGCAGCCACGTCAACTCAGCAACCCCGTTTTTTTTTTTTTGGTCTCGAAAAAATTATTCAGTATAAGCATTTCAAAGTACAATATATCCATGAAATTTTACCAAAATTTCATCCTCCCACTATTGTTGGTTCTCGAGATAATGATTAGTAAATTCTCAATTTTGTGAAAATCATAACTTCGTAACGGCTGATCGGATTTTAACGACTAAAAAAAGAATCTTTTTTATTTTTTTTACCCTTTTTGAAAAAAAATATGCCGTCATTGGAGAAAAGTTCATTAGACAGTTTTCGGGGAAATTATTCGATTTTTTTTTTTTCCACGAAAGGGCCAATCGGAATTCTACTCAGTATTTTTTTTTCTGATAGAGGGAGGCAATACACAACTCCGCAGGATTTTTTCAAAATGGAACAAGGCATCAGTGAAGAGGGAAAAATTGTTTTTTGTTAATTTACTCCGAAAACTGTCTAATGAGCTTTTATCCGATGATGACATATTTTTTTTCGAAAAGAGCAAAAAAAAAATCAAAAAGATTCTTTTTTTAATCGTTTAAATCCGATCAGTAGTTACGAAGTTATGATTTTTACAAAATTGAGACTTCATTAATCATTATCTCGAGAACTAACAATAGTGGGGGGATGAAATTTTGGTAAAATGTCATGGATATATTGTCCTTTGAAATGCCCAGACTGAATAATTTTTTCGAGACAATAAAAAAAACGGGGTGGCTGAGTTGACGTGGAATGCGACATATATATATATATATTCAATGAAATTAAAAAAAAAATCCAGCAAAAAACCTTTTTTTTTTCTTCAAATTCGTTTTTTCTTTCGTCAAAAAAGACTTTTCAAATGAAAACAAAAAAATAAAAAATAAAAAAAATTACAGGTCACAGGCTTGCACGGTGAGAGATCAGATATTGTGGGAGGAAAGAAACGACGAGAAACGAACGAGGCTGGGCGGTCGAGTTTCCGAGAAAAATCGTAAAAAATTGGCCGAGCTCGAGGCACAATTGGTACTCGCGTCGCCGAATTTGGTACTTCGAGTCTCCCACAAGAGTCAAAATCGCTTTCACAATTCATACACATTTTTCCTCTCGAGTGAATTCGAGAGATCCCAGTGGATCGAGGCTGTCGAGGCTCTTCAACAGGTTGAAACACACATATCCCTTGCACATAGATTTAAAAAATAAATTATTTTTCTTGAATTTTTTGAAAAATAATTTTTTGCCAATTGCCATTTGAAAAAAGGCTATTTTTTTTTTACATTTCTTTACGCATATTGATGAAATTTTCGTTTCATAAATGATGATCGTTTTCATTATATTTATTTTACAGGGAGGACAACCACCCGGACCGCTTCCTCTGTCGATGTATGAGCTTCAGGCTTGGGTAACGGCATGCCGGACATATCTGCACACCGACATGGGCAGCTATCTTCTGAGATCCGGACGAGACGAGAGTCTCCTGCTCGGTGATTTGCATCTAACCCTCGTTGGACTAACACCACCGGGCCTCGATCGTCCCGGTGAACTCTACTTGATCGTCGAGGTCGACAGTTACGGTCATTATTTCAAGCGAGCCAAGAGTCGAACGGGCAGAGGACAAGCACCTACCTGGGGTCAGTCGATGATGAGCAAAAATTAAACAAAACAAAAACAATCTCTTTTTATTCATTCCAAAACGATAAATTTTCTAGCCAGGCTTTGATTAAAAAAAAAAAAAATTCTTACCTCTTTGATTGGGGAAAAAAAAAAACACAGTCGAGACTTTCGTCGTCGAGCTTGAGGGAAGTCAAAACGTTCGAATACTCTTGTACGAAGAGTGCGTGGGGAGTCGTTCGGTATTGCGTGGCAAGTGTACGCAACGTTTGAGCAGATCTTGGTTGCAGTCCGAGCAGGTCGACCGAAGCTTGAATCTTGGCCCGGCGAGCCTCGACGTGGCACTGAGATTCGTGCCGAGCGAGGTAACACTGAGACGCGTACCTTCGGCCAAGCCTCAGGGATTGTTCGGTGCGAAAATTCAGCAGGTTTGCAAGTGAGTTTTTTTTTTCTGATAATATGAACAAAAAAAGAGAGCGGAAATTATTCGTATGAATGATCGATTCCAGGGACCCCCTCCCATCCCGGGGGGGGGGGGGGGTCGATCGTTGAGGTCCCTGGTTCCCCACTTCCCCGTACCCCTTCCCCGTAGCCCACCAAGAGCTTTATCCCCTATACCCCACTTGCGTATATGTGCCCCCTAAACTCCCCAGGCCAGGGGTTGATAGATTAAATTTAATTATCCATTACCAAAAAATTGGCAAGGTATTGAATTCCAGTACCTATCGCCAAAACAATGTGCAAGATATTGAGTTTCCATTGCCTATCATCAAACTCGTAAAAAGTTCATGGGTCACGAGATTTTGTCGAAGGTATCGAAATAATCGAATCTATTGTTGTCGTTTTATTTGCCTTGTGATTGGTCGGTTAGCGGACAAGGATTCGTGATCAAGTTCCGTTCAGAGTCTCCGTCAGTTTGTCAGTTATGCACTCTCGAGTCGTGGTTAAACATGAAATAGTCTTTTACCGGACTGAAACAATTTTATTCATATACTGTGATTAGTCGATCATCGAAACTAGATTAGAGCGCTGCAGATTAGAGCGGTGGACTCTAGTTATCAAAACAATGGGTAATGGATTGAATTCCGTTGTCCATTGCTAAAATAATGGCTGATAGATTTCAGTAATGCATTACTTAAACTCCAGACGCCCATTGGGGATTTTGCCCCTAAACCCCAGTAGAAGTTTGGACTCTGGATTATACCGATGGCTTTTTCCCTAGACCCCAGTGGGTGATTTGATTCTGGACCCATATGGGGGGGGGGGGGGGGGCGGCGGCTTTACACTTATATCCCAGGGGTACTTTGCCCTTGGACCCTACCGGCGGGCTTTAATCCTGAACCTCGTTGGGGCACTGTCACTGAACCCCAGTAGGGGCTTTTCCCCTACACTCCAGTAGGGGCTTGGCTCATGGACCCCACTGGGGGCCTTTACCCCTAAACCCCAGTAGAAGTTTGGCCTCTGGATTCTACTGGCGGCCTTGTCCCTAGACACCAATAGGTGTTTTGCTCCTGAACCCATCTGGGAGGGGTTTTATACTCGGATCTCAGAGGGTACTTTGCCCTTGGACCCCACTGGAAGACTTTAGTCCTAAACCTCATTGGGGCACTGTCACTGAACCCCAGTAAGGGCTTCCCCCCTACACTCCAGTAAGGGCTTGGCCCCTGTACCCCAGTAGGAGATTTTCCCCTGGACACTATAGGGCTTTTCCCCTCAATTCCAGTGGGGGCTTTAACCCCGAGACTCAACAGGTGGCTGCTTCTCCCCCACCCCCCTTGGGAGTGATCCTCCATAAAAAAATTAAAGATACTTGATTATTAATCAAGTTCGAATTTTAACCACTTGTTTCGAATTTTTGTTTTCATGAAAAATCTACCCCAATTCCCCAATCACAGGCAAACAAATAATTTTGAAAAAAAACCCTCGCCCCCTACACCCGTTTTATTCAATACTGCCTCGAATTCCATCGTTCATTCGCCCCCGTCGTCTCAACGATCAAACGCTCAATTGAGAATTAAGGGTAAAAAAAACATTTCGTCACAACAGGAGAGAAAAACGTGACGTACCGTTCATCGTGACGGCATGCGTGCGCGAGGTCGAGCGACGCGGCGTCGCCGAGGTCGGACTCTATCGCGTCTCTGGCTCAGCCTCGGATCTTGCAAAGCTGAGAAAATCATTCGAGAGCAATTCGTACGAGGCCGAGCAACTTTTGAAAGAGGTAAGAACAGAGGCGGGGGGGGGGGGGGGGGGTATAAGAAAATTCTTTTAAAAAACAAAAACCTCTTAAAAAATCCAAATTCGAATTAAGAAAAATAAAAAAATAAAAATAATCCCAAAATTAATTCACCCTTTTTTAAGAATTGTTTTTTTCCCCCTCTAATTTCGTTTCAATTTTTGTTTCAGGTCGACGTGCACTCGGTGACCGGTGTCCTTAAGCTCTATCTTCGCGAGATGCCCGAGGCATTGTTCACCGATGCACTTTATCCGGCATTCGTCGATGCTTTTCAGAGTGGCGGCGAGTCAAATCGGGCAGTCGCACTGCGCCGAGTTTACGAGAGTCTTCCGGCCGTAAACAAGGCCGTAATCGATTTTATACTTTCGCATCTGTCGCGCGTCAACAAACACGAGGCACAGAACAAAATGTCATTGCACAATTTGGCAACGGTTTTCGGTCCTACTCTCTTGAGGCCCGCCGCAGCGTCGAATTCATCGCGTTACAATGCCGAAACGAAGAGTCGCGATCCATTGGCAGCCGGTACGGTCGACGTAATGGCACAGGCCGGAATATTATATTGTTTCTTACAAATGAACATTCAACAGAACAATCGATCGCTCTAATCTAGTCCCAGTGAGTTTCCCCCCCCCCCCCCCCCCCCATATATATATATATATTAGGGTGGTTCAAAATAACCCGTCCCCCGAATATTTTTCGGGAAACCCTCTGTAAATCTTCAGGATGATGGAAAAAGATATTTCCCACTGGCTGGGCGAAAATGAATAAGATTTAGAGGTCGCGCAAACGCTTTTTCTGCCTAAATTAGCCATTTCTTTCGTTTTTGCGTTATTATTTAGAAAAAAAAGGTTTCAATTGGAAACAGTTCGAATCAAGGGCTGCCGATTTTTTTTCACAATCGAATACACTATAGAGACATGGGAAAAAATTCCAAAACCGTTACCGAACCCATCGATGATGAGATAAAAAATCTTTCGCGTCATTTTTTTGTTAAAATCACTTTATTTTCGAAAAATTCCAGCCGGCATGATTTTCACGAGACTCAACTTGTGCCAGTCTAGATTTTTTCATCAAGTGCTATAGTTTCATACAAAAAATCAGGAAACAATAGGATACTTGATTCGCGAATTCATACGACCTCAAACTCATCCACCTTTTTATTTCCGAAAATCATAAAAATCCGCATTTAAAGTTAATTTTTCTTGGTCATTCATTTAATAACATTATTTACAGTCACCACAGCTTGATTGCCAAACGCGGAGTCCATGTACCGAAAAATTACAATCCAGAGACAGGGATGAAAGAGGCAAGATGTATGTAGGTGTAGGTAAATGTAACTGTCAATTCAAGGATGAAACAAACTGAACGTGATTATTCAGAAAGTATAGTATTTTATAGTTAAGAAGAATATGAATATATTACACAATATATTATATCATAAATGCTTCATGCTTCCAGTGAGGAATTTATTGCCTTCTTTGTCGAAGTGATAATCGGTTTGCGATGACGATGTATGACCTGAAGCAAATATTGCTTTTCTTCCTCATTGCCCGTATGCAAGGAATTGTATTCTTCCATCAGTGCAGCTCCTCGTTCAGCAACATCGTTGACAATACTCAATCCCTGACAAATTCTTTTTGCATCCAAAAAAGTCGAATTTAATAGTGTATTCGATTGTGAAAAAAATCGGCAGCCCTTGATTCGAACTGTTTCCAATTGAAACCTTTTTTTTCTAAATAAAAACGCAAAAACGAAAGAAATGACTAATTAAGGCAGAAAAAGCGTTTGCGCGACCTCTGAATCTTATTCATTTTCGCCCAGCCAGTGGGAAATATCTTTTTCCATCATCCTGAAGATTTTCAGAGGGTTTCCCGAAAAATATTCGGGGGACGGGTTATTTTGAACCACCCTAATATATATATACATTGGCCCAAAATAGCGAAAAATGGCCCTCGATGAACAAATTTTTGATAAAGATTTTATTTTGAAAAACAAAAGAATCTTGCAATCGTGTTTGAGCCTTGGGAAATATGAAAAACTTGAAAATTCGGGGAAAAAAAAAGGATAAACAAAATCGATACGTAAAGCTTTATCAGACGTATACTCTCGCAAAAAAGAAAGAAAAAAAGAAGAAAAAAAAACATTTGAAAAGACCAGTGTGTTCCTATAACGAAAGCACGAAATTTCGAGTTTCGTTTATTTTTTGTTTTTTTTTTGTGACTTTTTTCGGTCGCGGGGAATGGGGGTGTGTGTGAGAGAAAATTTTTGACGCTCAGCTTTTTACATATACATATATGCGTATATTAAATAATTATTCTACTTGCGAACAAAAAAAAGATCGACTACGAGTTTGTATTATATATATATATATATATACGGTATATTCTATCCGTATACAATGGCATATAGCATATACTCAACATTAATTAATTGATTCATAAATTAATTAATTATATTCGAAAAAATTTTACAATTTTTTGTTGTTTGTTTTTTGTTTGTTTTTTTTTTTTTTTATAACGCATTGAAACTCGTCAGCACTGACTTTTTAAACATTTTTGTACATTCATACACATGAAAAGACGAGAAATATATATATATATATGAGGTACGTATTAAATCTGTTACGAGTTTTGTCTAATTTCACTTCGCTTTTTGTTCAACGTCGATAACTTTATTCATTTATTTATTTATTTTTCCCTCTGATCAGTCCAATTTCTGGTCATGAGTATTCTCGTCGTTGAGATTCGGGCAATCTCTAGCTGGTGGCGAAAGTGGCAAGCGTATCGGGGTCGCGGCGATGTTGTCCCAGAGTCCTGGTAAACGAGCACCGTCCGAGCCGTTGCATTGCATGCCTGCGATAGAGAGCGCAAAAAAAAAAGAAATAAACAAACAAACAACAAAATGCGAGAACGATGAAGTTTGGCAATGAAATTGAGGATTTTTTTCATCAATCATGATCATGGACGATTTCAATGAGAAATTGAAGGAAAAAAGGTCAGTGACGGTAAAATAAATTTTTTTTTTTTTTTTCTTTTCTTTACCGAGAGGAGCAGCGGCGTAGAGATCGTGAAGAGCCAGTATACGAACTTTGGTCCATTCTATGCTCCGATAATTCGTCGTTGTGCCATGATTATCTCGGGTTTCCTGATTCTCCCATTCTCTCATGTAACGAAAGTACGTACGTAGCGCGTCGTCGCTTATCGCGCTCTTGCACACCTTATGCGCGAATATAATTCGATTGAATCTTGTCTGCTATCTTTTTTGTGCATATTTTTTCTTTCTTTCTTTATTTTTCTTCTTCACTTTTTTTTATTGAAAATATATATGTTCGCAGATAATATGGGTCGGGTGAAAGGAAATTTTGATAGGAGTTTTGAGCGTTTTTTTTTTTTTTTTTACTAACCTCGAGACGTGATCTGGGATAATAATGAATGTAATTGACGCACATCTCGTCGGTTATCGCGAAACCACCGAACGTCACGTTTTTACGATCCGTTGTCCTGTAGTTGCACGTCGTTACGAGCGAATCACCCTGAGAATTGGGAAAAGAACAAAACAAAAAAAATTCGATCCTTGCTTATAACTTCGAATGAACTCTATGCGGCGTTTGTTTTGTTTCGTTTTTTTTTTTTTTTATAATTTCAGAATATCGATGTTTGGAAATTTCTCGTATTTTAAACTGGTCATATATCAAGTGACTTCAAGGTAACTCTTCAGTAACAGGACTTCAGTAACTGTACAGAGAGAGAGAAAGAGAGAGAGAGAGAGATAAAGAGATAGAGTACAGTAACGGTACGGGGAAAAATTGATGTACCGTTAGTGTACAGTACCAGAACAGTAACTGTACGGTAACTGTACGGTAATCGGTTGGTTTCTGGCCAGTAACGAGATCAGTTATCAGGTCAGCAATGAAAAAAGAACTGTACAGAAACCAGACAGTAACTGTTCAATAACAGTAAAGTAACGGGACAGTTAATGTGCAGGAACCGGACAGATGCTATATGGTAACTTTACAGTAACGGAACAGTACCAGGACAGTAATTATGCCTTACACTGCGTTCTATTTTTTTTTTTTTCTTATTCCTATAAGACGGTAACTCTACAAATAACGGGACGGTAATAGTACAGGAAAAAGATAGAAGACGTGCAGTAACAATACCGTCGCTGTACAGTCCCAAAACAATAACTGTATAATACATTACTGTTACATTACAGTAACTGTACAATAACAGTGCAGTACCAGAGAAGTAATTTTACGGAAATAAGATGATAATTGTAAAATAACAAGACAGTAATGGTACAGGAACGTGAAAGAAGACGTACAGTAAGAATACAGTCACTTTTCAGTGCCAGGACAGTAACTGTGCAGTACCGGGACAGTTACTGTACAGAAACATGACAGTCATTTTCTGATAACACCACAGTACCAGGGAAGTAATTTTACAGGAATAATGCAGTAATTGTACAATAACAAGACAGTAGCAGTACAGGAATACTACAGGAATCATACGGAACCAAATGTAAGACTTGCAGTAAGTAATCGGTCACTGTACGGTGCCAGAACACTAACGGTACAGTACCGGGACAGTAACTGCGCAGTAACAAGACGGTATCTGTACAGGAACAAGACAGTAACTGTAAAATAATAGTGCAGTACCAAAGAAGTAATTTTCCAGGAACGAGACAGTACAATAATAGGACAGTAATAGTAGAGGAAGCGTACAGGAACAGGATAGTAACCGTACAGTAATAAGACAGTCACTGTACAGTGCCAGAGGACAGTTACTGCAAGTAGCAAGACGGTAATTGTACGGGACGAGGACAGTAACTGGACGATAATAATACAGTAAAACAGGACAGTAATTTTACAGAAATAAAACAGTAACTGCATAATAACGAGACAATAATGGTACAGGAATAAGATAGTAAGAAGACAGTTACTGTGGGGGACTGTAACGGAAAAAGAACTGTACAGGAACAAGACAGTAATTATAAAGCAAGCGGGCAGTAACAATACGATAATACTATTACTATCGACATATATTCGTAAATATATGAGGGAATATTTAAAAATCAAATCCCCCCTCCAAAGATAATATTATCAAATATAGTATACGATTTTTTTCAATACATTACCGGAAATATCGTGACTCGTTTTGGCAATAATCGTATTTCTTGAAAATGCGTCGAGTAATGATTGTCATAATTGAGGGGTTGCATTTCCTCGCCGTCTCTTATATGACGCGTAATCACTCTTGTCCCGGTCAAATGTGTGTGCAATTGCGAAGCAAATACGTGAATTCCCGCCTGTGGCAAACCAACGCCGGTACATTCGGCTATACAATGGCCCGAAAGCTCGAAAGATTCCTGAATTTATAAATCATTTCAATTATCAATATTCCCGATTTTATCCTCTTACACGTACAAAAACAAATTAAAAAAAAAATAATAATAATGATTCATCAAGAAAAATTTTAAAACAAAAAGTAAAAATTATTTTTCACCTGAAGCGGTGGTATTGCCATTTTATCCGTATATTCCAATCCGAGTTCGATAATTCCCGCGTCGTATTCCCTCAGACTGTTCGTCAAGTGAAAACGAAAGCCCGACGAGTCGATTTTTCCGCTCACGAATTCCGGATTATTGTAATGTACTTCGAGAACGACATAAGGATTAAAAGCTTCACCCCCAACCGGAAGTCCAACTTCCACGGGATATACGAATGGATCGGCTCCCATTGCCCACGCCGCTAATACTTTTTGGCAAATCTGTCAGAAAAAAAGAAAAGATTTATAAAAATATATTAATCAATGATATTATAATTAATGATATTCTATGAAGGGGCAACGATGGTAGTCGTGGTAATTTTCTTACCTTGGTAGTCTCAGGACGATTGGAAGATTGGCAAGGACCGTTATAAAATGGAATTTCAAGATCGGCGGGTCCAGCGCAATGAAACACTTCCATATGATGAACAAGATGCTCATTACCCTTCTCGATATTTGGCCCAAATTGCAATACGTGGTGTCTGCATGAGAATGGAACACATTTTTTTTTTTTTTTTTTTTTTTTTTTTTTTTTCATCAAGTATACTTGTTGAATTTCATATTTTACTACAATTTTCATTGTAATTATTATAGATAGATATTTATATACCAGTGTACAGCGTTCTTCGCTTTATATAAATTCCTCTCTTTCTTCCTTCTTTACATGTTTCTTAACTTAGCTTAATTTAATTTTAGTCCTCCCTTCCACATGCCTTGGCCTCCTTGTCCTCGATTCCCTCCTTTTCCCCAGTTACAGCATAAGCACTCAGCCCCCTTAATTATTATCAAAGTACGAGGTGACGCTGGTTCTCTCTTTATTTTCTCTTGATACTAAGTAGTTATATACTAGCTTATTCAACACCTGTACATATAAACATATATATACATTTACGCTATATTTAGTCCTATACGTGTGCGTTTATGCCGATTCTTATCTTTTATAACTAGTTGTACTTTGAGATCCTTACTATTGCTACTCTTTCCGATCTACCAACCTCCCCGCTCTCATATGCAGTCACTGTTTCCTTCCCTCAGCTCTCGACTTCGTGATCCTTCCGGAGGATTTCAGGTATTCACAGATTTCTGTCACCGGTTCTCCCTTCAGTGCTCCACTACCCACCGGGACAGACCCTCCCCCTCTCTACCGCCCCTCCATCTATCTACACCTTCCACCTATTCCCTTCCGATTCCTTCCCTCGCCTCTCTGCACTCTCAAATATGTTCTATACTTTCCTCCTCGACTCCACATACAATTCCACATTGTCGCTCGTTGTAGCCCTTTTTACCCACCTTCCCCACATTGCCACATCTCAGCCTGGCCCACACGTCCCTCTGACCCCCCCCCCCCCCCCCCCAATATTTCTCCCCTTCCGCCCCGTCTTTTATTTCCTTGTATATCTCACAATAAGACGAGCGATCCACTTTCATCCAGTCCCCCTGAAGATCTTGTTCCTTTTTCCTTTCCACTACTTCCTTTAATAGTTTTTCAATCCCCCTGGCCTGGGCTCCTTCCCACATCATCCTGATAACCCTTCCGTTCCCCACCTCTCTCATTGCTGCACTGAGATCCTCTCCCCATTTTGATGGCTTTCCGTTAATTATTCCCCTTATTGTACGAGAGGCGGCGACACTAATTGGACAACACGAAATGGCGCTGCTGCCTTGCATAGACCGAACGACGCGGAAAAAAAATTTTTTTAAACAATTTTTTTTTCGTGTTATCAAGTATCATAACATTTTCGGATTTCGTTTGTTCCCCGATATAAGGGAGCCCTTACGGAAAAAACTCTCAAAAAAAACACCCAAATAAACACTCAAAACGACACCCGGATGGACACTCAATTTGATGATCATTTCGTACTCCAAACTTGAGAGTTAACACTGAAATTGAGCGTAAACACTGGAATACAGGGTTAATCGTCAACTTGGGGGGTCAACCCTCAACCCGAGGGTTAACCCTCAAGTTGAGAGTTAACTCCCAAGTTTATAGGGTTAACTCTCATTTTGGGAGTTAAGTTGAGAATTAACTGTCAACGTAAAACAAACTTAAATCTCATAAATTTCAGAAATGAAGTATTTATTGCACGCAATTCATATATTTTTTTATTTAACATAGTTTTATAGTTTCTTGTTTAACATAGTTTTATATTTTTTTTTTTATTTCACACAGTTTTAAAGAATATATAATACACTGTGATTTGAAAAAATGATTTCAAAGACTCATGGTTTTTTTATACATAAGAATCAGCATGCAATGATCTGGGAGATCCGAGATCCTCCCGAGCGTAAGAATTAAAAGGTCGCATAAGTGAAACTATATATTTCAAACCAGTTAAATTCAAACAAGAGTGTGAAAGTACAATGAGTTACGTGACTGATGAATGAATAATGAGTGAGAAGTAACTGACTATAATTTAAAATATTTCGGAAGGTTTATATGATCGCAGCACTCAAAGATTCAGGGTGCGCAATTGATAATAGAGTGAGATAACTTTCTACTACGTTGTAAATGAACACAGTGAATTAAAAGCCATTTCTTTATAACATCCGGTGGATCAAACCTAAATTGAAGTTATATAAGAGTGATGATGGCTTCTCAACATTTTGTGTTGATTCCCAACTTTGAAAGTTAACACTCAGTATCTGAGTATTTTTAGGGTCTGACACTCTATATGAGAGTGTTGACTCTCAATGTTCGAATAAAAACTTGAAGTTGAGAGTCGATTCTCAACTTTTGGAGTTGATCCTTCGGTGTTGATCCACAGCATTGAGGTTTCACACTCAATAAGCAAGTGTTTACACTCAACGATTGAATATTTACACTGAATGTTAAGAGTTAATACTGAAAAAAATCCGAATCGATCGGAATCGACACCCGATTTTGAGGATACACACTCAAAAAACGAGTGTATACACCCAAAAATCAATATTTACACCCAAAATTTAGTGTAAACGCTCAATTTTGAGGATATACACTCAAAAATCGAGTGTTTTTTCCGCGAGGGAGGGGTAGGACTAAAAGAAAAGTCGGCGCTGCCAGCCCGCTACACAACCCTTACCTGTGGCAGCAGGGAGAGAAGTACCCCTAAAATTTGATTATCGAGTATCATCATATTTTCCAAAAAATCAAACGGCATCTTAAACATAATGAAATTCTGAGTCAGAAAAACCAGTGCTGCCTTTTCCATAAACTACCCTACATGGCGGCAGCAGCGCAGTAGTTGAAAGTCGCGCTCCACGCGACCAAATTTTGCTATTCAATTCGGTTTTAACAGCATTCGCCCGGTTCTTTTCAATTCTAATCAATGAAATACGCGTGCCACTATGATTTTCAATAAACTTTGCGTGTCGTTAATGGTTTAAACAAATAAAATTGCATATTTCATGTGACATTTTCCGATTATTCCGTCGTTTTCCTTATTTTTTTTTCTATATTTACCGTGTCTTTAGTTACAATTGAGTATGAATACGTTTTCTTCGTGGAAGCAATACTTAGAATCATTGTTTAAACAAATGAGATTCCACAAAGTATTCCAATGTCACGGATTTTTCAGCCATTTTTTCGGTTATTCCGCATTTCTTGTGGCATGTGCGTATCCCTTCCACTTTTTTAAATGAAACATGCCATTTTTTATTTATCAAGACGCGGATTGCTTAAATAAATGAAAAGTATTCTACTGTGAACGTGAAGATTTTTGATCAATTTTTTGCAGGAATCGGGTCTGCATGGCTAAAGCATGTATGCCATGAAAAGGGGATAATACCCAGAAACTACCTAGACTCACGCAGGTGTAAACTTGGCCCTACCATCTACATTATTAGATCCTCGGACTATAGAAATATAGAAAAAAAAACAAGCTGCAAATTGAAATTTGCAAATTGCTTCCGCGGAATTCCACATGATGCTCAAAGTCCTCTCTATGAGGAACTATTTTATTAAATTTTGACTTCCTCATAGAGGAAGCTTTAATAAGCATCAATGGAGAATCCCAAGGAAGCAATTTTTAAATTTCAATTTGCAGCTTGTTTTTTAAGCAATTTCGTTAAAATGGAATATTTTCAAATTTCATCAAATCTGAACCCATCGACTGATTTTCTCCGAATTTGGTAACATTCTTTTTGAAATACTCTATACATATTAACAAATGCCGCTCAACTTTTCGAAATTTGCAAAAGTTATATTAAAAAGGTCATTATTCGAAATTTTTTAAAATTCGAACAGTTTGACCTACTCTTTTAAAATTTTATACCAATTTTACTTTTATAATACTCTATGCAAAAATAAAAAATCAGCACGATATCATGAAGTTTGCAAAAATCTTCGAATCGCTCTAATTTTTGCATACTTCGAATATCGTGCTGATTTTTTATTTTTGCATAGAGTATTATAAAAGTAAAATTGGTATAAAATTTGAATAGAGTCGGTCAATCTCTCGAATTTTAAAAAATTTCGAAAAATGACCTTTTTAATATAACTTTGCAAATATCGAAAAGTTGAGCAGCATTCGTTAATATATGTATAGAGTATTTCAAAAAGAATGTTGTTAGCAAATTCGGAGAAAATCAGTCGATGGTTTCAGATTTGATAAAATTTGAAAATATTCCATTTTGACGAAATTACTTAAAAAACAAGCTGCAAATTGAAATTTAAAAATTGCTTTCTTAGGATTCCCCATTGATGCTTATTGAAGCTTCCTCTATGAGGAAGCCAAAATTTAACAACATAGTTCCTTATAGAGGGGACAGCATCATGTGGAATTCCGAGGAAGCAATTTGCAAATTTCGATTTGCAGCTTGTTTTTTGTTTTTTTCTATATTTCTTTAGTCCGAGGATCTAACAATATAGATGGTAGGGCCAAGTTTACACCTGCGCGGGTTGGGTAGTTTCTGGGTATTATACCCTCTTTCATGGCATACATGCTTTAGCCATGCAGACCCGATTCCTGCAAAAAATTGATCAAAAATCTTCACGTTCACAGTAGAATACTTTTCATTTATTTTTTCGTGTTCTCCTATAAGGGAACGAGTGATATGTATCAAGTTGGAAAATATTATCATACTTGTTATAGTGTCACCGCCTCTTGGACTATTATTCCTTCCTTTAGGCAAATTTTTGGCCATCTCTTGTCGTCCATTTTGAGTATTTCCACCATCATTGTAATTATTATTTATCGACGAGATTTTTACAATTATTTCAAACAATACTTTTTATTCTGTCCAAAGATCACGAATTCTTTTTATATTCAAGATAATATTCGATCATCTTTCTTCCAATTTTTCGGTTTGAATGATTCTTAAGTGTGTTAATTATAAACGTGTTCGGTAGAAGCATTTTTAGTAAAAAAACGTGCTCATTCGAAAAGTATTGAGCGGGAACGTGTTCAATAGAGATATGTTCAGTAAAAACGCGTCCATTGGAAAATTGTTCGGTAGAACAGTCTTTAATGGAAATGTGTCGGGTGGTGACTGGAAACATCGAGGAGAAATGTTTTTCGTGGGAAAGTATTCAGTAGAAACGTATTGAGTGGAAACGCGTTGAGTAGAAACATGATCAGGGGAAACGTGTTTAGTGGAAATATGTTGCATGAAAACGTGTCGAGTGAAACCATGTTGAGTGTAAACGTGTTTGGTGAAAATGTCCAGAGAAAACGTGTTCGTGGATGATGAAAAAAATCATTGCTAAACACAATTTTCTCACTTTTTTTTGAGAGTATCCGGCAATTTTACAACACGACACCAGTAAGTCGTCTCCACATTCGGTACTTTTACTCGATCGTTCAAAATTTCCAATTTCCACGTATCGGGAGGAAATTTTGGCGCGTCTCTCGCCTGCCTGAGCAATTCCATTCTCGTCATACCGGATGTTGCAGCGTCATCGACAGCGATACCGGCCAACGAGTACAAAGGTCCGCGTCCTTTGAGCCAGACAACATGTGTCGTTCCTCTCTGAAAGTTCAAGTGAGTTATGACAAATTAACAAAAAAAAAAAGTTCATATTATCTAAAAAAAAAACAACGACAACAACAAAATCAATTTTTGTTTTTATCTACAAAATAATTAATTCAAGTCAATCCAATGCGATTGGCGTCCAAGGCTATCACAATTTACCTCGATAACATAATCCAATCTGTCGCAGGTATCGAATTTTCTCGTAAACGTAAATTTCGTTAAATTTCCAATTTTCCTGGATGCAAAATTGTCGCAATCTTGCTGACCATCCAGCTTTAATTTTCCATCGTTCTTTGCCCACGTATCCTTGATTACAATTATAGCGATTATAAGAAAAAATTGTTTTATCGCTAACGACGAAACTTGCAATTTTTTTCTTTTTTTTTTTTTTAATTTATATCTATACCTGCAGATGAGTTTTTCGATGCCAATCGATCCAGAGAACACAATAATCAGCTGATTTTGTCTCGCCATAGTCGGAAAATCCAAAAGCGAACCAAGAATTCTCCTCGGCGTAATAATGAATCTCAATTTCGACAATTTCCTTCTTAAGATCGACTCTGCAAGTCAGAGACGTCCAATTTTACCCCAATGAAACGATTTTTTGTTTGTTCATAAATTGAAAAATATAAAGAAAAAAAATCGAAAATAAAATTTTTGAGTAAAAAAAATCGAGTTAATTTTTTTTTATTTTGAAAAAATAAACAACGTGATTTAATCATCAATATCGGATTTTTTATTTTTATTTTTTAATTTCTCGATTGGACAACAATTCATTTCGTCTAAAAATTTCGAACACCATGACCTTGAAAAAAAGTGAATAAAAACAAAAAAAAAATCAAAAGATCGATTCGCACCTCCAATGGAAATTCGCATCAGATCCGAGGGGAATCGAATGCACAGGTTCAATTTTATTTTGAGCCTCGATACTCGTGAAACCAAAAAATCCGAGTACGAGCAATATTTTCAAAATTTCCGTATAATTCATTTTTTTTTCTCTGAATAATAAATATATATATTTTTGTTTATTTTTAAATATATACATAGAATATGAAAAAAACAAATTTACGAATTTTGGATTTTTTTTTCTCGAAAGACTAAGTGAACGCAGGAAGGAGAGTCCTTTATCGTAGCCAGATCAAAGTCGTACTGAAAATTTTCCTCGATTCTCTCGTCTCAACAACGAACGAGTCCCGAATGGAAAATCGCGCCCGCGCATCTTGGCTTAAGGGTAAAATATCTTAATATCGGGTAATATCGAATTCCACGAGAGGAAATGCGGAAAGGGGATCTCGTTTACGATGAAATTCCAGTGGTACGAAGAATCTCTATTTATCGTGGGATAACTCGGAGCAATCAAGAAATTCCGAAATTCCAACACGTGGGAAATTAATTTACATATATATTTATATTGAAGAGGGAAATTTATGAGCATCGTTATTTGATCGTCTCGAATTTCTTTTTTTGATAAAAAAAAAAAGAGTGTTAGAAAATTTAAAAAAAAACATGCTTCAGACACAATTTTCAAAATTCAAAACAAAAATCTCCTGCTTTGATTGAAATAAAAAAAATTATTTTCGACTGTTCAAAAACTCTTTTGTCTTCGTATGACAAATTATTACCATGATTACTTTCTGAAAATATATTTCACGATATCAATATCAAATGTTATACTTTGGCGTCACTCTAATAGATCATGAAAGTGTTTTTTTTTCTTGTTTAAATTTTCGTTGCTCAAATTTATCCTCCGAAGCGTGTAAATATTTTTCATTGAAACGTCAACCGCGAATGTCGACAACGAGCCTCGATTGGACTCGATTAATCGTCTACTTGATCAAATGTCAGAACATCTGCCTTCTCTGACCATATGTGTGTGTATATAATATTGAAAAAAAGATGCAAGTCGAAACTTATAGATTTCTTAAGTTTAACGGTTATTGACATTTGTTTTCATAAATGCAGAATTTCATAAGATCAGAAGTTTTGTTTAAAGCAAGGATGTTTGTTTGTTGTTGTTGTCGTTGTTTTTTTTTTTCAAATTATAAAAATTCAAGATGCCATATAAAATGTGAACTGCTACGTTGATTCTTTACTGGCAACCGTACAATGCATCTACGAACATTTCTCCCTTGATGTCTATAACTGAAAGGAAAGTTGGGTGAAAGAGTAAAAATGAAAAGTCGGAGCAACGAAAGATTCTCCCAATGTCCAGTCAAATACTGCTTTTGAATTCCACTAATTAGCCACCGGGTGAGAAAATATGAAAAATGTTCGAGGCATTGGATTATAATGAGGACCTGACTTGTTGGGATTGCAGCATCAGTCATTTTTGAAAAATAAAAATAAAAACCATTAAAAAACCGCGTTTTTTTCCCCATTTTTGACACTTTCGTAGCTTACGCTGCCAAAATGGTGACAGTTGGGGCAAAAATATATAGGACTAATCTCGTAGAGCACAAAATTTTCTATAAAAAAGTCAGCGGCCACACCTTTTTATCTGTTATAGTTTAGTCGTGAGAGCGGCCCGAAAAAAAAGCTCAAAAATGCTCCATTTGCACGAAAACTCCGAAAACCCACCTTAGTTGTTAAATTCAGTTTGCCTAAGTTAATTCGTATGAAAAAATCAGCCGATTTTTTTTTTCATGCAATAGAACAATCGAAAGAAAAGATTTTATCCCACGAAAACTTTTTTCCTCGCAAGTTCAATTATTGGCGGCCATTTATTGCTCTTTTTTTTCAAATTTACGTATTTTCGTAAATCGGGCGTAACTTTTGTCCTAATTGTCTCACAACGTGCAAACTTTTGGAATCCCTTCGTCTTTAGATGCTGAAAAAAATACGATCTCTTGACATGTTGCCATATTATACGCAACCGCAGCGCCGTTATTTGCAAGTAAACAAGAGGGATTATGTTTCAAGCCGCTTTTAACGATAAAGAATTATTTTTTTTTTATTTTCTTTTTGCAAATTTAATAATTCTGTTCGAAGAGTGTCTGTGAATTTTTTTGTTTTCTCTCAACGTGTCTATTGTTGTTAAATTGTTATTAACAATTGGAATAAATTAATATTTTCCAACTTTCACTCAATGTGATTTTTTATTTTATTTTTCCCTTCGCAAACTCCACCATTTGAAAAATCACAAAAATTTTTTTTTATGACGAAATCGATTTTTGCATTCACAACAAATGTTTATAACAATTTTTTCACAAGCTTGAAAAGAGTTTCCGAACGATCTCTTCCGCGCTACAAGATGGTGTTTTCCAAAAACACTTTTTACCGCTATTTTCATACCGTTTGTTGATAATAACTTTGTTACAAAAAATTGTTTAGCAACAAATTTTTTTGTTTGATTAATTCTTGTATCAATACCAAGTTCATGTCATCGAATAATACGTAGAAAAAAATTCCGATATTCATGTATACATTTTTTTTTTCTTTGTATTTTAACAGATTTTATCGATTAACAGCGAATAATTTCGATAATTGACAAAAAATTGAATACATTCCAGCCGGAGAATACTTATAAACATTTTTTATTTATAAATGGGAATAAGGAGGATTTAAATAAGAAGGTGACTCATTGTCATTCGTGTGATATATTTTTATTATGACTAACGTAATTGAAAAAAAAAAAAAAAATAACGAGAGTTTTGATTCAAAATTTTGAAATAAATATCTAGAAAAATCGTAATATACTTTAATTAAATAATATTGCAGAATATTTTGATCGTCCAAACGATCTTCCAGCTGTGCGCCGTCGTTGCGGAGTAAAGAGCAGGTATGGCATCGATCGTTTGTATTTTTCCAAGAATTCTAGTCAGCTGGGGCATTATAATATTGTTTAGAGCCTACAATAACTATACCTCAGGTCACTATAATACATAGTATCTATCAATTACGATGAATATAAGATGAAGACGATGAACCCATTATTCGCTGTGAGCAAGACGGGTAATGCCCTCTAGTGATTCGATAGCCCGAAGTTTTTCTGGTTTATTTTAAGGTGGCTCATCAGTGAATTAAAAAACCGGCGATACGAATGAAACTTCGGGAGAGTGTTATCTAAGATGCAATGAACGCTCTCTCAAAATTTCAGGGTATGTTGCCAGGCAAATTATTGCGAACGAGTAATTTAAAATTACCTATTTTAGCATGGGTCTTATGGCAGTTGATTCCATTTTCACCGGAAGTGACATGATACCTTTTGATAAAGACGAGAGTTCTTATTCAAATTTTGAGTATTGAAAGATGAAATCGTGAACTTTCCAATGGTATTTAAAAAATTGTGTCTTGCCAGGGATTTTCCCGAGAAATTTAATCGCGAAAGTCATCGTGTGTGCAAATCTCGGGTACAATATATATGTCTGTCATTCTGCACGCGAGGAAACATATGAATATCAGCTATCGTTTTTGACTTGATCGCTCTGACAGCGTTAAATACTTTTGTCAGTTGAGACTTTATTTATATTATTTATAATAAATTATGAATAAAATATCACGGGAAACGTCATCGAAATTCATAAATTTTATTTAGACAGAGTATTTAGAAAATATTATGATAGGTTTATGATTTTTTTTCACGTCACGATTTTTGACTAGTGTTGTCACTGATGGGCCGCCTTAATACGGATTTCTGCAAATAATAACGTTTTATTGGGAACTCATAAATGTCACCCTGACCTCTAGCGGCCAAATTTCCAAGTACTTCTCTCCAGTTGCTGCCTGATGATTACCATTGATTACCATGCGAATTTGTCGCTTTTTAACAATAATTCAAAATCTGTTGCTTTATTACAAGAAGTAAATCATAAATAAAGATCGACAAGACAGTCGATATTTGATACGAGGGCATGAGAATTTCATCACACGCAGAATACGAATAATCGTTTTAGTTATGTCGTGTAAACACAAGCGACGTGACTTTCAATTTCATAACTTATGAAATATGGACAATAATTTATACATAAAACATTTTTTATGCGATAGCCGATAGCTTGATATTTTAACTAATAATTTATTGTTCGTACGCATTTATTTAGCCGAAAAGTGACGGGAATTTTTTAAAAGATTTTGAGGTTAAACATGAGATGTCATGTAGGTTCATTGTAATCCTTATGGCGATAATCACTTGATCCGTCACCAATTTGCGCAGTGGATTCTATCCACGCATAATCCTCAACGGTAATAAACCCCATTGTCAAATCTTACTACAAATATCGCATTTTGCCGAAAAATATGCGATAATCCAGTGTTTACAACTGTTCCCTATGCTGCCCCATGCTAACTAGAGCTGGCATTTGGCAACGAACTGCAGAGAAAAGGCCATATTGGATATAGGCTCCGCCTCCGTGTTGATTCCCAATAAAAACGTTATTTTTGGCAGAAATGCGTATCGATTGACGATAATATTATTGGTTCAAAAGTTATTCACGGCCAAAGTTAAGTTCGAAACCCTCCAATTCATTCTGAACAATGTAGATCAAATAAAGTTCTTAACATATTGATGTTCACCATTTATTCTATTAAACACTCTTTGTTTACATTTGAAAAAAAATTTTATCCTCGCTTACAATCTGAATCACATATTGTTTTTGATCTCCGTGTCTAGCTAGAATATTAATATATTCTTCGGTCAATTTTACAGACCTTTCTGCAGTAATTAATGAAATAATCAGCGTTCTTATTTTGAAACCATTTAAAATCATCTAATTAAAAAAAGCGTTTGGGAATGTCAAACTGATCATCATCACTTAATTTTAAAGCTTTTACCATTTTTGCTTTACGTCAAAAGATATATTTTTATCAAAAAACGATAAAGCCGCTGTTTTAGAACTCAAATACCATAAATGGTTTCTAAATAAGAACGTTGATTATTTTATTAAGGTAGTACTCGCGCGACCGGTGGGGGGGGAATGAGCGGAAACGTAGACGCGGCGGAGCGCGGCGAGCGCGGAGGACGCATGAAACAAGCGAGAGTCGGACCGCTCATAATCTGACGCACGCAAAAATCGATAATTTTATGTCAAAAGGTTCCGCAACCCCCATTTTTTATGGAATGTATGTAATTGTGATAGTTTTCTGAACATTTAACAGTTTTAATATTGATCGTATCTAATCATGAAAGATACGAATTTCTGTTTCAAAGTTGCGTCAGCCCAGAATTCGGATATGGTGTGGGATAAATATGTGGATTTTACGAATTAATTACTCGCGTAAAGAGTCGGTGACCCACTTTGAAATTTTACAGGCATTATCTTATACACTTCTGCTACACCATATAAAAAATTCAGATTTTTATCTAATCGTTAAGCTTGTGCGAGTACTACCTTAAGAGTCATCAAGCGAGGGCATACGAAGCGCCAAGTGACCGATGAGCCAACTAAGAATTTCCTAGATGTTTATATTCGAAATGTAGCCGAAATACAATAGTATTCCACAATTAAACATAACAGATAAATTTGTTCAACTTGTAAAATATACGGTCTGGTCCTCTGCTCCGTGGAATTTTTTTTTTTGAGGCACAATAAATTATCGAAAACTCGAGGCGGTTGTCGTTTGCCACGACGCTTTTCTCACCAACTGACAAGTTCATTTTATTATTAATTTCACGCACATCTACCACTCTTTATCGGACCAGAGCGTACTGCTCGCCACTTCACTGCACTTTTTAAAAATATTTCCACCCTATTTCGTTGATGAATGAAGTAATCATTTCGAATATAGTATCGGAGACGCCAAGTCCGTGCTCACGGCTATACACATGCTATGTATTTCACAGTTCCGGCTACTAACGCTAGGTTCGCTAGTCACGGTTGTCGGTAAGAGCGGAGAAGCAGCAGTGATGGCGTAAGCGTAAAGTGAGCCCTGAGATAATATAAGCTTTGAGGGTCAATGGGGGCGATCGGGGCCCTTCATGAAACATGCGCCGCCACTGTAACATTTACATCCTACCCTATCGACATCCGTTACTTTTTGCTGAATGCAATGGTTGACATATCTGCCGCAAGCAGCGCTAACTTCGGCATGCATTTTTTTCAAATTTTTCCGCGAGAGGCACTACCCTCGATTCTGAGTTGGTCACGTGTGCTCGATGACTCTTAATTCTAATTCTCTCAAGTTTTTTGAAAGATTTAATTGATATCGATACAAACTTTCATCGGGGATATTACGATTTCTGCGGCCCCTATTTCTGACCACGTCATCTTTATATTTCGACCAAAAGAAACACTTTTTCTGGAGTAAAAAAAATCGATTTTCGATCAAATAACGACGCTATAGCTATTAAAAGTAAAGAACAGTCGATTTGGTAAATTTCGGATCTACGGCGATTTTTTCATGGGTTTCATGGGTAGTTGAGTCATTTTGTGTGCGCGCGTGCATGCATGTGTGTGTGTGTGTTTGGGCGTGTGTGCGTGCGTGTGTGTGGGTGTGTGTTCGTGTGCGCGTGTGTGTGTTCGTGTGTGTGTGAGTGGGGGGGGGGGTGTATTCGTGTGTGTTGTGTGTGCGTGTGTGTGAGTGTGTGTTCGGGCGTGTGTGCGTGCGTGTGTGTTGGTGTGTGTGCATGCGTGTGTGTGTTTGTGTATGGGTGTGCGTGTGTGGGTGTGTGGGCGTGCATGTGTGTGTGCGCGCGCGCGTGCGTGTGTGTGTGTGTGTGTGCGTGCTCGGGCGTGTGTGCGTGCGTGTGTGTTGGTGTGTGTGCATGCGTGTGGTGTGTATGGGTGTGTGTGCGTGCGTGCGTGTGTGTAGGTGTATGTGCGTGCGTGTGTGGGTGTGTGCGCGCGCGTGTGTGTGTGTGTATGCGCGCGTGTGTGTGTGTATACGCGCGTGTGTGCGTGTATGTGTGTGTGTTTCGGGCGTCTTACATACAGGTCTTGCGACTCTGGTGGTGGGGGTTGATTCGCTTATTGAGGCTGTTATATAGCAATTCAGGGCCCGGCCGCTAGAGTCGCTGTGATCGGACAGGGTCGTTTGTGCGACAGAGATCGAGAGAGATTTTTCCTGTAATGGCGCAGACGCACTGTAATCTAACCTCAATTAGCCAAAATTATTATATTGATGGATCTGAAATAAAAAGCCGTCAATGCTGAAGATAAAGAAAATTATTTCCAAAAATACAATATTTTAGGAAATATACATTGTGATTCGGATTAGTACACCATAAACCTGTTTTTGGTGTTCAAGCGGGCACGATAAGCATCAATCAATTCATGACATTATTGCCCTAAGAAATGTTTGGACGAGTTGGTTAACGCCGGCCTGCCAAGCGAGCATTTTGAGTTTGATTCCACTTAGCGTTGTTTTTTTTCGCAATTTTTTATGTTTTAAAAAATATCTTAAATAAATACGAGAAATGGTGTTTTGCAAATAAAAAACAAAACAGTATACGTACTAACCAATAAAGACGAATAATGTGACAGGAACATCCGAACGTCTCTTATCAATCGTGTAAAAAAATGTATTCACTCAAAGTCGCGAAATATTACTGGATAAGGATTATTTTTTTTCTTTTAAAAAAATATATTTATTAAGTTGTATAAGGGGTAGGGAAAAAATAGGACTCATAAATTATGACCAATATATAGCTTTATTAATGATTCGTTAATTTCGATTTTTTTTTCATGGTCACAAATTTCGAAATCCCACGTCAGTCGGCACTTTGAAAATTGATTTTTTCAATTTCACGCTTTTGTATCCCGATTTATATTTTGGGACGATACACGACCTCCCCATTTTTGTTAATATTTAGCAAAATTGGACAACATTTTTTGCACACAGTCTGATAAAAATTTTTTTTGTTAATAGTTGAGGCACGTCACACACGTTATTATATATAGGTCAAAGATTATATATATTATATATATTATATTATATATAGGTCAAAGAAATGAGAAATGTTGAGGTTATGTCGATCAACCCCGCGCGATAGTAGCGACGTGTGGCAATGCCATAAACTACGAACGTCATCACTGTTCGAGTCACTTTCCCATAGGAAAGCGGCCGGAGTCGCAAGACCTGTATGTAAGACCGTGGTTTCGGGGGTATCTACCGGGGTCCAGGGATGAAGCCCCGGAGGGGTCCAGGGGCAAAGCCCCGGCGGAGGGTTCGGGGGCGGAGCCCCCCCGACTGTCACAAACATAGATTTTTATGTTTCAAATTATTTATTTATTTAAACATTTGATTTTCGATCAAATAACGGCACTAGAGCGATTAAAAGTACTATTTTATTCCCTGTTTAGATGCTTCGGCACCGCGTTCCTGAGCCGAATATCAACTTTTGTCACTCTTGAAAAAGTGTTTTTTTTTTTCGTCGAAATATAAAGGTCACGTGGTCAAAAATAGGGGCCGCTGATATCGTAATCCTGCCCTTTCTTCAGTTAAATAGTAGTGAATAGTCAGACATTCCAGATTATCCAAGAGGGTTATAGAAATTGTCAAACATCTAAAAGTGGTCAATGATACTGCAGAAAGGGCTGTAAAATTGACCGAAGAATATATTAATATTCTTAGACACGAAAATCAAAAACAATATGTGATTCAGATTGTAAGCGAGAATAAAAAAAAAATTTCAAATGTAAACAAAGAGTGTTTAATTAAATAAATGGTTAACATCAATATGTTAAGAACTTTATTTGATCTACATTTTTTAGGATGAATTGGAGGGTTTCGAACTTAACTTTGGCCGTGAATAACTTTTGAACCAATAATATTATCGTCAATTGATACGCATTTCTGCAAATAATAACGTTTTTGTTCTATTATATCATTATGAACAACCCCTCATAAATTCAAAGTGTTTCAAATTCTTACGCCTTACGCCGATGTGTTCAAAATTCCGGTTGATTATACTAAAATATACTTGTTAGGCATACTATTCTCCATTTATCGAAATTTTTTCTTAATAATTTTTGCTATAATACAGTCAAAATCAGATATTTTTGAGAATGAATAATTAATTTGTATCTAAAAAATGATAGGATTGCCGTCAAAGTACAAAAATCTGAAAATTCACTAATAGTTCAATTTTAACCTTGAATAACGTTTAAAGGAGTGAATTTATCGAAAAATCATAAGAGATCTTTTTTGTAGAGCGTTCAATTTTCTATAAAAATATATGTCTTTCATTGCCATATATTAACTTGATCAGAAGAAAAAAAAATTAAATGAAAAAAGTGGCAAAATCCCGTGTTATTTAAACGGGAAATGTATTGTCTTTTTGACAAGGTTTAATATGAATATTAAGGGCTTATTTCGGTCTGATATTTTCTTTAGGTCATAAACTAAAAATTTAGGGGGTGGTGCGAAAAAAAACCAACTTGGCAACTATCGGACACCCTAATATATATATATATATTAGACTGTCTCAAAAAAACTTTTTTTTTTTTCGATCTCCCAATTCATGAAACCATAGTTAATAACATAATATTGAACCTCGTGAAAGGAAATCGCCGTGCGATTTTTTTAAAGAGTTGACGCATTGAGTTTTTGTATTGGCCATTTGATTAACACGTAAGAAATCTAATTCTAACGGTTGGAGGTGGATAATAATTTTTCTATACAACGGACGGAACCCTGTATAGGCCGGGTTCCATTATTCGCTCAAAGCGCTTTGCTTAAAAGGCCCGACCGTCCGAGCATGGGCAAATTAAGCGTTTTGAGCGATTTGAACGAATAATGGAACGCACCCACAGTAGAGCGTTTGACATCTTATATGTTTTCTTTGAATCGGCGCGTCGTAGAAAATTTTTAACTGCACGATCTTCGAAATTTTTAAGATTGCGTAAAACGTGGTTTTTCACCTTTTCGAAAAATGGGTAACTAAGATAAACGCCTAGCTTCCGCGACTAGGCCGCAGTAAAATGTTGAATAATATCTGTCAAATACATGAAATACATTCAATTTATTCAATTTTACCGAACTCGATGTGCCTGTCTATCGAGAAAATAAAATTATCAAAAATTTTAATAGAAACTTTTTCGTGTAGAAAAAAATATTTTGTTTTGATAAATACTATTTTTACATTGAAAATTTTCGTGCGTCAGTTTTTGATCCTATAAAAATATTTATTCATACCGTTTAGTTTTGCCGATATCGAGGATCCTAATGCACCGATTTAGATGTTTTTTTTTTAAATCGATACGCCAAACTGTGAGAAAAAAGAATATTTAAAGAAGAATGCCATGCATCTTATAGTTCTTATGGTATATAAAAAAACTAAGAAAAAATTTTGAGACTGACGAATGGTTTGAGAGACTCATGGGTTACCGTAACCCAGTGAGGTGTTTGAGGGTTAAGAGTCTGTGAAGGTGGATTAACTGACATATGAGTGCGAGAAAGATAACTGAAATTTTCGGACAGAGATTTCTCAGAGATCAATAATATATAGGGCAAAAAAACGTCAAGCTCCGTGTCAGTGTAAGTTCTGGGGGACGTCACGTTTTCTCTTTCCTTAAAATTTTGACCATCTATCATAAAACTCTGTTAAAAAATTTGTAGGTCCTTCCAAAACAGTGGGTCGGTGTTGAAAAGGTTACGAAATCAACAAAAACTAAAAGTCCCGAAAATGAAAAGAAAAACTATCTGCCCAATATGCGAGGGTCTTTAGTCTAACCCAGCAAGACAAGTGCCCTACCCTACTACTAATACTACTACTAATACTACTACTGTATTTTATGTTTTTTTTTTATATATTGTTCCATTGCTTTGGGGTCCTTCCCCTTTAAGATGTCCCCTTTTTCCATTATTCCTCTATTCCGTGAGCCCCCCCCCCCCCCCAGTATTGTCCGCAGCCACTCTTTCCTATCCTCTTCTGTATCGCATTCGCACGAAAGCACAGGGAACCTGCGGAGAACCTGTGCCAATACAGTCGACTCTCTTGCCAGAATTCGTGCTACCTATATAGGCGGGCGCTCAGACTCTGGAAAGATGGCCTCCCGCTCAGCGATTCGATGCGCGGCTAAGCGGTCACCGCTCCAAGTATTGGCCTCGACCAATGCTTATTAACTTCGGTGATCGCCAGAGCCGCACCCCGACCGCCTACCGATAGCTGTCGGTTCTGTATTTCATGTATTTGACGCTTATGATTCAACATTTTACTGTGGCCTAGTCGAGGAAGCTAGGCGTTTATCCTAGGTACCCATTTTTCGAAAAGATTAAAAACCACGTTTCACGCAATCTTGAACATCTCGAAGATCGTGCGGTTAAAAATTTTCTAGGACGCGCCATTTCGAATAAAACATATAATTTGTCAAACGCTACTATACAGAGTTCTGTCCGTTGTATACATAGAAAAATTATTATCTCCCTACAACCGTTAGAATTGCATTTCTTACGTGTTAATCAAATGGTGAATACAAAAACTCAATGCGTCACCTCTTAAAAAAATCGCACGGCGATTTCCTTTTCTGCGGTTCAATATTATGTTATTAACTATGATTTCATGAATTGGGAGATCGAAAAAAAAAAAGTTTTTTTTGAGACAGTCTAATATATATATATATACAGGCGATGTTCGTTCCAACCATCGCAGGTAAATCTTCAGGTACATAGACGAAACATATGCTTTTCATTTCTGTCTCTTCGACGAAGAATTCGTCCATCAACGAGCGATGGAATAGCTGATGGTCTCTGTACATTAAACACTCCATTATTACATGAATATTGTATTTTCAGTGCCAGCTCTGTTAATACCTGTGTGCGTTGATTGTCTCAATGTTGCCAGATTTACTTATCCGGCAACATTGATCTGCAGAGTTGGGATGTGTAAAGTTGGAATGTGTTGAGTTTGAACGTATAGTATAGGAACGTGTGGAGTTGGAATGTGTAAGTTAGAACGTGTACAGTTGGAAGGTATACAGCTAGAATGTTTACAGTGAGAAAGGTGTAGAGTTGGTATGTGTATATATTGACTGTGTACAACTGGAATGTTTACAGTTAGAACGTGTAGAGCTGGAATGTGTACATCAGCTAGAATGTTTAAAGTTAAAACGTGTAGGGTTGGAACGTTTACATTTTGAATTCTACGCTTTCAGGCTCTGAATTTTTCAATTTATAGATTTTCAGATTTTTCCTATGTTAAAATCAATATGGTGGATTTTAGTTGGATCAGTTGCAAGGCGGGGGAAATGCAGTGCAACAAATGAGTAAGCCAAAGGGAGCCTCGACTGTTGAGAGCAGAAGCCTTGCTAGACCGCAGCTGTTGCACAATGACAAACGAATGTGACTATGAATCAGAAAGAGAGAGAGAGAGAGGGAGAGAGAGGGAGCGAGAGAGAGAGAGAGTGAGAGCGAGAGAAAGAGTGGAATGAGGGGAATGAGGCTGGAAGGAAGAAATCCGACGAAACATGAAACAAGAAGAGCGCGATATTCGTATGGGTTGGTGGGGCTGGAAAGGGCAGGGTTATGTGGAAGGGGGAATATACGCGGTCTAGCCAAGTTCGCTTGGCACGCTATACATACCGCTATACGGCGAACGGCGGAACGGTATGATGGTATGAAGCCGATATGCCGATATACTTCAGTCTACCGCAGCCTACACGACAGTGTGGTAGCGCGTGAAGAGTTTCGTGGCAAATATATTACCAAAGGTTGGACTTCAGTGTCGGAGCAACTGGGTCCACAGCCGTTAAACGGTCGCGAATTTTTAACAAAGGAATGTAACCTCTCGTGGCGGCTTATGAATCGCATAAGTCCTTCAACAATCGTGCGTCAGCCGAGTTTTTATTCATCAAGAGGTGATTAACATACACATATATACATAATATGTTAATTAAATTTTGACATTTCTCTTTTCTCTACCTCTTTCGTTCTTTTTTTTTTTAATAAAATATTACAAATAGCACATGTTCTACAATGGCTTCGGTATATTTTCACCAATTATTATATATATTTTCGGGTATATTTCACGAAAAATACGAATATATGGGGAAGTGCGGCAGCTCGAAAGTTGAGCTTGAACTGCAAATTCTCGGCACGCGGTCACGAACTCATGACACGATTCATGCGGTTCTGATGTGTAGCCTTGCAGTCGCGTCGCGGAGCGAAAACGATGTCTATAGAAGACGGTGTTAGACACTTTCAGCTGAGTGGATAAATTTTTAAAAATCGTTCGAATTTAATTTTTCAAAAATGTCCCCAAATTGTTATGCTTAATCAATGTAGGACATTTTTATTGTCGTTTAATTCGTACCTAAGCGTTACGAAGACAATAAGGCAAGCGTGCTAACTAGCTAACTAACTCGTAACTAATTAGTTGATAAATAACTAATTTGTTTGTAACTAACGAACAGGGTAGTTATTTACTGGTAACGTTTTACATAACCTAGAGTTATTTAATTACCAACCGACTAACCAGTTATAGTGAGTTAATTATTAAAAAAACTGACTCTTTATTAATTACTGACGAACGAAGTATCTAGTGAGTTAATGACTTATCAGCGTACTAGCTGGTCAATAAATTAATTACTAATCGACTAACTGGTTAGTTACTAAATTCCAAAACGAGCAACTACCTACTTATAGTTAATTACTAAATAACTAACCAGTATAGTTAATTAATTACTAAACAGTATTACTGGGAATGCCTGGCAGATTCGTGATCAGCGGAAAAAAATACACATGAGATACAGGGTACTAAATGAAATTTCAAAGATCCAAGATTTTTTTTTTGAATTTTCGCGAAAAATAAATGGGTTCACGGAAATCCCCGTTTCATTCGCTTCCCGGAAGAGTTGGGACTCTATTCAGTGTTTATTCTCATCGAAATCGTTTCAACTGTAAGAATAAGCCGCTTATTTGGTTCATCGAGCCACCATATTTTTTTGATTATTCATGAATTTTCAAAGTCGAACCATCGTTATTTCCTGGACTCAAATTCGCCGATTTTCAGAGTGCTTTTTCCGGTGCAAAAAAATAGCATGTATCGGACGTACCTTTCCAACCAAAAGTGATTTTCGTCGACAATATTGCATACTTCATGATAAGATAAAAATTGGAAAAAATTCAACCGCAATAAAGACGATAAGAAGATTACTTTTTAATAATAATAACGCCCAAAAGTTATCAATAAATTGTTTAAACAAAACATTGATTAACAGATTTTTATGAAATGTTTTTTTTTGTAATGTGAAATGAATTCGTTGATTTTTCTGACTACACATGATTTTTTTTTAAATTTTCTTATCATTTTGAAATTTCGGTTTTCGGAAATTTGTAAAGGTTGTATTTACGAAAACATGTCCAAAATTCGGTTTTTTCCTTCATTTTTCAAAATTAAAAAGTTTTCAAAAACCGATATTTCAAAATGATAAGAAATTTTTTAAAAAATACATGTGTAGTCATAAAAATCAACGAATTCATTTCACGTGTCAAAAAAACTTTCCCTAAATATTTGTTAAACAATGTTTTGTTTAAACAATTTATTGATAACTTTTTGGCATTATTATTATTCAAAATTAATCTTCTTATCGTCTGTATTGTGGTTGATTTTTTTCCGATTTTTATCTTATCTTAAAGTATGCAATATTGTCGAGGAAAGTCACTTTTGGTTGGGAACGTACGTCCGATACATCCTTAAGGTAGTCCTCGTGCTACAATAGTGCGAGAAAGTTTCCTATGTACCACATGATAATATATACACCGCGCTAGTGGTCATATGAAGCAAACTTTTGATTGAGCCTATACAGAAATGTCGTTACACATGGAACCGTGCATATATTTCACATACATTCACACCCTATAGAATATGCAGCTTACGCGTCGAATTTTCACTCATATTGCATTATTTATGTGATCGTTCGTTCGTAAACGAAACGGTTCATAATTTTGTTCTTTTTTCCTAACATGTGAATAATAGTCTTCTCCCGTCTACAATTTTTTTTATGAAAATCTGGTTACGCATTTAGTTATAATATTTAAAAAAAACCGTGCGAGTATCAGGGTACAGCAATGCTTGCTATATGCTCTACACGCAATGGTTGCTAACTTTGACATTGAATATCTCGAGTTGGGAACGGTCAATCTGCTTCAAGTTTCACGAGAAGTTGGGTACTAGCATTCTCTTCGTCCACTATAAATTTCAACAAATTCTCATTATAAACGCATTTGCACGAGGACTATACCTTAATCGTGATTTGGCGGCAAGGAGAGAAAAACCGGTTCTAAAACCTTAAAATAAATTTTTGTAGTCTTTATGACTTTGGAGAAAGTCGCTACATTTTCTTTTCGAAAAGATCAAACTTTTATACAAAAAAAATCCTAACGATTTTTTTTTCTATCTCTCGACTCGGAATAACTATTTTAAATTCAAAAATCGATTTTTTCGAAAGTTCGAAAATTTCGAGCCCCTATTGATCCGAAACTACTGGACGAAAAAAATTGAAAAGAAAAATCATCGATGGTATTTTTTATATGGACTTTTGAATGGCGTTAATTGGTTTTTTTCAATTTCGACCCACCGGTACAACTTGTGCATATAATTGATGGAATGACCCATTTATATATAGCATATATATATATATATATTTACACACACACACACACACACTTAGCTTCAGAATGAGTAATCTTTTAAAAAAGGAGGACGAACAAAGCGTGTGCTGATCGTGAATTGATGCAATCAGAATTGCATCAATTCACGAAATAATTACACATACATGCGAATTAACGATGCGATCCTAGCGAACAAAGTATGAACTTTCTAGGATGGTAGTCTTGAACCGATCTTCTTTTTAGCACTTCTTAATTGATGAAGCATAAAAAGTATATATACATGCGAGGTCTGCCTTATACTAAAGACTCGAACGTTCGCCCATTGAGGAATTATTTCTGCCCCTCTGTTTACTTGACGATTACGACTCAAACGCGTGGATCAATTTTCATGAAATAGCGTGCAACCGTCAGGCGTCGGATAAAACAACCTCAAAAAATGTTCAATCCGTACTCCTCAAAGATAAGCACGATACCATGAAAAATAATGAAATTGTCGATTCAAAAGAGACAAATATTTCCAAAGTCAAGATGGTGGCTCCACTAAACCGTCATTGTGCACGTTTAAGGCCCGGTTTCACAATCGTCGTTTAACAGTTTAAACTCTGGTTACCCTATGCTAAAACTATATAGGTAAAAAAAATTGAACCAGGTTTAAAACTCGGTTTAAAACACGATTGTGGAACCGGGCCTAAGGTAGTCTATCGCATAGCGATTTACCGTTTAGATTTCGATAAAAATTGGTGTACAGGTCGATTGTGATCGAAACATGACTCAGTTACAATTTTATGAATTTTGGCGGAAAAGAAAAAAACGTTATTAGAGTTTTTATACATTTAACATGCAGTCATACGGAAATCCACGCTTTCGACAGATTCAATTTCAAAGTTAACAGAAACGACCGTTGATTATATATAGATGAAACTTCATGAGATATATAAGTATAGAATGTTTGAAGAACATTTTGCATGTTTGAAGATATTTTGATTGATGGCCTATAAGTGCATAAATAAATAAAGTTATGCGAAACTTAATTGACCGCTGACCAATATTTAGCAGATTTGATGGCAATGCCTTAGGCTAGCGCGCAATTTAAAATATGACGCGTTCGATAGATCATCCAGCATGCCCGAGGACGCCCGAGGATTTCTCAACGTTCTCAGTGCAATTATACATTTGATGTTTGGGAGAAAATTATTAATTATTGAATGTAAGAATAAATAAAATTACTTTAAAAAAGCTTGAATAACGCATAAAAACAACGCTGAGAGAAACATGCGCTGCAGACCGTTGTGCAACGTTGCCAGATCAATTTACCGAGTTAGTCAAACTCAACAGCACTCGAGCTTAACTAGTTATGTACCGATAGAACTCCTTTAATCGATTTAGTGGCAATGATCGACGAATAGAAATGGGTTTTATGAAAATTTCTAGCTGGGAAGTTCTTCGAGGCTGGTGGTTTCGATTTTCGGTCGTAATTTGAAGAAGTTCAAGATGCGATTTAAAATAGAAACATTATTCATAATACGGCTGACGGTAGTGAAAAAAAAACATGCGTGGTAAGCACGCGCGTAGGAAGTGAAACTTCCTATATTGAGTGCGTAATACGTGTAGAGAGAGAAAGAATGACAGGGAGAGACAATGATGAGAAAAGCGGAAAATTGCAAGAGATTTTTCAATATATGTAAAAAATAAATTGATTTTTTATTCATAATTATCAAATATTAAATTATATACATATTCTAATAACATTATTCATTAGTCGTCAATGGAAATATTATCTGAAACATTTCCACATTTAGCTTTCTTACGTGCTCTGTAGTCTCGTTGCTTTCCTGCAGATGATTTTCTTTTTTTTGCATTACTTGCCATTTCCAAGTTACTTGTGAATAAAGGGCCAGCACTCGTGGATGGATTAGCAATTGTAGACTGTTCAGCACTCGCAGAGGGATGGGGAGTCGTACATGGATGAATTAAATTTTATGTTGATTATTTTCATTCATCATTTTTGCCGTCATTTTTGTCGTCATTTTTATTATAATTTTTATTATTTATGAATGATTGAAATTATTAGCCCTCAAACGCTAACGATGGGTCATTCGTGTCTGAGTCAATATGCAAAATGCAGGGAAAAATGCCTGCACGTCTTCATATTTTGCATGAAATTTTTATTAAAATTTTTTTTTCTCGGATAGGACAAATTATCATCATTTAGTTAAGGGTTCAAAGGAGGCCCATGAATTTTTTCAGATTTGTTCAAAAGTTTTAAAATTGTGAAATAAGCGAAAGACACGAACGACCCATCGTTAGCTTTAACGGTTGCTCAAAACATCGTTAGCTGACGAGGATTAAGAATGATAGGATAAGATAAAATAAAACGTACCTTCAGATATAACCTAGAACTCTGTGGGTTATTTCCACAATTATTAGCCATTTTACACTTTTCACACTTTCAGTGTTTTAAACTGTCACTTTCAATATTCATCACATATCACTCACCTCATAAATTTGACAGAATATTTTATAAATATAAAAATGGAAAAAAAATATGAGACAAACAGCAACTAGTATCACCATGGTGATACTAGTGCGCATGCGCACGTTTCTTGATTCAAGGAAGTTTAAACGGTAACGCAAACGTTAAACGCGAGAACCTCGTATAAGAAGTTTCACTTCAAAAACTGATTTTATACGTAAAAATCGTTATGGTTTTCGAAATAAGTGGAATTCAAAAGCGCATTGGTTTGCTAAGCAAAAATATGTATGTTTTAAATTTGTATTTACAGAACTAAGGAATGAAAAACCACATTTATAAATCGTTTATTTTTGTAAAATCATGTTTTAAGCGAACAGACATCAATAAATTTATATATTCTGACATATGTATATATACGTGATAATAGGACGTCAGCGCAAGTTTTTATCCATCAGATAAACCTCGTGTTAACAACTCAGTATTTAATATTCTTTCCTCTTCACATCTGATAACGATAAGAAAATTCTCACTACACGTGCTCTGGAGCGTCGCATGAGACGCTGCGTGTGTTGCGACTCACATATATATTTTAAAAAAATTAATAATAATTATTCACATTAAAAGACATAAAAAACCATTGATATTCACATTCATAAACGCAATCAGATATCGTACGTGAATAATTGCGTATCATCACAGGGTTTCTTTATACTTTACAAGTTCGTAGTCCTTAATTTTTTGTCTTGCTTGAAAATTCGTTTTCCTTAAGGATGTTCTGGACATTGATCAAAGTAGTACGAAAATTATGAAATTTCGACAGATAGTTAGAGATATCGTTATGAAATTATAGAAAAAAATTCAAGTGAATTCACTAAACCGTTTAACATTTATTGCAATTTCAAATACAACAGTTTTTACCCGGTGTCTGCTTATGGGTACACTATATCCTCGGCATATTGTAAGTCCAAAAATGTCATAAAAAGTACTACCAAAATTTCAAAAAAAAGAATTCAGATAAAGTAATTTAAATATACGAAATAACTGTCGCAAAGTTATATCGTGATTCACTACACTGTTTATGAGATATTAATTAAAGTTCGTTAAAATTCTACCTTCTAAGACGGTCTTAAGCACGGCCAACGACCAATCAAGACGTGCTAAACGACGTCTTAAGACCGTCTTAGAAATAAGACCCGACTATGAATACCGCTCTCTAGTACGGATTTGTTAATTGTACGGTGGAAGTGCGACAACTATATGCTGCATATGGTACTCAGAGTGGGGGCTAGCGCACGTCGATTTGAATAGTTTTTTTTGCGTTTTTGAGCAACACGTTGTTGGGCAAGTCTCTTTTCATATACTCGTTTTGTTACTATCTTTCCTCGTCATTGATACTTTTCTGCGTATTTTGGCATTGTGTAAAACAAAAAATGATTCTCTGCGAGATTGGCTGTAACTCGGTTGCTTATCACTCTTTTGACATGAAAAAATTACTGTAACTTCTTGAGATGTGTATCTTTTGAACTGATAAATATTGATCAATGAATAATGAAAACTGTCTTCAAAAAAAAATCTCAAACAAAAGAGTTATTTTTTGGCCTTGCAAGTGTACCTAACCCTTTAAACCTTTTTTTCGGTTTTTTTTTTCGCGACCTGGGGCCTAAATATGACAGTAAAGCGTTGACAGTACTGGAAATTATTTTTATTTTAATTAAAAAAACCTATTGTCGTTGCATTCCAACCATGTAAATTTCAACATCATTATAAAACTTAATAACTTATATTGGTGTTGGATATCTACTTTTCTTGTAAACTTGGTTCTATTATGTATATTTTTTGTTCATATGTATGATGATTCAAAGCACGACTTTTGTTATTGAATGTACCCTTGATTCAAACCTACCAAACCGTAATTTCGTGATGATAAATACTGCTTTGTTAAAAAAATATCATTGAAATGTGGATAAAATATGTGAGGATAATATGAACGATAAAAAAAACCAGTGCTATGGGAACGTTTTTGTTAAAAAATACAGTATGCTTTTCATAGTCTGAAACGTGACAACATTGCATCGCTAGGTAGATATTAGTGTGGTCCTTATTTAGGGCTCAGACGAATTTTTAATCAAACGCCCCCCAAATCGGCTCCAAATAATTTAAAAAAAATACCCCAATTTTTGTAGATTTTTATCTAGGCTCTAACCCCTCGCACCCTAGGGTGAATTTCCCGATGTGAAATACACGTGTTTCGGCCAAATTCTCAGGATATATTTTATTCTAAGAGTAATAATTTAAAAAAAAATTTGTAACTGCGAGATTTTAGTGTTCATTGGTGCTACTATATGAAAAAAAATCACATTATCATACGGATCAATTTAGACAAATTGCACACCCTTTAACTTTGAAACATGGTGGTAACCCACGTTACCAGCTCGATTTTCTTGAATTTTTCTAATTTATTTACTTTTTAACGTATTCAGATCTGGTTTTTTGCACATTTCAGTTACTTTAGTGATGAAAGAACATAAATATACAGTCTAATTGGTATAATTGTTTATAATATAAGATTTATAAATACACAAGCTAAAAAAATGACCTTTTTTCGGAAAAATTCACTTTTGAAGAATCTATCCAAGGTATAATAACTTTAAATTCAGTGAGAGTGGGTTTTTGGGGTCACTGATTACGAATACGATGTCAGATTTTTCAAATTCAATATTTAAATTTCCGTGTCCACCATCTTGAATTCGCCATCTTGAATTTTGCAGATCTGATAGCGGATTCGTAATCAGTGACCCCAAAAAGCCCCTCTCATTCAAGTTATTACCTTGGAATGAATGAATACCTTCAAGAATGAATTTTTCCGAAAAAAACGTCATTTTTTTAGCTTGTTTATTTATAAATCTTATATTATAAATAGTGATGAGAATTATACTGTATATTTATGTTCTTTCATCACTAAAGTAACTTAAAAGTGCAAAAAACCGGATCTGAATACGTTTAAAAGTAAATAAATTAGAAAAATTCAAGAAAATCGAGGTGGTAACGTGCATGGGTTACCACCATGTTTCAAAGTTAAAGGGTGTGCAATTTGTCTAAATTGATCCGTATGATAATGTGATTTTTTTTCATATAGTAGCACCAATGAATACTAAAATCTCGCAGTTACAGATTTTTTTAAAAATTATTACTCTTAGAATAAAATATAGGGTGACTGAACCAGTGAATGAACGCATAAGCCTTTTTTCTATTTCGATAAAGCCGTATAATTTAACTTATTACGAATTTCTTTATGAGCTAATTAGATCTTATAGAACAATGTTCGCAGAATATTAAAAAAAATATTCGAAGTGCCCTGTTCGCAAGGATTTTGTAAAAAAAAATTATCATGAACGAAATTACCAATTTCCCAGTGAATGAACAAAAATTCCAATGAATGAACTCTTATCTTTCCAGTGAATGAACGTACAATGGAACCAGAGATGCGTACGCATACTCGTGCGTTTTGAGGTTATGAAAAGCCTTTTCAACGCTCGTTCAATCACTGGAAATAGGTTAAAAAGCTGGACCAGTGAATAAACGGCCATATATCGCAAACAATATTGGATTTTTGACCAAAAATGCATTAATATAATTGAAGCTTAGCAATGTATAACGTTGAAAAAATTATTGCATATCTTTTAAAAATATTTATCGAGGTGATATGGAATATTCTGGTATTCGATGCACAGTCAGATGGTTATAACAACATGGCTGTCTCTTATGAATATGCGCCCCAAGTACGAAAAAAAATCCATAGCATCGCAAATCTTTCACAGAGTCAAATAATATCACTACTAGATGTTTTCTCAGAATTTTCACTTCATTATGAATACAAAATTCTTCATAATAATAGAATCATATCTCTGCCGTTTAATTAAAATACTAAGCTTGTTCATTCACTGGTAGGTGTTCATTCACTGGTTCAGTCACCCTATCCTGAGAATTTGGCTGAAAACGTGTATTTCAAATCGGGATATTGAGTTGCACCAGCGCTCATTTTCTTCGTCTTTTCATTCTCTACAATTCGTATGTTGAATGTATCAGCATAGCACCATTGGTTCAGATTTTACAAGCAAAAAACTAAAAAAACACCGTTTTTTTTGGTGTTTTTTGGAAATTAAAAAAAAAGTAATCATATTTGGTAGTCGAAAACATATCACGAAACATCCACGGACCACCCCACGCACCCCCACACTCGCCGTTTTCTTCTACCATTTTTATCACGAAAAAATCTCTATTGCCTGGTCTAACCCTCGGGTGCGAGGAGTTAGAGTCTAGATAAAAATCTGAAAAAATTAGGGTATTTTTTAATTATTTGAAGCCGATTTGGGGGGCGTTTGATTAAAAATTCGTCCGAGCCCTAAATAAGGACCACCCTCTAGTAAGTATATTTCCCATAGGTTGGCAGGCTTGCATACGGACCTTCCGAGCGTCCAAGACTCTGACTGACTCTGAAGGTGCTCGCACATAAAACGACGTGTGCAGTTTGCCGTCACACACACGAGCCGGAGATGCGCCTGTCGGACACTAATACATGGACCCCAGCCAATCATAGCCATGTATTAGTGTCCGAACGGCACGTCTCCGGCTCGTATGTGTGACGGCAAACTGCACACGTCGTTTTATGTGCGAGCACCTCGACGCCGCATATTTACCTGCGGACTGAACTCATTCATTTTTTGTTTTACACAATGCCAAAAGACGTAGAAAAGTATCGATGGCGAGGAAAGATAGTAACAAATGAGACAAGACTTGCCCAACAATGTATTGCTCAAAAACGCAAAAAAACTATTCAAATCGACGCGCGCTAGCTCCCACTCTCGGAGTACCATGCAGCGTAGTTGTCGCACTTCCACGGTACAGATACGTACTAGGTAGAATTTTAACGAACTTTAATTAATATCTCATAAACAGTGTAGTGAATCACGATGAAACTTTGCGACAGTTATTTCGTATATTTAAACTACAAATCTGAAATTTTTTTGAAATTTGGCAGTGTTTTTATGACATTTTTGGACTTAGAATATGCCGAGGATATAGTGTGCCCATAAGCAGACACCGGGTAAAAACTGTTGTATTTGAAATTGCAATAAATGTTAAACGGTTTAGTGAATTCACATGAATTTTTTCCATAATTTCTTAACGATAATTTTTATAACTATCTGTTGAAGTTTCCTGATTTTCGTACTATTGTGATCAATGTCCAGAACATCCTTAAGTTTGATTACATACAACGTCTCGGTAGTTGGTCGTCGTACACGCTGACTGGAATTTATGACGTTAGTGGATTCAAACAAATCGCGAGTTCCGCCGAGACAAAACACATGCTCTGTTTTAAAAATTACTCATCACATTCCGCGGACTCATAACCGTTATCGTTAATCTATTTCCTTTCCTATTTCTTCTAAATTCTCTATCATCGAATTGCAAAGAGTTTTTCGTTTCTCAGTTCGTTAAAAAAATTTATTTGTAATAAAAAGAATCAATAAACAAAATTTCTAAAAATAAATAAACAGCTCTAATAAGTATATGTATATTTTTTTTATCATTCATGAGAATTACAAATACTGTTAATATTTTTACTGTTATTATTATTATTATTATGTTTACGAGAATAAATCTCACATTTTTCTGCGGCTTTATAAAAATTTCTTAACTAAAATGCGACGATTTCTATTTTTAATTTTTAAAATTCACACCTAGAGGTGACCTTGCTCTTTGAACAACTTGGCGAATCCGATATTTCAACGTACATATTCACACACACAAACACATCCACACACACACGCGCGCGCGCGCGTGTGTGTGTGTGTGTGTATATATATGTATATATATAAAAAAAAAATTCGCAGCCACTCTCGTAAGTTCGTTCAATTCTCATCAATTGACTCTTCTCGTTAAGAGCGTGTAATTTATCATGGCGTGATGCGTCACAAGGAAGTTTCTCGGCGATTGAACGTTTGATCCTTGCCAACAAGAAAATAATTCTTGCTAACAAGAATTATTATTTTTTTCATTATACCCTCTGCATTATTGCCAAAACCTTCTCTATTGAATATTCAAACGAAGTAATAGTTGAAAAAGGCCGCAATTTTTACGACACAAAAAAAATGGCTCGAAAACTTCCCCAATTTGGGGGCTCACTTTTCTATTTTTTTTATAAATTCATCGACATTTTTTTTCTTACACATATTCGTTATTCAATCGGAGTCTCCTCTTACACTAAATTCTCCCTTGGAAAAATGTCAGCAAAAAAAAAGAAAAATTTTGACAATACATTTTTTTTGCTTATCTCTCGCTTGCCCGTATAATAATAACTATAAACGGCATATTACGAAAATTAGCCTGTACAATACCTCGTGCGTGGTTGCCCGACTGGAATTCTCACTCGTCGCTGCTCGATAACATAAATCTCATTCGCGCGTCGGGATTTATTTAGAGCATAAAGAAGCATCGAGAAAACCACAAACTCATGAATAAACATATTGTCTCTCGACGACTCGTGTAATCTTTAACGGGAATTTGCTCGATCTATATACGTGGATGTAGTACACATGGCTTAATCTCTTGGCGGTTGAAACATTTTCCGTGATGTCGACGTATTATTATTATTGTTATTTTTTTTTTACATTTATATCTGAGTGAGATTTATTATTTGCCAAGCTTGATTTTTCTGATGCAAATGAGACGAGTTTTCCGATTGACGTATTATCATGATTATGAGTTTATTATCATTATCATTATTATCATAATTATTTACTCCATTTGCATAATTCTATTTGTATACCTTTGTAGTAGAACGTGTTTCTACAGTTATCGAATTTACACGTTCCAATTCTACACGTTTAAACTCTATACGTCTTTCCTGCACGGTCAATTCCACTCGCACCAACTCTACACGTTCCAACTCTATACTTTCCAATTCCATACGTTCCAACTTCACGGGTTTCAACCTCACACGTCCCAACTTTGCATTTTCCAACTCTACAATTACAATTTTACACGTTCAAACTCTGCGCATTCCAATTCCACACATTTCAATTCCTCACGTTCCAACTTTGCACTTTCCAACTCCTAAACATTCCAAATTTTCATCTTCCACCTCTACACGTTCCAACTCCACACGTTCCAACTCTATACATTTCAACCTTGCGCGTCCTAACTTTGAATTTTCAAACTCTACACATTTCAATTCTACACGTACAAACTCTGCGCATTTCAATTCCACACATTCCAACTCCACGCGTTCCAACTTTGCACTTTCCAACTCTGCACATTCCAAATGTCCACGTTCCAACTCTACACGTTTCAACTCCATACGTATATTAACTCCACACGTTCAAGCTTCACACGTTCCGACTTCATACGTTCCAACTCCCCACGTTCAAAATTCACGTGTTCCAACTCCGCACGCCTCAATCCAACACACTCTAAATCTGCACGTTCCAACTCTTCACTTTTCATCTCTGTACGTTCCAGCTCTACACGTTACCACTTTACACGTTCAAACTCTACGCGCCTCAATTCTTCACGTTCCAACTCCAGACGTTTCAACTCTGCATGCCTAAATTCTACTCGCCCGACCCTGCATGCCTAAATTCTACACGTCACGACCCTGCACGCCTAAGTTCTGCACGTTCCAGTTCTACGTGTTCTAACTCTTCGCGTTCCAGTTCTACGTATTCTAATCCCTCACGCCCCAACCCTACACGCTTCAACTCTACACGTTCCAATCCTACACCCTTAAACTCTACACGTTTCGACTCTACACATTTAAATTCTGCGTGCTCCAACTCTACACTTACCGATTAAACACGTTCAAACTGTATACGTACCGACTGTATACACGCTTCGATTCTAGAGTTTCCAATTGTATACGTTCCAAATCTACCCGATCCAATATTATGCAATACGCAAGTATACGCTAATGTGCAAGTTCCATTGTGAACCTTTTTTTCCTATTCTGTTTTATAAAATGATTGTTTTTTTTTTCTTCAATCGTTTCAGAAAACTCAATCCCAGGCCTGGAGGATCGAATTGGCAAAACGATCTACCACTAACAAGGGGCGCGGCACCGTCTACCATCATCGATGGGTTGAGAACGCCAAGTAATTTCCTCCTTTCTCCTCTCTCTCTCTCTCTCTCTTTCTCTCTCTTTCTGTCTATCCATCAATCTCTATATCTCTATTTCTTCCACCCCCCTCCCCCCATTTTTCGTAATTGCAATTACCAAAGTGATTAGCTCACCGATGAGCGATGCTGAAGGTCGTGGGGGCCTCCTGGCTGCAGACCAGGATTTCCACCTACATACTCGTCGCCGTTGGCCTTCTTGGCATCGGGGCGATTCTCCTGGGAGAATTTGGCGGGTCAGTAAAAACAAAATTTACCATCATATTTGTGGCTTTTTATATTTTTTTTAGTCCTCTTTATTTGCGTTGAAATGAATGATTTCGTTATGTTGTATCAGCGATGAGAAAGATGGAACGTATTCGGCAACCGTTTTTTGGAACAACAAAGGGCCATATCGAATTGAGTTTTGGGGCCAGGGAAACGACTTGACCTCATTGCCGAGAGGGGCTGCACGGGCTTATTATAAAACCAGAATCCAAGAGACTGGGTGAGATCTTTTTTTTTCAAAAATTCTATTTTAATGTAATTTTCGTTTTCTTTTTCGTAAAATTTTATATGTGCAAGAAATTAGAATGATCCAAATCGATTAACGATCTTTAAATACTTTATTGTCGGATTATTATTAAAATGATTATTTTTTTCTTAATAAAGATGGTCGATCGTAGAAATCGAAACATCTCCATCCTATCCGGACGCTGTGCAGGCTTATGCAGCTGGTCTTCTCGAGGGTAGCCTGACGTGGCAATTGATACATCATCATTGGTACAATACCATCGGTACAATTTGCTCTCAGGAACAAAATAAGGAAAAATGCTCCATTATCAGGCAACGACTTCGCGAAAATGCTGCTGTAATAAGAGAGAGAGCGAATCTACTGGCATCGGAAGATCCATTCTGGCACATGGTGAGACACACTTTGTAAAATCGAGATTCCAAAAAAAAAAACGGTTGAATTGAGCCAAAAAATCACCATAAATTGTTTTTTTTTTATCATCGAAGAATAATCAGAAGCAAAAGTTTAGAAAACCTTTCGAAAAACTGAAAACTAAAACTTGACGATTGAACATTGAAAAAGAATAATGATAATAAAATTTGGAAATGGAAAATTTGAAAAAAAATAATAACAATAACACAGAAATAAACTTTTGTTATTTCTCTGCCAAAAAGTCTTTCTGTAGTCTTTCTGCCAAAAAGTTAACGACAAATCGTTACAGGAAACGTTACGTATCTTTTTTCCTTCCATACAAAATGAATTTCCTGCTTTTAAGTATAAAGAATTTGATAAAAAAATCTTCAGGAAGAACAGAAAAATTTATTTTAAAAAATGAAGAGTTTCAAAAAAATTAGGATTCCGCATCTTTCTTTTAATCCCCCCCCTAAACTCGAAAGTTTTTATCAATAAAATAATTTAAAAAAAAAATTAGTTTACTCAAAACAATCCAAGTACTCAGAGGCACAAGGCAAAAAAAAATTTTGCAAAGAAAAAACTTCCTATGAATGCAAAAATAAAGGGAAAAAAACTTTCACGCTTAGGTGCGTTTATTTTACGCCCAGCTAGAGGGCATGGAAGCCGGTTGGAGATTCGCAGTTCGTCGTAGTCGTCGCTCGGTCGATATTGAGACCGAAGATTTTATCTGGCTCGCAATGGCCTCCGATTTGCCGGAAAAAATTTTCAAAACCGAAACGACTTCATCAAACCGGAGCATCAATAATGGCGTTATATTTGTCAAATCGCTGGACCGTACGATCGAGGGTCTCGAGCCAATTATCGCATTTGGACAAAACACCGTTGCTCCGTGAGTCAATTTGAACGGACACTTGATATCTAAATTTTTTAACGCTCTTTTCATGATTTTTCAAAAAAAATTTAAAAATTAAAAAATTTATTTCACTATGCCGCTATCGACCAGAGGAATTTCTGTAGGTATCCTCGTAAATGACGAATCCACTGTTCGAAAAAAAAATTTATTTATATATATATATTTTTTTTTAATAATTACTCACAAAATAATGGGCTTGGGTTGAATGTAACCGACAGATATGCAAAAATGCTTCGACTACTGAAGAGATATACGTTCGGTTATCATCTATCCGGAAGCAGACATTCTTCGCGTGCACCGACACGTTCGATATTCATGTCCTCGTATCCCGGTGCATTGTCGTCACACGACGAGTATTACGTTGTTCGCGGTGGCAAAGACAACGACGATTTACTGATACTTGCTTCGTTACCACTCCATGACGTGGATAGCGAGGGTTATCAAGAATCGGTACGTAATTAATTTGTTTTTTTTCCTTCCAGTTGGACAATGCTAGAAGTGGACGCATGGAATGCGAAGTGTGACTACTGAGAGCAATGTCTTGTAAATTCAATGATGAATCTTGTACCAATCTGCTAGAAGGCATTATAAAGCGACGGCGTTATTTTGCACTGATCCGCTAGAGGGCGCCAGAGAGAATAGACGATATTCTGTATTAATCCGCTAGAGGGAGCCAGAGAGCGAAGATATTATTTTCTACTAATCCGCTAGAGGGCGACAAAGAGCCAAGATGTTTTGCGCTAATCCACTAAAGGAGGACAGAAAACGGAAATATTATTTTGTACTAATCTGCTAGAGGGGGCAAGAGGACACCAGAGAGCAAATATGCTATTTTGCATTAATCCGCTAGTGAGCGCTACAAACCAAAGGCGTTTATTTTGTACTAATCCGCTATAAGGCATCATAGAGCGAAGAAGATGTTGTTTTACACTAATCCGCTAGAGGGAATCGTAAAGCGCAGATGTTATTTTGCATTAATATCACTAATAATCCTAGAGGACGCTCTAATATGGGAATGTTCTCTTACACTGATCCTTCAGCAGGTGTGCCTTGAAGTGAAACGGTTCTTTTTAATAAATCGACTGAACGATGCTCAGAGCTTACATTTGTGACGTGCAGGGCGTTATTATGCACGACTGACAAAGTAAATCCCTTGCACGAGGCACAAGGGTTAATAATTAATTTTATTTAGGATATGTTTTCTGGCAACGTTCCATACGGGCCCGTTCCTTTAGATAATTGGAAAAGGATGTTATGGCCAGGATTAATTAATTGTAACTAGCTTCATTCCGTTGAATACGCTCGTTGTATATCGCCGGTGGCGCCGTCTATTTAGGATGCCGGTCCATTGGTGAGATACAATACGGTCACAGATTACCGTTGTATTGTATCACCAATATAAGGGCATCCAAGTTACGATGCCCGTGACCGTAAGGTCGAGTAGCGCGACGATCGCACAAAGACGACGTGCAAAAGCGTATAGTCCAATCTTTATTTAACTGACGGAATTTAGAAAAGTCTCAAATACTATAATCCAAGGATACACATTAATAGGTCATAATTTAAAAGGCTCGAATGAATAGCTGAATCGTAAGACAACAAACTCTCACAGTCATACGTACAAAAGCACACACGCTACTGACTCGGTTTTCGGCACAGCTGACAATATTGGCTGCCGACCTTTCACTACCTCACTTGCTCGCTCTCCCGTGGTATACCGATGCTCGCAAAGCTCCGTCCTGTACAGGCCCGGTCGTTGGCATACGCAGCAACCACAGCAGTTATTTGCGCTCATGTTACGCACCTTACACTCTGTGCTCGATTGCTTGACGGCTCTTGGACTCACTCGTACATTAAACACTTAAAAGTACACGACAGCATGTTCGTGGCAGAGGTTGATTGTAATTTCTTAAGCTAACGCAAATCGACTTATAAACACGACGCGCGCAACTCGGGGGCCTCTTTTCGAACCCCGGTCGACTTATAACTGTGACCTTATGTAGGGATCGGGGAACTACAGTCCGAGAATTATTGCCGCTATGTGAAGCTTTTATGCGAAGTTACTCCGGAATCAAGCTTTACGCTATCGTGTGTACTTTCAGAGACTGATTTGTCCTAGCTCGCTCAACTGGCGTTCTGTCGATCGCCAGGTAAAAGAGCGGGGGCAAATTTCGTCAATTCAACAATCTTGCTGGCGCGAGCATTGACTTGCACCTTCGGGGCGTTGCATCGGAATTCCAAATGTGCTATGTGGAAATATTGTAATTATCAGATATAAGCAATTTTGAGACAGCTTCAGTTAATTTCCAACGGTCATCGCCCCGTGTTGCCAAGTCGCCAAAATAGTTACTCAAAAACACGGCACGTGACACATTTCCCCCTTAATTCCATTAAACAAATTTTCGAAGCATAAATTTTCTTTCACACTGATCGGCTAGAGAGCATTATAGAATTAACATATTCTTTAGCACTAGTTCACCAGAAGGCATCCTAGCCCAAACATTTTCTTTCACATTAATCCGCTAGAGAGCATTATAGAGTTTTAACATATTCTTTAGCGCTAATTCACCAGAGGGCTCCCTAGCCCAAATATTTTATTTCCCTCTAATCCGCCAGAGAGCAGCTTAGTTGTTTGTTTAAAAAAAAAAAAGCGTATACATCGATGTTTCCATTTGATCGTGTTACAGATCTCAAATATCCAAGGAATAATGTCACCAGTTCGAATAATGTCAGCAAACAGATTGGCGACTGAGGCACCTTCGTGGTCGAGACTTTATGCGCGTAGCAATAATCTATCGGTAGAGACGAAGAGAACGTCCAATCGTATGCAATGGGTCACACTGAAACCCAACAGTAAGGACTCGTCAATCTGGTTGATAGAGGAACACTCGTCGATGCTCCGCACTGTCGATTACACCGAGAATTTCATGAAAAATGGTTTTGTATTCTGCGACGGAGAATCAATTTTGGGAAAAACTGTTTCCCGAAAAAATCCGGAAAACGAAGATCGTACGATCAACGAAGAACCAATCATCGATCCTCAACGTCCCATTGCTATGGATATTAATCGTTTTTTCATCGAAAACATAACGAGCGTCGAAGCAATCAGGAATCTCATGCGCGGCAATGTGAAATATTGCAACGAGAAAAATAGCGAAGTGCACACTAACGCTTCGTCCACGAGTGTAAGTTCATTGGAAAAGATGGAATCCCGTCTTCCGTTTGTCATTGATCCTCTAGGAAAATTTGTCTATCGGGCCGATCTTGAAAAACCATCGAAACCATTTGGTATTATCGACAACAAGATGGCGCTCATAACGGCCAATGGAATTGAGAGCTTCGAGGCAACTTCAGGTCCACCGTATGGTCACGAAATGGCCGAATCTCTAACGCGACCGTTCGATTGGTCGAAAACTTTTGTCAATGTATCACGAATTGGACAACCCGATAAATTTGAATTTGACAGCGTTATTCCCGAATGGATATGGTTCTAGAAAGATATATGCAAACAGCACGTCGTCGATATATAATTAATTAGGAAGGTTTATTTTTTTTTTTCATAAATTGTTCTATCTGTGCAGGTCTATTTGAGCCCTCTAGTAGCCAGTGAGCATGTGTCCCTTTTCACGCTATCGTTTGTGGGCTATCAGTAATTGCAATTATAATTTTAAAAAATGTATGCATTGGAAATAAAAACTGGCAAGATGCCCTTTCGAGAGAAATAAAGTGTGTTTTATTCGTTATTACATTATTTTAGTATCATAATGAGACCATTGGCGCTCATATGAATTCGGAGTTGGCGTGTATCCAAGGGGTTCCACCGAAAATTTAGCCTTTAAGTCAGAATTCCGATTATGCTTACGATACGAAATGTTAAATTTTTTTGTAGTTTTTCCAGGGTAATATTGTTGTCAATTGTCGGTATTTCGTATTTTTTTCAGGTGTAACGTACTCAATTTTTCCGTCGTACACATACTTCGAAGCTTCATTTTTTTCGCTGCTAAATTAGATAGAACGGCGATCGCAATTTTACCTGCCCCATTTGTTAGGTTTGATGTCTAGTCCATCAGATTTTTAGAGACATACATAGCTAGGTATATAATAGGCAACTATGTATACATGCAGAGTGGATCAGACCTGCCGGGGGTACTACTAAAAAAGTGGTCCACTTTTGTTCTCCCCCATATGGTGGATGTGGAAATTAGCGAGTCACAATTTTCATTATAGCCCTAGCTGTTTGTATTTCGATGCTTAAGGAGGTTCTGCACGAACCTAAAAAAAGTAACAGCGACTTCAAATTTTAACAGTGTATTTGTAAAGGTGTACTTCGCGTACCTGAAAAATTTCAACGAGATTCACCACCTATTTTTCGAGATAAAAATTCGTATAGATACTTTTGGGGTCTTAACATCAACTGTTATGACGTGAAGAATCGTTCGATAATATCAGGTGCATAAAAAAATAGTGGTTGCTTATAAATTTCAGGAAAGTACAAACTTATCTATTACAAAGCCCTAGAAAAAAATGGATACGATTCACCACGCCTAGCGTGAATAATGGCAAATTAATAAAATATGAAAATGTGCTGAATTTGGTGAAACAAATGCCGAATGCAACCTGCCCCGCACGTTCGGCCACACCACGCTAGTTCCCCTTGCCGCACCCAAATATAGGAGCGGAACCTCCACCAATTTCTATATTAAGAATTTGGGGAATTGACTTTTATGAATATAAATTGCGTGCCAACTTTCAATGCGATGTAATACTTAAAATTTCTATATACGATCGATCCCTATTTCGCGATGTTAAGGTCTCTGCTGGTACAATGGGAGAAGATAATAATAAAAATCAGCCATCCGATCGCTGCGTAGCTTCTCTAAAGAATGTGACAATTGACCGATTTGAATTCCTCTATTTTTCTTATTTATTCCTCGCATTGTGATTTAAGGAGGTTCTTAACCCAGAGAAAAACGGTAAGAATAATTCTAGAAAAAAAGGGGAGGTTTGTGCTGGTCCTAGGAATACACCGTAATTATTTCAGATTTTTTGACCACGTAGTTGAGGAGAAAAAAACATTAAATATGCCGCTTATACGTGGGCTCTTATGGGAAAAGTATTCGAAGCTATGATTGGAGATTATATTAGGAGTGAAAAAACGGTAACATTTCCCCGAAGAACCGCTTAAACGATAGATTAGACCTTCATAGATATAATTTGCCCATAAAGAAAGTTTTTCACCGTGCCGATTGTGAAATATACTTGTAAATAGAATTGAGCGTGAGTAATAGCAAATTAATAAAATGAAAACGTATTTGGCGAAACAAATGCCGAACGCAACCTGTCCCGCACGTCGCTCGCGCCGCGCCGTCACGTTCCCCTTGCCGCACCCAATTGATGTTAAGAACCTCGTTAAAGCGCTTCATTGCAGGTGTCATGCATTTTTACATAATTTTGTCGTTTTTAGTATCCGTTTCGCAACCAAAAATTCCGTACCACTTCTTCTTTGTTCTCCTAAATCCCTTTTTACCATCAGTATATATTATGTTCTCATCACTGCGTTATAGGTTCAAGAACTTTACCTTATTTGCATTTCATTAAAATTCTTGCTGTAAAAAATTATTATTGACGGTTGTGAATAGAATTCAATCAGTCGTGGCGGAAAAAACGAGCTCGTACGAAATCGATGAAGGTATTCGAATTAAAAAATCAACTTCAGGAAGAGAACGACACACGCGTGGTTGCATCGTAGAAGAAATTCATGAAATAATGAAAGATTTCTCAACATCGACAGTCATAATAATAATAATACTAATAATAATTACCCTGACTCGTACATTTTATTCGCTGTGTTAATAATCTGTGCTGTATTCGTATCGCATCAACGCGCTGTTGTTAACAATTAGGAGTATGAAGAAAAATGTTTTTTTTTTCAATCATTGGGGCGCATAATGTATATAGAGTAAGTAAAAATAACGAGGACATATTTTTTATTTTTCGTTAGAAATGACAGATTCACCTGTTATAGGCAATTTAATTTCACGGATTTTGATATACGATGATGAGGCATTCCACATCAACATGACCACTTCAAAACCTTAATATCTTGAATTTTTCTGCAATCGATATATGCTATAGTACTCGTTAAAACAAAAATATTGATGTGTATTAAGTTTATGGTGGTATTGATAGGGGTGAAATTACAGGAAAATGCGATTTTTACTTGTTTTTTCTCCCTGATTTTATTACATGGAAATAGTGTGTCGCAGCGAAAAATTGCTAATAATAAATTTTATTGTGTTTGTTGCAAGGACAACGAAAAAAATTTCAGAAGCCAAGATTTTACATTTTTCATGGAAAAAAACTTATTTAAAAAATAAAAATCGATTTTTGGACGATTATGACAGTTTTAAAAATTTTTTAATATTTTTTTTTTAATTCCTCGAACTTTTTTCAAAAGGAATACGTCTCTTTCCAGATGGAGAAATTCAATCTAAAGGCTCAACAAAAGAAAAGAAAATTGGAAAAAAATTTTATGCAAAATTTGAAATAAAAATGTTATATAATGCGAGTATATTTCTCAATAATTATTTACAAAATATTCGCAAATATATTGAGAAATATACTCGCATTATATAACATTTTTATTTAAAATTTTGCATAAAATTTTTTTCCAATTTTCCTTTTTTTTGCTGAGCCTTTAGGTTGAATTTCTCCATCTGGAAAGAAACGTATTCCTTTTGAAAAAAGTTCGAGGAATTAAAAAAAAATATAAAAATTTTTTTTAAACTGTCATAATCGTCTAAAAATCGATTTTTATTTTTTAAATAGGTTTTTTTTCCATGAAAAATGTAAAATCTTGCCTTCTAAAATTTTTTTTCGTTATCCTTGCAACAAACACAACAAAATTGATTCTTAGCAATTTTTCGCTCCGACACACTATTTCCATGTAATAAAATCATGGAGAAAAAATAAGCAAAAATCGCATTTTCCTGTCATTTCACTCCTATCAATGCCACCATAAATTTAATACATATCAATATTTTTGTTTTAAAGCATATGTTGATTGCAGAAAAATTCAAGATATTATTAAGGTTTTGAAGTGGTCATTTTGATGTGGAATGCCTCATATATAGATATAGCGTAACATGTGTGACGTCATAATGTTATATTTTTCAATTTGTTATATTAACGACAATTTTGATTCAAATAAAAAAAATCAAAAATACATACTAAATATTTTTTCCTAAGCTACCAGATTTTGAAATAAAAAAATTTCATTTATACTCCCAATTTTGTTCATAATTTCACACTTCGGGGTTTCCCGCATTCTCGCCCGATAAACATGTACATATGGGGCATTCTACCCCAATTCGACCAGCCTCCGACCTTCACCATTTTTGATTCGACTCGCAATTTTTTATGTTGTTCACCCACATGAGGAGAGACTACCATATTTTTTTTAGATTTTTTTATCACCCCGTTCTGGAGTGACAATTTTTTGAAAAAAATCGATGAAACCCAATTCAATCAGCGATATCTTCTAATTAAAAAACGCTATCGGAAAACTTCACCAGGTCAAATTTTTCATCTTGAAGTCTAATTTTTTATAAATTTATTTTAAAAATTTTCCAATTTTTTTTTTCTATCGAAAAATCAAAAAATCGATTTTTCGAAATGAGTGCCATTTTTAATTTAAAAAAAAAAATCACGAACAAGTACATGGTAAAACAAAATTTTTGAGCCCAGTCTCATCGTGGGCAGATTTTTTTTGTAGTTTTTACAGCTATTTGAAGTTTATTAGAGTACTCTAATAAACTTCATTATTTGAAGTTTATTAGAGTACTCTAATAAACTTCAAATAGCTGTAAAAATCGATGAAACCCAATTCAATCAGCCATATCTTCTAATTAAAAAACGCTATCGGAAAACTTTATTAGGTCAAATTTTTCATCTTGAAGTCTACTTTTTTATGAATTTATTTTAAAAAATTTTCAATTTTTTTTGCTCTCGAAAATTCAAAAAATCGATTTTTCGAAATGACTGCCATTTTTAATTTTTTTTTTTAAATCACAAAAAAAGTACATGCTAAAACAAAATTTTTGAGCCCTGTCTCATCGTGGGCAGATTTTTTTGTAGTTTTTACAGCTATTTAAAGTTTATTAGAGCACTCTAATAAACTTCAGCTTCGCTGTAAAAACTACAAAAAAAATCTGCCCACAAAACAAAAACATAAAACAAAATTTTTGAGCCCTGTCTCATCGTGGGCAGATTTTTTTGTAGTTTTTACAGCTATTTAATAGCTTTCAAATAGCTGTAAAAACTACAAAAAAAATCTGCCCACAATGAGACAGGGCTCAAAAATTTTGTTTTACCATGTACTTTTTTTGTGATTTAAAAAAAAATTAAAAATGACACTCAGTTCGAAAAATTGATTTTTTGATTTTTCAATAGAAAAAAAAAATTGGAAAATTTTTTAAATAAATTTATAAAAAAGTAGACATTAAGATGAAAAATTTGGAAAAAAAATCTAAAAAAAATACGGTAGTCTCTACTCATGTGGGTGAACAACAAAAAATTGCGAGTCGAATAAAAAATGGTGAGGGTCGGAGGCTGGCTCGTTGTTCTGTTCGACCAACGGTTGGTTTGAGCACAGCTGCCACGCACTGCATGGTCGCACTCGTCGCACTGCAATCGCAACTACGTTCACTGTCAACCCCCGATGTTGTTTTTCTCGCCTTGAGCCTTAAACCTTGACCCCTTGACCGTTATACCACGACCGTTACGGATTTTGACGTTCGACCCATAAACAATAAACAAAAGTCATGGATTGCCTTGACATCGTTGATCATCAGAACGAACGAGCGTTGAAAGAACCTCCTGAGAATTTTTCGGACGATATTCAAGCCGAAGAAAAACTCAAAGAGGTTAGGCCATAATAATATCAACAGGTTTTATTACTGTTATAATAATGATGATAATAATGGCAATCATAATAATCTTTTACAGTAATATATCCGTGCATTTTTTTTTATTTGCGTACTGTTTGCAAATATTTGGCAAAATTTTTTTCTACTTTTTGCCTCGTCAGATCGTTTCAATTCGCTCCGAAGAGAGCATCAATCAAGCTGCGTCCGTTCGCTTAGAGCACGCGCTGAACAAATTGAAAAAAAATGATAAAAATAATTGCCTTGATACGACTGCCGATGAAAAAAATTCGAGCTTCGATGAGAAAACGGATTGGGATCGTCGCGTGCGAACTGGCGAAATTACACCTTTTCAAGCGGAGCGAGCCTCGACGAAGCCATCCCAAACAACGAGCGAAAGGTGCGGATTTCGATTTTTTCATTCGTTTTTTTTTTTTATTTTTATGATGATCCGATTGATATTTTAAACCTCCGAAAAGCCTAAAAATGTGATTTTCATTCATGATTAATTTTAATTTTCTCAAAGTCTCATTTGCCAAACAAAGTAAACTTTCTTCTCCCATGCCGTGCATTGAAAAACAATTTTTTTCCAGCTGGTAAACCAGCAAGTAACGGAGTTGGGTAAATGTCCAATAATCCATTGGAATAAAATGCCCAATTTCAATGTTTGAGACGAAAAATTCGAATTTAGGCATCTCTGATTTATTAATTCGTATCCATCAATGAAAAATTAGTAAATTATAATTTTCCAATTGCATTTTAAAATAAATATTTTTCGTTCAAGTTAAAGCAGGGTGGCTAGAGACTCAACTTATAAACGATTATTTTTTTTGAATTCTCCAACAGCGAAAATTCGAAATTCTACTTTCAATTTGTCGTATTTTTTTCATTCCTATTATTCATTTGATTTGTAAATTACAATTTTTCAAATTTATTTCCATGGACAATAATAATATTAATTTGAGAATATATGAAAAAAAAAGTACCTCCAGAAATTTCAAGGAAACGTTCGGTATATCGGGCTTGGAGCATTATTTGAAAAGGCAGGCCGAACTATCGGAGCAGCGAAGAAAATTAAAGAGCTCAAAGGATCCTCGTCCGAGCAATGAAGAGCGTAAAGTGTCGATGAAGATTCAGAAAAAATTGCCCCCAGATCGGCGAAAACGAAGTGCGGTGAAGGAGGGAAAAAGTGTTTCTGGGGATGTGGAAGAGACGAAGGAGAAGATAATCGACATATCCGGAGTATCGGAGAAACCGATGGGGAATTCTCATGCTGCGAGAAAAAGGATATTTCCTTCGGAGCAAGGAAGTCCGGATTCCGGCAGCGAATATGTACCGAGCGATTGTGAAATTGATGAATCCGGTTGGTAATATCATAAAATTGTTATGCGAAAGAATTTTAATTTCAATTGAAATGTTTTTTTTTTAAATCTTATTCTTATTCTCCTTGAATATAGCCTGATCTTGCCAATATTCTTCCGTTTCGATGCTTCTTTTTCTACTTCGATAGTCCTTATGGCAATTTTTTTTTTTTTTTTAAATTGTTCCATCGCTTCGGGGTCCTACCCCTTTAAGCCTCCAACCGCCTTTTTCCATTTTTCCTCTCACCGCCCTCTCCGCGATCGTACGGTTGCAGCCGCATCGCTTCCTTCTCTCTCACCCTGTATCGACCCTGTACCGCATTCGCCTAGAACGGAGGGAAACTGCAGAAAACCTTCCGTTGATACAGGGCGGAACCTACCTAGTTCCCCCCTGGTGGCCGCGCGAGTAAACTCAAGCGTGGTCTCCCGAGGTGCCCTAAGCAGGTTCCTCTTTTCCCGTGATTCAGTGGGTAAGTCAGTGCGCGGCTAAGCGGTCCCTTTTCGAGCGATAAGAACCGCTGCGAAAGTCCTCCAGAGCCGCACCCCGACCACCCATCCATCGCAGAAAGGTGTTTTAGTGTTTTTGGGCATTTGTTTTTGTGGGATCCGAACCACCGGGATTGCAGATTAAACATATAGAATAAATTTTTCATTGATGTTGGCCGTGGGGCTCGAACTCGGGTCCGCTGCGTGCAAACCACGAGCCTTACCCACTGAGCCACTGTGCTCCCGTCGTCCCACCTTATGGTAATTTTATCCCTCTATCTTATTCCAGTCCCCGGTCTGTCTTCATTTTAATACCTCATTCTATTTTCATTCTCAATTCCGTTTCACACCGTCTCCCAGATACTCCCTTCGCTTATTTTCTCTATCGACGCCTTCATCTATTTCTCCCATTTCGTTGGATTCAGATTTGCGATCCCCTTTTATTTCCTTCTTTGGACATAATTTTTTTACCATCACTGTCATCCTCCATTCCCATAACTGCTCCCATACATCTTGGCCAGTGCTGGACAGATTTTTAATTAATTACAAATTGCAAAATTAATTGCCATCTTTTTTCGAATCAATTACAAATTAAAATTGTAATTGACACTTTTTTTCGAATCAATTACAAATTAAAAAAGTAATTGACATATTTTTTTCGAATCAATTACAACTACCAAATGTAATTTACGTCTTTTTTCGAATCAATTCGTATAGTATTTTCACGCAGCAAGCGAACAGTGGTCATCGAGACAATCAAGGGAAGAGACAGCTGAAACTTGGTTGAAAGTATGACGCATAGGCATCTGGCGCATATTTTTCGTTCAGCGTAAAGTTCGACATTGAAATCAAAGCAACAGCATAGTTGCATACATCTGGATGTACCCCAATGTTATATATGAGATATATGAGATATATGAGGGGCATTCCGTGCCAACTGACCTATTTTTAATCCAGCCGTATGGCTATCTCTATTATATTATTATTATTATATTATATATTATAAGCCGTATGGCTTATATCTAATTGTATGTGCTTAAATTCATTGAAACCTACCCAATTATAATTATTTGCACCCATACATACCTGAAATCACCCGTATATATTCGGAATGGTCCATAGATATCGGTGAAATTTTATTACTGGTTCAAAAAAAGGTGTCAATTACATTCGGGAATTATAATTGATTCGAAAAAGGTGTCAATTACTTTTGTAACTTGTAGTTGATTCGAAAAAAGATGTCACCTTGTTACCTACAAATTTTAATTTTGTAATTGATTCGAAAAAAATGGTCAGTTACTTTTGTAATTTGTAATTTGTTCGAAAAAGGGTCTCAATTTCTCTTGTAATTCGTAATTGATTTTATTTTCAATTATAAAATACAATCGAAATTTGCAATTGATTTTTTTTTCAATTACAAATTACGGCTGTAATTTGTAATTTAAATGTAATTAATTACAAATAGTAATTCGATGCTGCCCAACACTGATCTTGGCTGCTCTCGTCCATAGTTTGGTTCCCATCCCGGTGCAATCCGCTTCCATTCTCCGTGTGTAATAGGCTGCGCCCTCGCTGATCCCCATTGTCATTTTGACTTCCCTGTAGTCTCTCAATCCTTTTCTTTTTTCCTTCGTCCCCAGATTTCTACACCATACATCATTCGACTTTTTTACTAGAAGTTCCATCAGGTGCAGCCTCCTCCTCGAACTGTTCATCCTATCCCATTTTATGATCCCCCAAGTCGCATTTATCGCTTTTAAAGAATTTTAAAAAATTTCCGCTACTAGTTTCAGATTTTATTATATTGACATTTTTATTCTTTTTTGTTTTTCCCTGCTCTTTTTGCAAATTAGTATTTTGGTGTTGCTGATATTTACTGTCAATCTTCATTTTTCCTTAATTTAATTGAATTTATTTACTTTTTTTTTTTATTCATTTTTTTTCTCCGTTGTTTACCTTTAGACGGCGAGCTTGATACGAAAAAGCCAAATCGTACGAGAAACAAAAGGCGTCGAAAAGACTCGGATCGACAGCGTGAAAACTCAACTTCCGGTCGAAAGCGAAGTGAGCGATCTTTCAAAATTTTTATAGAAAAAAAAACCTTTCTTGACAATAATCGTAATGGAATAATATCGATTGCAAAGTTTTGGACGATGGTGACGATTCCATGTATCGAGAGCGTATGGAAGCGTGGCTCAGAGAAAATTCCCGCAAGGAAACGTTACACACGGTCGAGAATCTCTTCAAAGTGCCGAAAACCATATGGAAAAGGCTCTACGAGTATCAGAGGGTCTCGGTTAGATGGCTCTGGGAGCTTCATGGACGCGATCTCGGTGGTTTGCTCGGCGATGAGATGGGTCTCGGTAAGACCGTTCAAGTAATTGCATTTCTCGCTGGATTGGACGTCAGCGAGTTGCTTTCCGACGGTGGAAGGTAAATTTTAAAACGCCCATATCCAGCATTGTCAATTTATGTGAAAAAAATTTCTCCAAAAAATCTCGAGATCAGCGAAATGGAAAAAATCCCTCGATCACGAATTTTCAACGAAAATCAAAACGATTATTTCGAATCTCCCGAGTCCGTTATTTTGAATTTTTTTTTTTACACATTACTCCCAAAACAATGTTCCTTTTTGTTCAAAAAATTCCGCCGATTCACGAAAAGTTGTAACTTTGATAGATTCCGAGGATTGGGACCGACTATCATCGTATGCCCGGCGACACTACTTGAACAGTGGGTGAAGCATTTTCGTGATTGGGCACCATTGTTGCGAGTCGTAGTTCTTCATCACTCCGGGACTTATCAAGGTGAGAATTACATTTTATTTTAATGTTGTGAAATTGAAAAAAAAAATATATATATATATATATAAAATAAAGAACTACGAATAAATTTGTTTGTTTTTGTTTTCGTTTTTGAAAAGGCGAACCCGAGCTTTTGATAGACAGTGTATTGAAAACGGGTGGTATCGTCGTTACCTCTTATTCGGGAGTGTTACGTCACAAGGAGAATCTTCTCGAATCTCAATGGCATTATGTTATTCTCGACGAGGGACACAAAATACGAAATCCCGAGGCCAAGGTGAAAAATCATAATTCAATCGATAATAATATTAATTAATTAATGCATTAACACATTAATGCATTAATCCATTAATTGTGCATTAATTATAATTAATGCACTTTGATTCATGCAAATGGTGAACGTTAATGATTTTTTTTTTTTTTTATGAATTATATTTTAGATAAGCAGAGTAGTGAAAAAATTCACGACGCCTCATCGTTTGTTACTGACCGGAAGTCCGATGCAAAATTCTCTGAAAGAGCTGTGGTCGTTGTTTGACTTTATATTGCCGGGAAAATTGGGAACTCAGGCAACGTTTCTCGAGCATTGCGCTAATCCTATAACACGGGGTGGCTACGCTAATGCCTCGCCCCTTCAGGAAGCTACGGCTCTGCAGGTCGCGACTATGCTGAAGAATGCGATAGCGCCTTACATGCTGAGAAGAACGAAAAACGATGTTCAGCATCATATCCAATTGCCGGAAAAAAATGAACAGGTGAAAAGGTTTAATTTTTTTGGTAAAACAACCACTCTACAGCCACTATTGTTATTGTTGTTGTTGCTGCTGCTGTTGTTGTTGTTGTTGCTGCTGCTGCTGCTGCTGCTGCTGTTGCTGCTGCTGCTGCTGCTGCTGCTGTTGCTGTTGCTGTTGCTGTTGCTGTTGCTGTTGTTGTTGTTGATTTTTATATTTTTTTTTGTTTCGCGTAGGTGTCATTGATGTTTCGTTGCTGTCAATTATTTGGTTCATATTGTTTTTTGATAGTTGTCGCTGCTTTTGTGTTTTTGTTGTTGCGATTGATAATGTTTTTTGCATTTGTTGTTTTGTTATGGCTATTGTTGTGGTTACCGTTCATGATATTGTTCTTCATGTTGTTGTTGTTTCTTTTAGTTGTTTCTGGGGTATTGTTGTCATTTAGTGGTTGTCGCTGTCGTTGGTTTTGTTGTTGCTGATGTACTGGTGTTCTGTTGTAGTTGGTGATGTTGCAGTTTTAGTTGTTGAACATTTTTATTCTGTTTTTTTTCTAGTTTTGTTATGGTGTTGCTGTTCCGTTGTAATTGTTGTTAATTATGTTATTAATGGCGTTGCTGTTGCTGTAGTTGATGTTGTTATTATCGTTAGTGATGCCGTTGTTCATCGTGTTGAGTCTGTCGCTTAATGTTATTCGTTGTTTTGTTCGTGAAGGTTTTATTGTTGTCGTTGTGTTGTTTTCTTGTTGCTCTTGTTAAAACTGTTGTGGAATTAAAATATTTTCACAGCAGTCATTCGTGCTGTTAATATTATTATTTTTTTTTTTAATTTGAAGGTTCTCTTCTGCAGTCTGACGAAATTACAGAAAAATCTTTATAAAGATTATTTGCGAACGGAACACGTGATGTCGGTGCTGCACGACAGGGGCAGCCGATCCGAGAACAGTTACAGAGCCAGGCTTCTCGTAGCTCTCACGAATTTGCGAAAAATATGCAATCATCCGGATCTTTATAGTTGCGGGAACGCCGATGCCGTGAGTCTCGCGACATTGATAAATATATATAGATATTGAATTATATCAAATATTTGTTGAACCGAATAGCAAAAATCCCTCTCGATTTATAAACCATTCGTTTTAGGCCCCCCCCCCCCCCCCCCCCGTCACATACGTACGTTAAAAATGTTTATTGGTGCGAATAAGAATCTGCAGTTAGCGAATGATATTCAAAATTCACAATTTGTGAATTTAATATTCACGGTACATAGGAATATTGATAATAATTCATTTAATTATTTCTGATGCAACAATTATTTGATATAACGAAAATGCGTATTGGGTAATTGGTTAAAAAAAGAAAGCTAAAAACAAAATCAAATGAGGATATATTTAACCCGCATGAGCAATGTAATCAGGACTTTGACGAAGATCTGAGTCCAGACGACGAAGTGATCGAGAATTTCGGCTATTGGAAGCGTTCCGGTAAATTGGCCGTTGTGAGATCTTTGCTGAAAATTTGGAAGCGTCAGGGTCACAGAGTACTTTTGTTCACGCAGGGTCGGCAGGTGAGACTTTATAATGACGAATAAATAAATTATATCGTTATATTCGTTGATTCGTAAAGCTCCATTTTAGATCTTCATTATGGTCGATATATAAGGATGATGCAAATAAAATCGATATTTTTTTTTTCGATTGGGTTTGATAGCTGTTAGTAATTGTCAAAAAGTAACTCTCCCAAAATTTGAGCATTAAAAAAAATTTTTTTAGAGGTCGCTCAAATGACTTTAATTTTTTTTCGATCGTGGCTGACATTCACGATTGAAAAATTTTGATTTTTCCGTTTTGCATAAAAAAAAATATCAGTACCTGATGAAGCAGTGGTCTCCCAAAATTTGGGTTCATAAAAAAAAAATTGGTGCCCGCGCAAGCGACATTGAACTTTCTAATTTTTCAATTCTGGCTGAAAATCATGGTTTAGATTTTTCGGTGTCACGACAAGAGATATCACTACTTTATAAAAAGTGAGTCTCCCGAAATTTGGGTGATAGAAAAAAAAGTTAGAGGTTGCGCAAGCGATTTTTTTATTTTTATAATCAATTCTCGTTCAAATTCATGATATAGAAATGTCGATTATACGCTGTTGTAACAAAAAATGTTAGTGTACCCAATGGCATAATTGTTCTACAACAATTTCGGTCCTTGTAGAAAACGCAACAACTCTCGCAGGCAACTTTTTAACATTTTTTTAAATTGTCATAATGATTTTTGTTAAAAATCATGATGAAACCGATTTTGAACAGAGAAAATAATTTTAAAATACGATAGGAAATATGTATTCTAATAAATATGGCACAAATTTGTCGGAAAATTATAATAAATTAAACTAGAATATAGAATATTAGGAGAAATACCCGGCGTTGCCCGGGTTATAATTTTTTCTTTAATCGTTAAAATTAAATTACTTGGAATATTCTCATAAAGAAAAAAATATCGCATTCACAGAAGAGGGAGCGCGTCCATACATCGAATTACGAGGGTTCAATAACGTATAGATAACGTATCAATAAAAATAAAAAAATATTGTTCAACGCGTTATTTGTTTATTCCTTAGCCACAATAATCACCACTAATTAGCCACTAATATCATAATTATTTATATGAAAAGTTACTTGAGAGACCTCTGAATTTTTTTTAAACATCCCAAATTTTGGAAGAACGCTTTTTTTCAACAAGTGCCAACATCCTTTGCTGCAACAATGTAAAGTCGAAATTTCTATACTACAAATTTCAGCTAAAATGAAAATAAATAAATTTAAGTGGCCTGCGCAGCCATTAAATTTTTTTTCAAGGACCCAAATTTTGGGTGAATCACGGCTTCATCAAATACTTATATTTTTTGTTGCAACACGGAAAAATCGAAATTTGTGTATCATGAACGTAAGTCAAAATCGAAAAAAAATATTAAAGTCATTTGAACTACCTCTAAAAAATTTTTTTTAAAGCTCAAATTTCGGGAGAGTTACTTTTTTGACAAGTACTAACAGCTATCAAACCGAATCGAGAAAAAAATATCGATTTTATTTGCATCACCCTAATATATATATAAATATGTTTTAGATGATGCACGTACTGGAAGCTCTTGCACAACGAGAAGGTCATACGTATTTACGTCTCGATGGTACAACCCCGATGTCACAAAGACAACAGACAATTCACAAATTCAACAATGTCGGTTGAAGTATATTTAAATTGTAAAATCGCGGGTCTACAGTAATAATCCATTTCGATAGATTCGAATCGTACGCAGACCCAACTATACACAGCGAACTGTGCATGAAAAAAAAAAAAAAAAATCAAACGCTACGACAAAGTTGCCAACCGTACACGTTATAACGGTGCACGTCTAAGCCGTACACGTCTTAACCATGCACGTTTCAGCTGTTAACGTCCCAGCTACGCACATTTCATCCGTACATGTTGCAGCCACACACGTCTAAGTGATGCGTGTTTTAGCGACGCATGTCCCAACTACTAACGTCCAAGCCACGCAGGTCCCAGCCACGCACGTTACAGCCACGCACGTCCCAGCCACGCGCGTCCCATCCGTGCACGTTCCGACTACGCACGTGCTAGCCATGCGCTTTTCAGCCACGCATGTACCAGCTACGCACGTCGCAGCCGTGCACATTCCAGTCACGCACGTCGCAGCCACGCACGTCCCAGGCATGTTCCATCCGTGCACGTTCCGACGATGCACGTCTCAGTCACGCATGTTCCAGGTATGCACGTATCAGCCGTACACGTTTCAGGCGCGCATATCCCAGCCGTGAAAATCCCAGCCATGCGCATTTCAGGCGTGCACGTTCCGTTGTGACTTTATATCTGTCCACAGTTTGTCATTCGCAGAGAGCCTTTTCCGTTTGATATTGCGCGTGTATACCGTTGGGTCTCTATAAGATTGAAATCGATAGAAACGGTTTGCTGCCCCGGGATACTTCAATTTCCGATCCAAGCGATCAACGCTAATTGACGTTATCTCTTTTGTCTCGTTGTCATTCGTGATTTTTAGGATCCCGGGTACTTTATCTTCATATCGACGACGCGCGTCGGAGGCTTGGGTATAAATCTCACAGGTGCCAATCGCGTTGTCATTTACGATCCCGACTGGAATCCCGCTATCGACGCCCAAGCGAGAGAACGAGCTTGGCGAATTGGTCAGGATAAGCGTGTTACGATATACAGGCTCATTACCGCCGGTACTATCGAGGAAAAGGTAAAAAATATATATATTTTTTCTGAATAGCTCGAGCAATCGCGATAATTACAAAAATTTGCATGTTTTTCAATAGTTAGATAACTTGAATCGTTATTACCCCCCTCCCCAAATGAAATGATCATTCTTGCAGATTTATCATCGTCAAATCTTTAAACTACTGCTGTCGAATCGAGTTCTCGAGGATCCACGTCAGCGTAGACTCTTTCGGACATCCGATCTTGCGGAACTATTTAATTTTAACGAGCCACACGACGGTAATGCAACCGAATCCGATCGAATATTTCGCGACTGCAAGCTCCAGCCCAAATCTAAATCTGCGGAGACAAATTTTTCACCTCGTAAAATCGAGTCTATGCGAAAACTCGCGTCTTCCGTCAGCAAGAAGATATGCGAAAACGCGAAAAAGAATGTCGATAACGAGGATCAATGTTCACGAAACAATGAAGAAACGAATTCTGAGCAATGCCAGTCGAATGTGGTGAAATGTCGTGGGAATAAACGTCGTAAGAAGGTAAAGCGGAAGGACAAGGCGAAAGACGAAGAATCCTCGGCGATTTTTGAGGGTGAAAAAGTTCCTTGTCTCATGGGACGAAGATTGGGTCCGTCGGAGACGAACGAGGAGAGAATATCGTCGACCTGCGACGATCATTACGTTCTCAGGAAACTTTTTTCCAAAACAAGTGAGTTCATCGACGAACGGTCTTTATCACTTCTCGATTCCGCCATTTTTATTTTGTTTGTTACTTAATTCAACCGCCATTTTGTTCACTTCTCGGATTCAACGGCCATTTTGTTTGCCACTTGACTCGGTAATCATTTTGTTCACACGTAACATTCGACTGAAATTTTGTGTTTGCTTCTTGATTCGATCACCATTTTGTTAGCTTCCTCGATTCGACTGCCATTTTCGTTTCCATTCGACCGCCATTTCGTTCACCTCCACGATTCGATCATCCTGATTGCCTCAATCTCTTTTCTCCAATACGTTTGGCGAGAATTCGAAAAATAAGAAAATAATAATAATAAACAACGAATTTTCCTCGAGCAGAAGTGAGCTCGGCGTTTCAGCACGACGCCGTTCTCTCGAACGACCGAACGGACGGCAAAGAAGTGAATCCGATGCATCGAATGGCGCGCGATGCTGCTCAAGAGAGCATGGATTTGCTGCGTCAGTCGAGAAAATGGTGCTGGAGACCGTCCTGGGACGCAGCGAAAAATCACGAATAATTTTTCATATTTATCATCGATATAAAAACGAAGACTGACCGAGGGGGATTAAGTACAAAATTAATTGCAATATACGACGATGTAATTATTGAAGAGGAAAAAAACGCCAAACTTTATTTATATTACTTTATAGCCTCAGTACAGACACAGACAGTAGTAACAGTGAGTTACAAAAAGTACAGTGTCACAAATTTATTTTTTTTTTACATTTTCGTACACCAGCAGCACGCATCAACCTGGGATAATGCTTATTATCGTAATCGATCATTTATTTGTTAATTTCATTTCCAAAAATTTGCTGGCCTATATTTGACGGTATTAAAAAAAAGTATGGAATTTGTAGGAAAAAAAAACAATGCATTTTTCGACCTAACTCGTAATTTCTACGATTCACTTCGTAATTCCTTAAATATATCGTCTTTAATTATTGAAAAAAAAAATTGTTTTTGAACAACGTTGTCCAATTTTTATCCATTAGCTCGATATATATATATATATATATGTATGTCTGTGTGTAATTTTTGAAAAATCCTTGAGACTCCGTGGAAAAAACGAAATTTATATATTTATAATTTTTCGACAGAATAAAAAAATTAATGCATCGTAGTGTAATAATTTGCGAGTAAAAAAAATGTATACAAGATTTTTTGATATTTTTTTTGTTTTTTAATCGTTAGAAACAAATAATTTACAGTGTATCAAGTTTTTCCTCGAATTCATAGACATTTTTTCGCAAAAAAGAAATATGAAAAATCAGACTGTCGTTAATTTTTAATTACCGAGCGAACTTTGGGCAAATTTTATTTTTTTCATTTACTCGTTGGATCGAGAAAAAAATGACGTAGCCAGGCTTTTGGAAAAAAAAAAGAATTTTCAAATAATATTTTTAGGATAAATCACGAAAGTGAGGAGCAATTTTTTTTCTCCCTTGGTTTTACAAAAATGATGTTAGGCGGAAAAGTGCGAAAGCAATTTTTTTTTGTTTTTCAACTTTTTCCAAAAAACCCACGAAACATCGTAGCAACGATCAATTCTTTTTCTCTCAAATCGTTCAAGATTAAAAAAAAAAACAAAAAAAAAAAAAAACTGATAAACAAATACTCAAAAATGTATTACTTTCTTTCGGAAACGACTGCCTACCAGTAAATCCTCAAATGTGCCGTACAAACGAATACACATAATCCCGAAATATATATATTTTTTTTTATTTTCGATTTCTAATCGATCTCGATCGCAATCGAGATTTTTTTCGAATACGATTCCCCCCACTTCTCTATTTTTTTTTGTTTTTCTCAACGCGACTACTCTTGAACGATCACTTATAAATAACTGTACAATAATTTTATGCGAAATACGAAATAAAAGTAAAAACGAGAAATAAAAGAGAAAAAAAAACCAAAAAAATTATAGAAAGTTGTTAGTATCGTAGAAATTCTTCGAGTCTTGGTCCCGTGCGTCCCATAGGATCCTCCGGGAACATGAGATAATCACCAACGAATGTCGGCATGAGCAAACGATTTTCTATTGTGTCGCGCCATTGGGGCTTCTCGCGCCACAAATCCCGATATTGATCGGACGATACGACAATCCCGTCACACTTCGTCGCGTATTCCAGAATGAATCTACAAAATTGCATAGTAAAAATTGAAAAAAAAAAAAAAAAAAAAAATTATGGACGAATGAAAAAAAAATACCTGTCGTCGTATGGGGTTATCAGTTTACCACCGATTCTGCGACCCGGTGTAAACACGACGTATCCTTTTCTGTGCAATTTTTCCAACAATTCGCGATCCCTCGTGCGGGAAGTTTGGGGCAAAAATGCCGTGACAATGTGACCGCGTTCCTTGAAGTAATCGATCACGATCTGCAGACCCTTTTCCGAAAAACCTGCACCGTGCTTGTGCCTGTGTAATGGTTTTTGTTTTTTTTTTTTCCAAAATTCAAAGAATCATTATCGTTTTCATTCTCGCCATTATAAAATTAATATAGGGCAAGTAGACACGTTTTTAAACATTATCGATAAAAACTCTTCTGGAGAGAAATAAAAAAAATAAAATCGTGCAAAATCGAAATTTGCACATTGCTTCCTCATTTTTCCCATCCTTTTCAAAGACCTTAGATACCAAGCCCTTAGATACCTTTACGAGCAGGTTTAGGTTTCTTAATTTAGGCTTCCTCTTATAAAACAAGCTTTCTAACAAGGAAGGTATCCTAGGTCGATCTCTCCGGTTTTGATCTAGTTCATATATGTTGTAGTGCATCGAAAATAAAGCGACCGGTATTTTTTTTTTATCGACTATAAAACACTTTAAGGGGGTGAAACTACCCTCCAAAGATGAAGGTATCAAGCATCAATTTCGTTGTTTCACCCATAAGAACATAATATTTTTTAATCAAACCAACTGGAAAAATTTTCTCACAACGAGAAATGAAAAATGTAATTTTCACGATTAGGAAAAAAAAAATTAAGGGTGTGAGCCACCTCTAAATATGATTACATTTATGCAAAAAATGGTCAAATTCAAGTCTAAAAATATGAAAAAAAAATATATATTGGTATGAATACAAACGAAAATTTGTTTTTTTTTTATTTTTCCGAAAAAAAAAAAAATATTGGACGGGCTAACCACCCCCGAACGCTGTTTATCTTGGCGTGTATGCAAAAAATGTTCAAATTAAAGAAAATCCAGTCATGTTAAGTTTTGGAGATTCTTGTGAGACGCATTGCGAAATCCAAGACTGCACAAACGTTGCTGTTATTCGATGTACATGGTGTAAAAAATTCTTGTTCAAGATCGTTCAAGATTCGAAAATTAATAACATTTTGTTTATAATTTTCGTAATGATAAATTATACGACTAAAACGTACTAAAATTTCGTCAATAAACCATTACTTTGTCTTTGTTCCCGGTGATTTATTCTTGAGCTTTTGACGATATATTGAGAAAATAAAAAAAACCTTTAATAATTGTAAGCATGTAGGGATAGTTGCCCCGTCCAATTTTTTTTCGGGAATATCAAAAAACCCGTCAACCTTCCTTGGATACGCAATACATATTTTTTTCCAGATTTTTTAACTAGAATTTGACCATTTTTTGCATACACGCAAGATAAACAGCGTTCAGGGGTAGTTACCCCGTCCAATATTATTTTCCGAGAAAATCCAAAAGCACGTCAATTTTCGTTTGTGTTCGTACGCAAAATATATATATTTTTTTCAGATTTTTGGACTTCAATTTGAGAATTTTTTGCACAAATATAATCATATTTAAGGGTAACTCGCCCCCTTGTTTGTTTTTTTTCCAATTGAGAAAATGACATTTTTCATTTCTCGTTATGTTCTTATGGATGAAACAACGAAATTGATGCTTGAAATCTCCATCTTTGGAGGGTAGTTTTACCCCCTTAAAGTGTTTTGTAGCCGATAAAAAAATACACGTCACTTAGTTTTCGATGCACTACAATATTATACGAACTAGATCAAAATCGGAGAGATCGACCTGGGATATCTTCCTTGTAAGTCTATTTGACGCACAGAGGCCTCTATCCACGAGTAAAATGATTCTAAAGTTTTTATTTGGTTTTTGAAAATAAAATAAAATAAATCAAACAAACATCCTTTTTCCCTGGCCTATTCGTTTGAAAAGTTTCGACCTGATAGCAACGAATTTACGAAAGTTACGAGGGATCAAAGGCATTTTCCGAAAAATTCCATAAAATTTGAAATTGTTGAGAAATTTTTATGAAAATTTTATCGAACAATTTTGCAAGGCATGCATCCGGACATTTGTTTTTTATATTTGATATTAGAACATCTTGAGCACTCTGGCGTAAAAATAACGAAAAGAAAAAAAAAATTTCATTAATTTTTCTCTATGAGAAAGTTAAAAAAAATATGTGTATATATATATACTAGGGGTTCGTATGACTCGGGCGCTACGCGCCCTTGCTGGAATTGGGTTGGTCATTTTTTTTCAAATTGGACGCTTGTTATAAGCAGTTTGGGTTTGTCATCCTTTTCAAATTGGACACCCGTTAAAAGCTCAATTCCTGAAACAGCGGCGGCAGCGGCGATATATCATTATAATATAGAACGATATGATTTTTTTTTATACCCCATGGCTACGTTGCAGCCGTCGATGATTATTTCGCGAAGTTTCCCTTTATTGTGACAAGGTACTCTCGCTTTCTCGTTCCTAATGGGAATCGCTGCGCTCTGGGTCTCCGGAGCGCTCGACCCTTGATCATTGTGCAATTTCTTCATTCTCCTTTTTCCCTCGAAATTCTTCTTTCGTTTCGAGCGATACGGCACGCTTGTCGTAAGATTTTCAGGAGTCGGCGTAGTATCGATGACAATGGGCTCGGCTTCGTTGGCAATCGTTTTGGCCACATTGGCGACCGGTTCAGCGTCGTTGGCAAAAGTTTGCTGACTCGTCAATTCCTCATTGGCATCGGAAATCCAAACGATCTCGACTTCTTCAGTCTCTGAGGTCGCTGTGACAAATCCATTTTTTTTACATCGAAACCCTCGAACGACGTCTTTTTCATTTTTTTTTTATCAAGTATCGTTAAGGGGACAACCACTTTAGATGCTTCAAAAAATCTATTTTTTTTTAATTTCATGAATCATTAGCAAAATATCTCAAGAATACATCCTGAAAATTTCAAAACGGTATTCGGATTTCTTCCAATGGTATACGTATGAATCTATCACTTAATTAATCACATTTGACTTTGAGTTTTTCGTTTGTGAAATTTCAAACGTGTTTTTCTCGAAACGATATTTTTTCAATTTGCGGTAATCATAACTCAAAAACAAAATGATCGATTATCTTCAAAATTGAAAGACGTTTGTAATTTATTAAAGACGAATGTGATTTATAGAAACATGAAGTTAAAGTTGGAAAGATTATATTGTTTAAAACATATTCATTATTGCAAAATGCCGTAAAAAAAAAGCTAAAAATCGATAATTTTTTTTCAAACACGTTCGAACATTCGATTTTCGATTTTTTTTTTGAAAATGTAGGTTCATGCTCTTAAAGTAGTTCTTCCGCGACCGGGGGCGGGGAATAAGCGGAAACGTTGGCGCGGCGAGCGGGCACGCATGAAACAAGCGAGAGTCGGTCTGCTCCCGGGGCTAGAAAATTACGTTTTTTAAATTATAACGGTACGGTAAATAAATTTGAGTTTTCATCAGAATCTTCAATAATGTTTATTGCATCGATCCAGCAAAGTTTCGTCCGCCGATCTAGTTTTTGAGTATTAGAATTTGAAAAGAGTAAGCACTCAAACTTCGTTTGTCACGTTTGGGCCTATACCCACCGTGTTAAATTGGAAAAGTTTACGAGCATGTATATCCGAAACCAAACTGTGAAAGAATCTAAAATTTTTCAAACATACTGCAGGAACTTCAACCTTACCGTTTGTCGTATTTTTCTAGATTTGACGAGATTGCAATAACCACCTTAAAAAAACATCTCAATAATGTAGAAAATGTTTTTTGGGTGATTCCAGATGCTAATTGCGAGTTGCACAATCCCCGCAAATCGACAACAAACAAGGATGAGGACACGCTAAGGGACACAGCGGATTACACCTTAATTAATGCATGAAATAAGTTGAAAAAATCACCAGAGATGCATGGAAACATGAATAAATTATTGTCAGAGTTTAGGAAATTTCCGTTATTTTTTCACATAAAAAAAAATCCCAAGAATCACCTAATTTTCGGTCTCCCAAAGTAGTTGCTCCCTTTAAGGGGAGGGTACACCCGTTGATTCAGGTAGGTGATGGAAATGTTGTACTACAGGGCTTGGGTAACTTTTTACACCGAATGCAAAGTCGAAAACCGCAGAAAAATCAACGTAATATTTGGATGCTTTTAAATTTTCAAATTTGGAAGTAATGAAGGTATCCCAAAATCCATACTCTCATTTTTTCAAAACATCATTTTAAACTGAAATACAAAAGCTCAGACTGTAAACTCGGTTTTTACGACTTGTAAAACGTTTTTATGGAATTAAAAATATGTTTTTGTCGAACATCTTTACAAATATATGTTTCTCGACGAAACATCTCTCCACCAAACTTGTAGATCTCTTCAGGACGCTTCTTTTTTGTCTCATGCATTTTCCACGTTCATCACAATATTTTTCCGTCAATTGGCCCCGCACCTGAAATATCAAGTTTTCTCGAAAAATGCGAGTTTCGTGGTGTTATTGTTATTACCTTTATCATGAAGATTCCTCTCAGAAAAATATGAAACGCTGTTCGGGCCTATTATTTTCTAACGTCGGTGGTTTAAAACATCGGAAGCAAGAAATTTAATTCATTATTCCACATCATTGAACTAAATCCGTTCACAAGAAAAAAAATTTATAAATTATGTGATCTGACTGCGTCTTCTTTGTGCCCAGTAGTCCAATATAAACAAAGAAAAACTGGAGGGAGGTCAATGAAGAAAAGATGATACGTAAACACTTAAGGTCGTAAAATAGACGATAAAATAATGTACATTATGTATACTCAGGAAAAAGTAGTTGAATTTATAAATACCCGTGTTCAAATAGTTTATGTATGATTATATTTGTTTATACATATATGAATTTTGTCCTGATATAATCATATAAAATTATACATGGGTATATGTATAATCATGTGTTGATGCATGGTGATATATAGTTCATAAAATTGAGATAGTGTCCCTCAAATGTTGCTGTATATAGCCATATATGAGTATATATAATCATGCATGGGCATCAATCCGTAGTTTGAGGGTTCAATTCTTGCAGCTTTTTTTATTGCTAAATGTTTTTCTCGTAAGAATAGAGAGGTTTCTATCATTCGTTTTATAAAATTTTTTAATAATTTTCCAAATTGTCGTTATCTTTGTGTATTTTTGCATTATTTATGTTCCGTATATAATCCTATACCATATATAATCATATATGATTATATCAGTTAAAAATCCATATATAATTATATATGGAGATTTATATATAATTATGTATAACTATATATAAATTTTTCACCGCTTGCGACGGCACATTCGATAAATTTAAATACTTTTTTTTCTGAGCGTAGATTGTATGCTATAAACGGATATAGTTCAATGATGGAAAACGAAGACAATAGACCAGCGCAGTGTTTTATATTTTTTTTAAAGAATCATCATGACAAACGTAATTTCACCATAAAACTCGCATTTTTCGAGAAAACCTGATATTTCAGATGTGGGGCCAATTGACGAAAAAATATTGTGATGAACGCGAAAAATGCATGAGACAAAAAAGAAGCGTCCTGATGAGATCTACAAGTTTGGTGGAGAGATGTTTCGTCGAGAAACATATATTTGTAGAGATGTTCGACAAAAACGCATTTTTAATTCCAAAAAAACGCTTCACAAGTCGTAAAAATAGAGTTTAAAATCTGAGCTTTTTTATTTCAATTTCAAATGATATTTTGAAAAAATATTTCATTACTTTCAAATTTTAAAATTCAAAAGCGTCAAAATATTACGTTGATTTTTCTGCGGTTTTCGACCTTGCATTCGGTGTAAAAAATTACCCAAGAAAGTAAATTATCAGCCCTGTATGATATTTCCATCACCTACCTGAATCAATGAGTGTATCCTCCCCTTAAGTATCGTTAATATCGCTTTGTTTGCTTGAAATAATTCTTACAGACGACGCTTTTCTCCATAATTTGTCCATTGCGATTCTCATCATTGACGCCGATGCACTCAATCGACTTTCTCTTGGCCGTCTTGGCTGTTTTCTTGACTCTTTTTGGTCTCAGAGCATTCCCTACGAGACGCTTGGTACGTAATTTCGTGAAACACGCTCCCATCGATATTTGCAATTTTTTCTTCGCCTCGCGGCGCTTTGGCGTCAAAACGAGCGATTCGGATTTGGTAATGTCAACGACATCGCTGGTCTCGGCGTCGGACAGGCCGATGTCGACTACGGGACCGGGCGTCGCGTCATTGATTATGACGACGCTGCGATCGAGATTTTTTTTACTCTTTGAGCTTTTTTCATTGATTTTTCGTTTCTTTGCCAGTGGCGTCGATACGACCGTTACATCGTTATTCGACTCTCTCCTTGGCCTGAAAGGAAATTCGTTTATTTTTATTCCCGAATTTTATTATCATTAGTATTATTTGTTTTCCGAAATTTATAAATACCCGATATTTCGTTTGAGATGAACGAGCGGGCTCTCGTAGACGGTATCGAGGAGGGCCTTGAAATCGCGACACGATCTCAAGCGCTTGCGATAATTCGTCAGTGTGCTTATCCACTCGTTCGACTTTGTCGGACTCGGGGAATCGCATATTATCACGGAATCATTCGGCGAGGTCATCGCGCGAGCGGTTCATTGACATATGAAGGGATTTTCGTTTTTTTTTCTCGATCTTTCCTTCGCGCAAACGCGATTTTGGTGATAGAGAGAAAACATAAAATAAAGTAATAAATTCGTCAGTGGTATAACCTCACTTTTGTATTTTTCATCGCTCTGACATCTGTGCGAAATGAATTCGAATGAATTGGAAAAACGAAAAAAAATTAAAAAAAATTTACTGACACGGTTAAAGGGATTTTTTTAGGTTTTTTATTTTTTATTTTCGAGCTCTCACCAGCACAGAACACTTTATGAGCGTTTTATGAAAATTTTTTCTCCATCGCAGCAAGAGAGAAAGTTTAGACGAGACCACCGAGCACCGAGGACAAAGATCATACCCGAGGAGAGAATACTAAAGAGTAAAGAGGGCCAGCCTGCCAGCCTTATGGGAGTTTGTGTCTCACGTTGAGTGGGCGCGGAGATAATAACAGCGCTCTGTTCTACCCCGAGTTGGCAGTTACCGGCTGCTAACAACTGAGCGGTCGACTTAAGAGAAGACTATATTTTTCACGTTTGAGGGTGCCTCCCCACGGAGCGTGTAACGCTCCGCGATACGCACTTCGCGGATTAGCCGCGAAGAGCGCTATCAACCGGGGGCGTACTATCGCGCGTAGATTCGAAACGAAATAAGAGCAGAGATTTTGATTGAGAGGAGAACGTGCTGACTTTGCCAAAAATAGTATAATTAAATTGAATTATATATCATGTGCTACACGAACGATTTAAATACCAGCATATTACTTACGATATGTCTCGATATATGCATGAATACAATAACTTTAGGTGTAATTACGATACCATGAAAATGATAATAATAATACTGATAATATGAATACTTTTGTAGCATTTAAGCAACTGTATTGCGCTGTCGACGTTCTTATATATTCTAGGAAATACGTATATGTTTAACCATAAATTGTAAAAGGAAACGCGAGAGACGGAGACTTATGGGTACGCTGCTGGCTGCATCAAAAACAAAATACTTTCTTGAAAATATTAAATAAAAGGACGAGTGTTCAACACGTGACGCGCGAACGCGAAACAACTCGTCGCACACGGGTTAAAAGTAAATGCATAAAAACACGCGCTCTCAGCAGAGACGGGTCTGCTTTCTTTCAGTTTTTCTATCGACCTTTTTGTCTTTTATTGCTCTACCCGAAAGAACAAAGCGAGGCTTTCACAAGTCGTCGCTCGGCGCGACGGAAAACTCGAGAGCGGAGGAGAAGGGAAAATTTCCAGAGGTAAATAACTTTTCGAGTTGGGACTTAAGAGGGAGGGTGAGACAAGAAAGGGGCGAAAGTGACACACGCACGGACCCACCCTTGCGTGGGGGAGAGTCCGCGCGGACTTCGGTGGTCGAGTTAAAATTTGTAATTGGCCAACGGGAAGGCCCAGCATATAGTAGGGGGAGTATCGGGAACTTTGACTTTTTCGTGGCAGCTAGCAGGGTAGCCAGGGAGATTCTGTCGAACCGCGAAGCGAACAACATCCCTTATCTAACATAACGCGTCTCACCATCACTTGGATTTGGAACGATAGAATTTTTTGCAATAAAACTGTCCTATATTGATTAACTGACTTTAAACCCTTGTAGATTCGACTTTCGTTTACTTTTCGCGATTTTCAGGTAATAATTTCACTCGCGCGAGGTGAGTTAAACTCTTTGACGCGGAAACGAGCTCCCACGGACTTCGGTGGTAACCACACGTTTGTGCTGGTCCACGAAATTTGAATTCCGCGCTTTTAACGCACGGAAAGCGTTACAAGCGTAACTTGCGTACGCTTGCGTACGCGTAAGATGATTCGACCAATCAGGACGTCGCATCTAGGGATCCGTTATCCGCTTAGTAATTTTTACGCTCTTGCGCTATTATTTTACGCTTAAACCAATTTTCTGCGGTACTACGCCGATGTTACATGTATTGGTGTGTATCTGTGTATTGCACGAAATGTCATTTCGACCATTTTATGAAAAAAATTATCGAACACCAAGATTTCGTGTATTTGGCTCGTGTATTTTTTTATGCAAAAGCTTTTTTTTTAATGATTAGTGCTTATACTCATTAATATATGCTAATGACATTACCGAAACTCGTGGAGCTTTGTATGGTTGGGTTGGGATAGGTTAGAGCTCCAATTGTTTATTTACATACACTACCGTCCATAAGTATGGGGACACTCGCCTCAGATCCGAGCCACACAAGAAGTTGTATCGCTCTTTGAAAAATTAAGATATCTCAATTTTCCATGCGGCCTTATAAAAAGGACATATTTAGCTTCATTTACCTTTTTTGGAAAAAATTTTGCGATTTTTTTTGAGCCCGGTACGCACTTTGAAAGATGGTTATTTTTTGGCTTTTTTTGGAGGGTGGAAATTTTCCCGCATATCTCGTAAAAAAAATTTTTCAACTTTTTTTCCGTGAAAAACTTGAAGTGGGGAATACAACCTTCAATCTCATTTTTTGGAAAATTTTTTACGATTTTTTTTCGCAAAGATATTCAACTTTTTGCAAAAAACGACCATATTTATAAGGGGTAGTCTCACTCTGAAACTACTGGGTTTTCGTAAAATTACTAAGAGGGTAAAAAGTTGCATACAATCATTTTGGATGTATCACATTTTTTTAAGAATTAAAAACACAAATTCGAAAAAAAAAAATTTTTTCAAAAATTAAAAAAAAATTTTTTTCAAAATTTTTTCTTAAATCAACGAAATATTTTTTTTATCGTGAAAAATCGGGTCTCTTACCTCAACTACACGGCTTTTCATCGAAAAAGCCACCTTTGCTGCGATATTTTACGCTTAAACCAATTTTCTGCGGTACTACGCCGATGTTACATGTATTGGTGTGTATCTGTGTATTGCACGAAATGTCATTTCAACCATTTTATGAAAAAAATTATCGAACACCAAGATTTCGTGTATTTGGCTCGTGTATTTATATGCAAAAGCTTTTTTTTTAATGATTAGTGCTTATACTCATTAATATATGCTAATGATATTACCGAAACTCGTGGGGCTTTGTATATGTTTGGGTTGGGATAGGTTAGAGCTCCAATTGTTTATTTACATATATTCCGCTGTCACACACTCTCGCATCTGAAGTACTCATTCTCCATGGCGCGTATTTAGCGCAACGCTACTTTACAGCATCCAATGAAAATTTTGATTACTTTTTTCGTCCTGGTAATTAATGTATTTCGCTATTTGTGATTGGTTGCGCTGATTACGCTTTACGCGATATTCATCAAAATACGCGCCATGTGCATGTAAGACCGTGCAATAGCGTAATCTGCTAGTGATTTTCCGCCATAACCAATATCCCCAAGTTACGCGTACGCTTGCATACGCGTAGGATGATTCGACCAATCAGGACGTCGAAGCGAATAACGGATCCCTAGATGCGACGTCCTGATTGGTCGAATCATCTTACGCGTACGCAAGCGTACGCAAGTTACGCTCCGTGGGGAGTCACCCTCAGGGTGACTCCCCACGGAGCGTAAAGCTCGGTCTACAATTGACGCATACGTTCCCGTACCCGTTCCCGTTCCCGTTTACGTAGAATAGAATGCGCTAGTCTACAATTGAACGTACACTAGAAGCGTGTGACCAATGAAAAGCGATTATGTTGTATAGGGACAACTAGCTTGTATGGTCTAGAAACATATAGTATCTCATGATTGGTCGAACGTTTGTAAAACATAAAATATCCGATATTGTACGGGTACGGGAACGGGTGCGTTGCGTGCGCGTTCAGTTGTAGACGGTACTATACGTTTTGTATATTTGAACTCTCTACGGGAACGGGAACGGGAACGTATGCGTCAATTGTAGACCGAGCTTAACTTGCGTACGCGTAAGATGATTCGTCCAATCAGGACGTCGAAGCGAATAACGGATCCCTAGATGCGACTGGTCGAATCATCTTACGCGTACGCAAGCGTACGCAAGTTACGCTCCGTGGGGAGTCACCCTCATTCCCCATGGCGCGTATTTAGCGCAACGCTACTTTTGTTACATCCCCACCGGCATATTTTTTCGATCAGAGTCTCCCTCTTTATTACATTCTTTCAAATACCGACCTGAAATTAACGACAGTAGAATATACGGTAGCCGATAAAATAGATCTCATCGAATAATCATTTCTTGTACAATCAATCATTTCTTGTAATCAATCAATCTCGGGAAGACGGGAAGAACCACGAAAATAACATATATTTATATTCAAAACTAGACGAGAACAGAATCTCAAGACCACCCAATATCTAAACTAAATAATCCAACTCAGTTGATACATTTGGTTCCCAAATGTACCAAAACTAATATCTTCATAAACATTTGATCAGCACACGGCCCTTTCCCGAGGAAAGCGGACACATCCTGTCATAAAATTATATCTTCAACATACAAGCGAAAATTCCGCATTTCTCGAGACTATTTGCTTTCCCACACGTGCACGCGCCTCTCGCCAGAAGAAAACGGCGACACTCATATTATGAATCGAATATTCTTTATCTTGCAACTGAAAAAACGTTTCCCTCTTCCGAGGAAAACGCCGGCATGTTTATCCATAAGAAAATATATGTAAAACAGACACAGGAAACTCGCAACGATCACCAAACTTTTTAAGGATAAAAAACCCGCCCTTAAATACGCCCACGCGGCATCAGCTTGACTCCTCCCTTGCTCCACTTGGACCAACGAGAACAAATCTCTCCTACCAAACCCAAATTTTCCATCTCCCTAAACTCCATTCACGAAGGTTATAAAAAACCGAACTCTCCAAAAAATAGACACTTCATTCTTACTCATCGACAGACACTTAATTGTTACCATTCGACTCCAAGTCACGTTCAGCACTCACTTACAAAATTCTATCACTTGACTTCGATTCATCTTTAGACGATTTCATTACGCTCAGTCTTGGTCGAGAATACAACTCGCTATTTCCGACGAACAATCTCAATTCGAAATCCAGCATAAAACACGAAACTCATAAGTTCGTTCGAATCGCGCTCAATTTAATTAAACTTCGTGCGCGCGATTCCAGTTATCCGAAAATATCAAGTGTATCAAACATTCTGTACTCATACTCAAAATATCTTGGTCTTACCAACCAAGATCATCGACAGCTATAAATTGAATAAAAACGTTCATCTGTTTAATCAACAAATCTTCGCAATCATCTTCATCTTTTTTCCGGCAAATCAGCCACGCGTAGTGGTCGCTGATATACCCAAAAACATTTATATACTATTGGTTCCGGTATCGAATAGGGAAAAAGCAGAAACCGCTCATATCAGACTCGTCGAACTCGCGTATCGCGGGTTACAAGAGTTTCTGCTCTACCGACGCTCTCGGGACGTAACACTTTACAGCATCTAATGACAATTTTGATTACTTTTTTCGTCCTAGTAATTAATGTATTTTGCTATTTGTGATTGGTTGCGCTGATTACGCTTTACGCGATATTCATCAAAATACGCGCCATGTGCATATAAGACCCCCTGTTGCAAAAAACCGATAGAAACCGTTAAAAAAAAATATATTCAATCGTAATTTGATGTGTTTTTGTCCTTGGAATCCCTTTTAAATTACGATAGGCTTGATGATTTTTCAAAGCTCATGATTTTATTGGGATTTATAGGTATCTACCCCACCCATAGAAACGTATAGAATCCTAAAACGGCTCAGCGCGGATCAATTTGCAATTGCAGATAACTTTTAAATTTCGGTGATATTTTATCCGCAATTGCAGACAGCCTTCATTTGTTCAATATTTTTATCGGAACGAACTTGCACTTACGAATTAGGATTTTATTTGAACGTATCGGCAGAATTTGTTTTTAGAGATCCTAATGGAAGATGTCTGTTCCAATTGGAAATTGCCAGCAATCAGTTTCTGAATGGATTTTCAGATAAAAAACTTACCTACCTTTGGTTTTACGAGAATGTATCTGTATCCACCGATGACTTATTATCTGCACCTATCAGTATTTATCCGTATTGTAAAATATATATCATTCGCATTAGGTAGTGGTTTTTATCGGCAAATACGGGTCAAACATGTATATGTTTCAATTCTCTTTTCCCGATGCGACCACTTCATGGTGAAAGCAATGAGGGCCTTTTTTTATATTGGAATATATGCGCATCTGCAAATCACTCTTCCTTTGCTCCTATCGGTATTCATACGTTTTGTAAAATATGTACCATTCGGGCGACTTAGTGGTTTTTATCGGCAAATACGGGTGAAAAATGTACATGTTTCAATTGGATTTACCCGATGCAACGACCACTTCAGGATGAGCGTAATTTCAAATGGTTTCTATGTGGATTTTCGAATGAAATAAGGACCTTCAGTTTTATAGGAATATATGCGCATCTGCAAATCACTCTTCATTTGCACCTATCGGTATCTATCCGTATGGTAATATATGTACCATTCGGGCGAGGTAGTGGGTTTTGTAGGCAAATACGGATGAAAAATGTACATGTTTCAATTGGATTTACCCGATACAACCACTTCAGGATGAGCGTAATTTCAAATGGTTTCTATGTGGATTCTCGAATGCAATAAGGACCTTTGTTCTATTGGAATATATGCGCATCTGCAATTCACTCCCCACACGGCACGAAATATGTCAGAAATGTTTCAGAAATGTTTCAACGTTTCAGATTCATAACATAACTTCAAAATATTTCTGAAATGTACCTGAAATATGTCAATTGCAATATAACATTTGGGATATTTCCGAAATATTTCTAAAATATGTCAGCTACAATATAACTTTTTCGATCTTTCTGAAATATTTCCGAAATATGTCAATTGCAATATAACATTTGGGATATTTCCGAAATATTTCTGAAATATGTCAATTGCAATATAACATTTGCGATATTTCTGAAATATTTCCTAAATATGTCAGTTGCAATATTACATTTTGGATATTTCCGAAATATTTCTGAAATATGTCAATTGCAATATAACATTTGAGATATTTCCGAAATATTTCTGAAATATGTCAATTGCAATATAACATTTTCGATTTTTCTGAAATATTGCGGAAATATGTCAATTGCAATATAACATTTGGGATATTTCCGAAATATTTCTGAAATATGTCAATTGCAATATAACATTTTGGATATTTCCGAAATATTTCTGAAATATGTCAATTGCCATATAACATTTTGGATATTTCCGAAATATGTCAATTGCAATATAACATTTTCGATATTTCCGAAATATTTCGGAAAACGTTATTACTGCCACAAAGGCGTAAGCAAGGAACTTTTTGCAGTGGAGATACGTCTCTCTGGTAGTAAGATTTGACTGATTTCACAATTTATTCGAGTTAATACTGCCACATAGGCGTAAGCGACAAACTTTGTTAGGGTGTAGATACGCCCCTCTGCCAGAAAGATTCGACCGATTTAACAATTTCTTCGAGTTCTTACTGTCATACGGGCGTGAGTACCTTGTCCCTTACGCCCGTTCGGCTGTAGAAATCCTTTACCTTATAGCTGCTTAATATAGCACTTACGCCCTTCTGGCAGTACAAACGCGGAAATTTCGAAAAAGGCGCTTACGCCCCTTTGGCATTAGTCCACCGATATGTACATATTATATTATGGAATTTTCAGAATTTTTGATCCACCATATTGGATTCGCCACATTCAAGTTTGTAATTTCGTCCAGAACCGACATGGTCATACTAAATAAAGTATGAAAGACCGGACCACCACCATTCCTTGAGTAGCTCCCAACATAAAACTATGATCAAGTGTTCTCTGGCGAGTCAAAGTGGGTTTTCCAATATTAATATCGAAAGATCGTAAACAGTCGATAGCGTAGTGGGTAGCGTGTTAGGTAGATAGGTAGGATAAGTAGGTAGGTCGCCGGTTCGATTCCCCGTCAAGGAGAAAAAAAACATATCGAGAAATCTATGCATAATTTTTTTTTTTCCGGTGTGACCCTTCTATGACCTATAACAACGACAAAATAATGTGAAGAAATAAAAAATCCGAAGATTTAACTAATAAAATATTTATTATAAAATATATATTACCGGAATATTTCTGATATATTTCTGAAATGTTGCAGTGAAATATTACATGTTTCAAATGAAACATTTCTGAAACATTTCTGAAATATATCGTTGAAATATTTCTGACATATTTCCGAAATGTTTCTGACATATTTCTGACATACGTCAGCAATGTAACGTTCGTTATTATCTCCGCGGACATGGACATATTTCTGACATATTTCTAAAATGTTGCAATGAAATATTACATGTTTCAAGTGAAACATTTCTGAAATATTTCTGAAATATATTGTGCCGTGTGGGTCTTCAATTGCACCTATCGGTATTTATCCGTATTGTAAAATATGTACCATTCGGGCGAGGTATAGTGGTTTTTATCGGTAAATACGGGTGAAACATGTACTTGTTTCAATTGGATTTACGCGATGCAAATACTTCAGGATGAGTGTAATTTCAAGTGGTTTCTATGTGGATTCTCGAATGCAATAAGGACCTTTTGATCTATTGGAATATATGCGCATCTGCAAATCACTTTTTATCTGCACCTATCGGTATTTATCCGTATTGTCTCTGTGTTTATTGGCATGAATTCAAACTGTAAAGGATTTATCTCTGCAGTGTAGAGAGCTTGAGTATCCATAGGGAAATACAGGTTACAAACCTATATATATTCGTTTAAATCGGAGGTTCCCAACCTATCCACGCTCAGGCGAGAATACTTTGAGTCGGTCTGTATGTGGATTATCCAATTAAAAATTTATTTCATTCTATTGGCATGTATTCATACATGATAATTAAAATCTATCTGTGTTTGTCGGTATATGAATTTATATTGCGAAGGATTTATCAGACTGCAGAGGCTTGGTGCATGAGAGTTCCACGGCCGATACCAAAATGGAAAAAGTTTTTTTTATAGTCCAGAGTCAAGATTTTTTTATACTTAAGGAAGGGGGGGCTGTGTAAATATCAATCTTCGAGAAAATCCCCTCACTGCGTTAGCCGTCATTTTGATTTAAAAAGTGATTTTTTGTTTTTCAAATAACTCGCTTATTTGCGACGGCTTCTCGCGCGGGGAGTATAACGAGGCGCCGGGCTTATTTACACTAAATGATAAGGCCGGTCGAGTGGAGGATGAGATACAACTCACCAAATTATGAATAATTTGTTAATAATTTGTTAATAATAAATCATTGGAAAATTTGTCTAAAAATACGAAAATTTTAAAATAATTCTACAATCATACTATTACAATCTTTTTGTACCAAAAACGATTCTTTTCTATGAGATATGAATTTCACCATTTTCTTAGCGTAGTTCGAAGCTTTTTTCTTTAAATGGTTGTGAAAATTGTATGCGTTTATGTATTTTCCAGTGTATCATTGTTATTTAGTAAATTCATTTATTTTTATGCATTTTTATTATTGGATCATTTTTGGAAATTTGCGGGAAATTTTTATTTAAAACGATATTTTTTTGCTTAAAAAAAACGTGCAGAGATGAGTTTTTCAAAAAATGTTTAAAAAATGGAAAGCTTTTGGGAGAGACTACAAATGCATGAAAAATTATAGATGATGCATACCATCATGCTATCTCTAAAAAGGTAATATATTGTAACGATATCGCAAACCCCCCCCCCCCCCCCCCCCTTTTGTCTACGACGCTTCGGCGACGAAGTCAAGCGCGCCGAATCAACGCGTCGTGAGGATCCGGCTTGATAGTGGAGGGGACGAAGTCGAGCGCGCCGAGCAGACGTTTCATGCGAATCCAGCCTTAACGGCGAAGAGGGGAAAAACGCAGAGGATTCTGGGACAACCCTGGACGGGTATAAAACGAGGGATTTCGGCCACTAGAAAGGCACTTCGCTCCGAGACCGGAGTAGAGAACGGAGCTTTCACCAGCCGTCTCTATTCTCTCTCGGAAAGACCCACGAAGTCAGAACGACACTGTTACTCTGCCCGACGACAGAACGCCATTATTAACAAAATCATTCGAGTCATTTAGAATTATATAGAATCAGTAAAAGCATTAATTCATGGTGAATAAAAATAGAAGCAAGACTTTCCTAATCTAATTCCGAGTACTAGCGACGGATTTCCTTGGGATGACCTCGGATTTCCCGCAGCTAGGCACTACCTAAATCGTCCGCTTTATTTCCGAGTACTAGCGACGGATTTCCTTGGGATGACCTCGGATTTCCCGCAGCTAGGCTCTACCTAAATTGTCCGCTTTATTTCTGAGTACTAGCGACGGATTTCCTTGGGATGACCTCGGATTTCCCGCAGCTAGGCTCTACCTAAATCGTCCGCTTTATTTCCGAGTACTAGCGACGGATTTCCTTGGGATGACCTCGGATTTCCCGCAGCTAGGCTCTACCTAAAACGTCCGCTTTATTTCCGAGTTGCAACGACGGATTTCCTTGGGATGACCTCGGATTTCCCGCAGTTGGACTCTTCATTCCAAAATTAAAATCAATCTCATCTAACCTCAGGGAAAGTTAAATACGAAGCACCATAAGTAATTAAAAAAAAAAGAATATTGTGAATAGATAATAAGTAAAGACAAGACTGTAAAAGAATAAACAAAGGAAAATAGAAGATTACAACGTATTCAAGTCTCTTTTCACCTGCTCCGTATATCAACGAAGCGCGAATTCACGCGTAGCGTGGAAATCTGTCACAAAGACAAAAGCGTACCGTTACAATATATCATCTATATTTTTTCGTACTATCTCTAAAAATATGATATATATCACCTGTAAGTTTTTATGCATTCATACTGTCTCTAAAAAGCCTTTGATTTGTTTTACATTTTTTGAGAATTTCTTATAACTGCAGGTTTTATTAAAAAAAAAAAAAAATATCGCCCGAAATTAATTCCGCAAAATTTCCAAAATATTCGTATTCAGAATATGAAGATTCGAGCTATCAATTTTCGAACTTTAATGGTCTGCAGTTATTTTGAACTCAATTGTTAATTAACAATTGAATAAAATTTTCACTTGCATAGTCTCACGAGCCCATATAAAAATTTTCATTTTTAAACTATACATGGATCTTGAGAAATGTAATTGTTAGCTAAGGTCCACTAACAAGGAAAGTCTTTCCGCTGACGTCCTTCGATTTTGACGAAATTCAAATATGTTATTCTACATCAAAATCTAAGAGACACGTATTTTTTTTTATCGGCGGAAAAACGTTTCTAGGGGGTGAAATGATCCTTTAAAGTTCAGACCTCCGAGGGGTACTTTTTAGGTTTCACCTATTTTCACTTGAGATAATCGAATGCACCCAAATAGATAATTACCTTAGTGATAAACGATGAAAAATGCAACTGGTTTCATATCGGGAGGTTGCATAGGAAAAAATTTACAGGGGTTGAAATTCACAAAATCGTTATAACAAAAAAACTATTGCACCTATCTCGATGAATTCAATCGCACTTTGAAAAGGGCAAAAAAATAATACATACATGTTTTTGCGTTTTTTTCGCAAATCAAGTTAAGGGGGTGTTCTTTTTTTTCTTATTCCTTCTCCGAGTGATACATTTTTTTCTTTAAATTTACCGCAACCGTATCACGTACATAGCATTTAATGAACTCGTGAGATTTAATATACTCGTGAGATAAGTCTTCGTTATCACGAGTGCATGTATCAGGCGGAAGTTCTGGTTCATACAAAGCGTTTGCCGATTCTTTATCTTCAACAATTTCCATTTCCCAATCCTTAAACGGTTCTTCGAAATGCAAAGAATTGTCTTCTACCATTTCGAAACCACTGTATTCGTTCATTGCACTCAACAAAATATTTTCAAAGTTTTCTTTCAACTGTATTTCATCGTTATTTACTGGCGAATCCGGTAAACGCATAACTTCAAAAGTTGCGAGAAGCATTCTAATAACGTTCAAAGGATTTATCTATGTCTCGAATTGTAAGTGACTTCTTTCGTCGTGTAAAAGAAAAATAGCCGACTGCGGTGAATATATTCTGCGATCGCAGTTTTATCACTGCTTCTACGTCGTATTTCAAATCTAATTTTGGGAGCGAGTCACAAACTGAATAGAGGTGACTCCCAGATAACACCGTCAAGTAAGGGGGGGAGTTATGATAACTATGAAAATACGTCAGTATTTACTAAATTTTTGTGAAAAATATAAGGAATAGATATTTTCGAAATTCGTCTTGTGGTTTATTCAATATTAACTAATAAAAAAAAATTGTTATCCGTAAAAGTTATCCAATCTGTAATTTTTGGCGGAAAAAAATAAATAAGTGAATTTTTTCAAACTATGGATGTGATTCGTATAAATACCGTAAAAAGTTACCAAAATTAAAAAACTAATAAAGTGGTAGAATTTTAACAGAAAAATTTGATTTTATCCAATTTTCCTTGCTCCATTAGGTAAAATCCATTGTTTAATTCATTTTAAATGTAATCATTTAAGTGTAACTAGAAGAGTCTCAAATTGCTTTCAAATAAAAAACAAACCATTAAGATTGGACGTATAATTTTGGTTCTATCGCTTTCACCAATTATGAGAATGTAATTTCGAGAAAAATCTATCCACCGTTTGATATGTAGATGTTGAGAATTTAAAGAAAAAACGTATCACTAGGAGAAGAAATTAAAAAAAAAAGAATTACTGCCGTTTTATTGAGATTAAATGTAAACATACATAGGGGTAGTTCACCCCCTTAACTTGATTTGCGAAAAAAACGCAAAAACATGTATGTATTATTTTTTTGCCCTTTTCAAAGTGCAATTGAATTCATCGAGATAGGTGCAATGGTTTTTTTGTTATAACGATTTTGTGAATTTCAACCCCTATAAATTTATTCCTATGCAACCTCCCGATATGAAACCAGTTGCATTTTTCATCGTTTATCATTAATGTAATTATCTATTTGGGTGCATTCGATTATCTCAAGTGAAAATAGGTGAAACCTAAAAAGTACCCCTCGGAGGTCTGAACTTTAAAGGATCATTTCACCCCCTAGAAACGTTTTTCCGCCGATAAAAAAAAATACGTGTCTCTTAGATTTTGATGTAGAATAACATATTTGAATTTCGTCAAAATCGAAGGACGTCAGCGGAAAGACTTTCCTTGTAAGTAAATTGATTACATGAATATTATAATTTTTCTACACCATCCTGTTCTGTTAACATTTTCAATATTCCACACATGAATTTTATAATTTCAATGCTTCTAATTCTTGTCCCTGGCGAAAATGGAGTGTGAAACGAAATGTGAACGAAGGTGAAATCGGAATGTTCATGTAATGTGACTGAAGCGTGAATGAAGTGTTGAGTAAGATGTGCCGGGAATGTAAATTGAAACATCGGAAGCGTGACAAGGTGTGCAGATGGAAATGTGCACGGAGCGTGCACAAAATGTGCATGAAGAGTGCACCAAGTGTACTCAGATTTTGCGGGAAATGTGCGCGGAGTGTACGCCAAATGCGTATGAAGAGTGCACCAAGTGTACTCAGGTTTTGCGGGAAATGTGCACGGAGTGTACACCAAATGCGCGTGAAGAGTGCACAACATTTATTAATTTCGAAATCTGTAGATAAATTGCAAAATGTTACATATGTATTGTGACGGAACGCTTTCCGGAAACATATCGTTTTGTCACTGGGACATATTTCTTGTCGACCACGTGTCAGCACACGTGATCGACACGAAATTAGAATTCCCCGAAACAATAATCGAAAACAATTCGCAGAATATCGCGACGCTCTTCACAAAAACCCCACTCGATACTGACCAGCCAATCAGATCGTTGCGCTGGTTAGTACATGAAACCCTATTTAAGAGCGAGGCGAGCAAGACTCGCTCTCATTAAGCAGTCATCTCTTGTGAGCATTACACGTGGCAGACGTCACTCTGCCAAAATTCTCGACATCTTTACCATACTTGAAGCCCGGAGAGACCCGACGTCTCATCGAGGACTTCAAGGCACACCCGACAACAACGCGATCTTCATCGTGTCCTCACTCTCGAATCGTCTTTCTTAAGACGATTCGAATCGACCACTGAATCGTCTTTTTCAAGGCGATTCTGTTCTAACGTCAACTCGATTCGTCTTTATAAAGACGAATCGTTCGACAACTCATTTTCAATAAAGATTTCCAGGTACTAGGGAACCCGTGTCAAGTGTAGCCCTGGGCATTGCGCCCAGAAGTTGGATCTTGAGACGGGCGATCGTCTCAGAACACCTCTGACCCCTAGGTAGGGCCCCTCGAACCGTGTGAAGCCCCAGCTATTGCAGCTGGAAGTTGGATCACGGCAAGAGGTAAATCTTGTTGGAAAACCCATTACCTAAAACAGTAAGCGTCCTCTTAGAGTGCGCACACTTGGGAATAATTTCTCTAAACGTGGCGACGTCTACCAACGCATTCTTGTCAAGACTCTGCGTGACCGATCAAGCGTCACACACGACTCGACGAGACAACGCGACAAACACCAAAGAAACAAACTGGACTCTTCCTATCCTCGATATTAACTGTGAGACCCGTTTAACTGATTCATTAATTCGTCTAACTTAGATTCATTCCTTTCACTAACTTACCTTCTTTAAAATCAACCTCTAGGCTTCCCCTTTTATTAACGTTTCAGTCGTATTGCAACGCGACACATTAAGGATGTTCCTCTGTTTGTTTGCGGGACGAGTCGTCCGAGGGGGGTCCCTATGCTTATACACAGGCAGGGCTCAGTGGTGCCAACGTCAAATCCTCACTCATCTCGACCAGTTAATTTATTTTCTCGAAATCAGAATTAGAACTTTGAGGTTTCGTTTCAATGCTATTCGATAGTAAGTGGCATTAATAACAACGTATAAAAATTATAGTAATATACTCCTGTAAGTTTTTAAAATATTAACGTTTATGTTGCAAAAAAAAAATTAAAAATTCACGTTTTCCCAGCTTCAACTCCAAACGCTGTCCGAACTATTCAAGATAGAGAAAATTGCTCAATAAGAATTTTGTAGAGTATTAAATTTTCTATAAAAAAGTCCGCGACTGTATACATAAAAAGTCAATAGCGAATGAGTGAGAGGTGTCCGAAGTGGCGTGACGATGAAGTGTGATTTTTGTAAAATCGCAGAATAGTAGACCCATTAGATGTTAAATTACCTATCACCGCGTTAGCATTGAATTAAAAATGCATAAAAATTCATACGTTAACTGGGCACAACGAGAAAGCCATTACCGCCCAAAAAACTTTATTTATAACTAAATTCAAATAAAGCCACCTACTTGAAATGGTTTTTTTTTAAATTATTTTTACAACTTTGGACGCCTCCCACGCCTCAATAATTAACTTAAGATATATGCCGTTGTGGACTTTTTTGTAGAGAATTTAGTTACCTACAAAATGATTTATGAGCAATTTTCCTCTATTATGTATAGTTTGAGCGGCGTTTAGAGTTGAAGCACAAAAAGAGCGAAATTTTCATTTTTTCTATTTTTCCCTTGCCAAAATGTATAGAGGGATAATAACGCACATTTTATAAGTTATTATTTATGCCATATACTATGAAAAGACGCTAAAAAAATTCCAGGATTTTATTCTGAAAAAGAAGCCTGATTCGACAAGTTGAGTTCGGCAACATTGTCCATCGCGTCTAAAATCGACAGCGAACGCCCGTTTTTTTTCAGCATTTCTAAACATATTACATTTAATTACTCAACGAAAATTCTCCTAATTGAGGTGAGCTTTCGCACACGGTTTTATTATATATAAGTAGTATGTGGACCACTCTGGCGACCCCCACTCCTATCCCTACTCCTATCCCCTCCACTTTTCCCCCATGTCGGAGCCTCTTTCCGAGCGTGGTGGGGGTCGTGGTGGAGAGAGGTGGTGGGGGGAAAGAGTTCTGAGGGTTCGCCAGAGTGGTCCGATAATAATAATAATAATAATAATTATTCATTTTTATTATTCTCTCTCTCTCTACCTATCTCGCTCTCTCTCGGGAGAGGTGGTGGGGGGGAAAGAGTTCTGAGGGCCTCGCCAGAGCGGCCCGATTATTATCATTATTTAAATAATAATAATAATTCATACTTTTTTCTTTTTATTGTTATTTATTAATAAATATGAAAAACTTACGTGTCTGTGGGGAGATCCTTACGCCGCTCCGATGACGCCTACAGCCGATGCACTGAGGGGCACACACACGCACACGCACGCACGCACGCGGGCACGCACGCACGCACGCACGCACGCACGCACGCACGCACGCACGCACGCACGCACGCACGCACGCACGCACGCACGCACGCACGCACGCACGCACGCACGCACGCACGCACGCACGCACGCACGCACGCACGCACGCACGCACGCACGCACGCACGCACACACACACACACACACACACACACACACACACACACACACACACACACACACACGCACGCACGCACGCACGCACGCACGCACGCACGCACGCACAAGTGGACGCGCTACGCGTCACCACCCTCTTCGTCCTCGGTGAACCCTTCATCGGGGTACCCTCGATCGTAGGGTATGTTGTCACCGAGGGCATCTATCAAAATGCCCCCTACATCCCGACGATCAGGGCCCCGCAGGCGTATACATGGTGTATCGTGACTACGGTACACCATGCGAGCCTCCATGAGGGGCTCGCCGAGGCATAGGTTCTCCAAAAGGGTGATGATGCCCGCGTTGTCCACGCCAGCCAGTCCCATAAATCGACATACCATGCACTGGGGTGGTAGCATAGCGAACAACGGTTCCGGCTCGTATAGGTCCGCGACCTCGAAATATTCTCTGTGCCCCTCGTCGATGAGGCGTACCTCCGTGAATCCGGCGTCATCGGAAAAAACTATCTCCCCGCGTAACATTATCGTGCCGCACCGTGCAACGCATGACGCTCCCGCCAGCACATCATTGGCCGTCATACGATTGCCTTTTTGTTGTGCGATATAAAAATCGCACAACAACTGGGCCAATTGCTGATACGTATCCACCATTTCGGCGGTACGTATGGCTATAAACTGTTCGCTCAGCACCCCCACCACACGACACCAAAACGCGCCCGATGGAATAGCCTTTTTGTATCGCGGATACATTTTATTTAGGTTTGAATGAAAAAAGATTTCGCGCACGAGTTTTGATTTCTTTGACTGCTTAATAACGACTGAAGTCTACGTACTATAATATACAGCAGCAGAGAAGATGCTGTGGCTGTATTAAAGGTGCAATCGTCAAGAAATGCATGGCCCGCAAAAATGCACGTGTTCCGTGTAAATGAGCCCCTTTGTAATTAATATAAGAGTAAACAGTGCCCGGAGATACGACTGTCTGTTTAGCCTATACAGCATCTTTTTTATTTCGCGTCTTTCGCGAGCACCGTAGTTCAGCATATATATATCGTTCTATATTATATAAAGATATCGCCGCCGCCGCCGTGTCAAGAATGTATGGGGCATTCCGTCTAAAATCGACCTATCTAAAAGCCTCATATATAGGGCATTCCGTCTAAAATCGACCTATCTGAAACCCTGATATATGGGGAATTCCGTCTAAAATCGACCATCTAAAAGCCTGATATATGGGGCATTCCATCTAAAATCGACCTTTATAAAAGCCTGATATATGGGGCATTCCGTCTAAAATCAACCTATCTAAAAGCCTGATATATGGGAAATTCCGTCTAAAATCGACCTTTCCAAAAGCCTGATATATAGGGAATTCCGTCTAAATCGACCTTTCTAAAAGCCTGATAATTCTGTCTGGTGATTGTGTCTCAACTTGATATATCGATATGAATCGATATATCGATATGAATCGATATAAATCGATATATCGATATGAATCGATATAAATCGATATATCGATATGAATCGATATAAATCGATATATCGATATGAATCGATATATCGATATGTATCGATATATCGAATCGATATGTATCGATATATCGAATCGATATGTATCGATATATATTGAATCGATATGTATCGATATATCGATATGAATCGATATATCGATATGTATCGATATATCGATATGTATTGATATATCGATATGAATCGATATGAATCGATATATCGAATATCGATATATCGAATGTCGATTTATCAAATATCGATATATCGAATATTGATTTATACCGAATTTTGTTTTTTGATAAATCGATATATCAATCCGTCTAAAATCAACCTACCTAAAAACGTGATATATGAGGAATTCCATCTGCAATCAGCCTATCTAAAAGCCTGATATATAGGGACTACCGTCTAAAATCGACCTATCTGAAATCTTGATATATGGGGAATTCCGTCTCAACTCGACTTATCTAAAAACCTGATTTATAGGGAATTCCGTCTCAACTTTACCTCTCTAAAAGCCGGATATGGGGAATTCCGTCTCAACTCGACCTCTCTAAAAGCCTGATATATGGGGAATTCCATCTCAAATTGACCGTGATATATGGGTAATTTCGTCTCAATTCGACTTATCTAAATACCTAATGTATGGGGAATTCCGTCTCAACTTGACCGATTTAAAAACCGGATATATCGGGAATTCCGTTTCAACTCGACCCATCTGAAAGTCTGATATAATAGGAATTCCATCTCTTTTCATGTATATACATGTTATGTATATACTAGGGTGTTTAAAAAAAAAATCGATTTTCCAACGGGCCACACCTAAAATAGTTAGTTTAGGTAGAAAAAAAAATGTATGTCAAAAGATGAGAATTTTAGGTTGAGTGGAAGATTCGCCGCAATTGAATTAAAAGATTTTTTTTTCATTTTTATCGAATTTATAATGAAAATTTTTTGATTTTCCAGTGGGCCACACCTGAAATAATTAGTTTGGGTAGAAAAAAAATTTATGTCAAAAGATAAGAATTTTAGGTTGAGTGGAAGATTCGCCCCGATTTGAGTTGAAATTTTTTTTTTTCTTTTCATCGAATTTATATTGAAAAATTTTCGATTTTCCAACGGGCCACACCTTAAATAGTTAGTTTAGGTAGAAAAAAATGTATGCCAAAAGATGAGAATTTTAGGTTGAGTGGAAGATTCGCCGCATTTGAGTTAAAATTTTTTTTTTCCCTTTTCATCGAATTTATAATGAAAATTTTTTGATTTTCCAACGGGCCACACCTGAAATAATTAGTTTGGGTGGAAAAAAATTTATGTCGAAATATGAGAATTTTAGGTTGAGTGGAAGATTCGCCCCGCATTTGAGTTAAAAATTTTTTTTTTCGTTTTCATCGAATTTATGATTAACATTTTTTGATTTTCCAACGGGCCACACCTGAAATAATTAGTTTGGGTAGGAAAAAAAATTTATGTCAAAAGATGAGAATTTTAGGTTGAGTGGAAGATTCGCCGCATTTGAGTTAAAAATTTTTTTTTCCTTTTCATCGAATTTATAATGAAAATTTTTCGGGGCACACCTGAAATAGTTAGTTTAGGTAGAAAAAAAAATTTTATCCGAACACATGATTATTTTCGGTTGAGTGGAAGATTTGCCGCATTTGAGTTGAACATTTTTTTTTTTCTTTTCATCGAATATATAATGAAATTTTTTTGATTTACCAACGGGCCACACCTGAAATAATTAGTTCAGGTAGAAAAAAAATGTATGTAAAAAGAGGAGAATTTCAGGTTGAGTGGAAGATTCGCCGCATTTGAATTAAATTTTTTTTTTTTCTTTTTATCGAATTTGTAATGAAATAGTACTTTTACCAGAAATTATTCATCATAAATTCGATAAAACGAAAAAACAATTTTTTATTCAAATGCGGCGAATCTTCACTCAACCTAAAACAGAATCGTTTCAAGAATCGATAAATTGATATATCGATACGTCGAATCATGTCACGAATCGATAAGTTGATATATCGATATACCGAATTGTGTCTAGAATTGATGAATTGATATATCGATGTATCGAATCGAGTATAAATATATCGAAATGTGTCAAAAATCGATATTTCGATATATCGAACCGTGTCAAGAATCGATATATCCATATATTGAACGCTGTCAGAAATCGATATATCTATATATTGAACCGTTTCAGTAATCGATATATCGGTATATCGATATTTCAATCAAACCCAAACTCAACCCAAACTCATATCCCAAACCCAATAAACACAAATATAAACAATTTTTTTTCAAAACATCTTTCCAGAATGTTTTTCTCTAACCACTGACACAAACACAAGACGGGGGGTTGGCGCGCGAAGCGCGCAGGGGGGCAAAGCCCCCCTAGTATATATATATATATATATATATATATATATTGTGACGTGACATTTTGCGCCCCGTCACATGCGTGAACTGTGTGCGGTCAGGAGGTCGGATTTACGACCTTGGGACGGCGCACGTTCGACTCTTACGCCAAGGTAAAATAAGATCGGTTACCTTATGGTCGGGAATTGGTCACCGTGTTGGTGTTTTGTCATTGTTTTGTCACGGAGTCAAGTCCTTGGTTTTAATAAAATATAATTGTCCACGTTAATACAGAATCTCCGTATTACTTTCAGTAAAATATAGAACTTGTCATTTATAAAAGATTTCAGTTTGCTTTACTCCGTAAAGATTAGGTTTTGGAATTCAATCTAGTATATAGTCGCTCACGTGATGGTTACCTGAAGTTCGGCAATTAATGGCTACCTAGCGTCTATTAAGGCTCACGGTTATCTGAAATTTGGCTGGCTATCTATTTTTGGTGTTGTCGGGAGGCTGATCACCTCGCCGATTTAGGTTATTTTTGGTAAGTATGGTTGACTCGGAGTTTTGCCGATTAATGCAGGTGGGCCGCATAACATCTGCGCCCGCGGGTACTGGATGCCAGGGAGTGAGCTGGAAAATGGGCCGAAATATTACTGTCCCACACAGCATTAGATATTCACCGTATGTACAAAATAAGTGCACAATGTGAAAAAAATATCGTGCATGTGAAAACGATATTTTATGTACATACCCGGAAGGATATTCATTTACGAGCATATCATGAATATTATATGTATGTGCGTTTTTAGAACATTCCGGGATATTCGTCGTTATATATTCCCCGTATGTTTTCAAATGTTCGAATCCGTAATTGAAGATTCTGATACCCCCACAGCTCACGGACTTGCATACAAGTGTGATTTCTGAAGCATATTCGTTCACTATAAACAGTATATATAATAATTATCGAATAACTACGTTCAATTGGGTTGGAAAAAATTATGTAGGTACATTTTTAATCAATTAATAATTTAGTTGAAAAACGAGTAAAAAAAATTGATAAAATTATTATATATATGAATAAGTACGATGAATAATATAAGATAGAAGGTATACAGAGCTATTTATCTATTTTGAGCACGTATTACAGAAAGCTTTCGCTGTTTTACGTTTCAAAATTCGCGCCAGAATATGAGTTGCGCTGCGATCGACGGCCAATCCAAGAGGATATCTGCTCACGTGACTTTTCAGCGAAGAAAACAACCAGTGGAAGTAGAGCACTATAGAAGAAGGTATACTCGTCCGCCATTTTCACTCCATCTGCTGGGCGAAAGGTCAGGGATGCGCATATGTTAACACGACAATTCGCTCTCGCGTTATAACAAAATATCGTCAATAATATTGATTTTTTAAACGCGAAAAAAGTTTAAGCTATTTTCGAAACTATTTTATAGTCCGTGTGAGCAAACGCAAAAGTGTGTGGAGTGCATCAATTGTCGTTGTTTGACAAGATTTGACAAGTCGGGTGCACCTACTTAAAGCTGCACCAACAAGGTAAGAAAATAGATTATTTTTGTCAAAATTTCCGTTTTAACTGTAAATATTAAGCTGTCCTTATTAATCCATGTCATACTAGTGTACACTGTTTTTTCAGATTGTTTTTGTTCCAAAATGTCAGGAAGAAGGAGCGATGAAAAATGGATTTCAACCGCATCATTAGGTATTCGAGAAGATGAGGTTAATATGTAAATGACAATTATAATTAAGAAGTGTAGGGTTTTCATTAGGCACTGCGAAGAATAATTGTACTTATTTTTTATTTCATTTCAGAGACAAGAGGAAGGAGATATAAATTCGGAAGTTATTATCAATGAACTTCTTTCAGCTAAATTGGAAAAACTCGAGGCTTTGGAAATGCAGTTAAAACGATTGCACCCCATTGCAAAATTGTTATCTTTTGACCCCCCAATCGCGAATTATTTACGGAAGTATAATGTTGAATAATTCAACGACATAACATTCATTACTCTATACCGAGCTCTGTATTTTAACGTCGTTAATCTTTACACCGCTGGAAAACATAAATATAGGCTCAGCGTGTGATCATAACTTCTTATAGGTTATATTTAAAATATAGCCACACTATTTAAGGACTTCCTAAAAGGATTAAGGAGGGTCGAGTGCGACATCGATATCTGTTGAGAGGTACTGATTTTTTTTTTTATAGCCACAAAAAGTTTTTTTGGCCACAAAAAGTTTAACCTCAAAGTATCCATAGGTTCTGCTACACCTTTTTCGAGAAAAAAAAATTGAAATTAGGGCCATTTAGCACAGTTTCTTATAGCAGATCATGAAATTAGACGGAATTTCAAAGTCAATGAACGCAGATGACCTGTTTACATAGCAAACTAACTTTGTATATTGTCGGAAATATCCTCAGGACGCCTCCTGCAAAAATTCAGAACCTTGAACAGCACCGTTAATTAGCAATAAATAATAATGTGGATGATAAACGCGATTTCTTGTTATGAATCGAGCCATATATAGCTATGGCAAAACAAATGCGAAACGCAACATGCCCCACACGTTACCCACGTCCGTACCTTACATTCCCCTTGCCGCGCACACGCAGTACTCAGCCTTTCTTAAAGCTCATCAAATCCTGGCAGTCTAAAGGTTAATTTAATACTTTGATCAAGAGAAGATTGCAGGAAATGCAAGTTTTTCAATTATTAGGAAAGCTGAAAAAGTATATAGCCCCAGAGTGCTTACTCTTTTTAAATTCTAGTACTTAAAAAGTAGATGAGCGGACGAAACTTTGCTGGATCGATGCAATAAACATTATTGAAAATTCTGGTGAAAACTCAAATTCATTTACCGTACTGTCATAATTAAAAAACGTAATTTTCTAGCCCCGGGAGCAGACCGACTCTTGCTTGTTTCATGCGGGCCCGCTCACCGTGCTTATGTTTCTGCTTATTTCCCACCACTGGCCACGCAAGAACTACTTTAAGCTACTCCTATTAAATTTAATTGTGAATAACAATTGTAATTGATGAAAAATCTGTAAAATATTTGGTATGCTACAAGTGTACTGTACATTCACGATTATACATCTACTTTACGTTCTCTTTCTGCAGTTCTCTCTCATTTTAACACTTTCTATATTTTGCATTCTTTTTTAACTTCAATAGTAGCGCGTCCAAATATTCATAATTACACTGTATTATAATAAAACATTGAAATCCTTAATTGAACTGAATAACTTTTTATTGACCTTTGCACCGAGAAGTATCATGTACATTTTTTTTTATAGCCGTCTGTACAGAGAATTTGGATGAATGTTGATTTTTCCACAAGTTATTTATTTCTTTAAACCTTTAACAATTATTATGCACATTAAAAATAATAAAAACGAAATGAAAAATGCACACTAATGTACGGTAAACGTATGCGGATCCCCAAGCTTTCACCAGTAGATGGAGTGAAAATGGCGGACGAGTATACTCTCCTATATAGAGCCTTAGTGGAAGTGCAGTGCTGTTACCGTGCGAATAAAGGCTTCATTCTCACTCAATCCCGCGCACGAAAGTTTGTCGCCGCACGTGTTTTAAGAATAAACCAGGAAAATTATTTTACATATTGACGCGTGTACGTACGAGAGTATTATATTCATAATAGGAATTGTAAATATAGTTCGACTTGATATATTATTTCCACCTCTTTTAGTTTATAATTTGTGTTAGGTTATGTTAGACGAGTCCTCGCGCGTTGTTAACCTTTTATGCATCAGGTGATTCACCACGTTTATTCGTCGTATTTATTATTTCTCAATTAAGTTTTTAAACTGTATTTTATTGATTGTGTGTTCACCATGCCCAAGGCATTGAAAATAATAATAATGTTTGTACATATATTTTTCATGTTCCAGAAAAAATATTCGAATGTCCATAGAACATTCACTTTTATCTCAGGGATATGTTTTGAATGTGTAATGAACATGACAATGTCACCCCAAAATGATATCTGCAAAATGTCGATGGGATCATTTAAAGGACATGCATACTATGTACACGATATTCGTGTATATTCGTGTATATAGTATACATATCCTTTAAATGTTCCCATCGACATTTTGCAGATATCATTTTGGGGTGACATTGTCATGTTCATTACACATTCAGAACATATACCTCAGATAAAAGTGAATGTTCTATGAACATTCGAATATTTTTTCTGGAACATGCAAAATATGTACAATGAATATCTAATGCTGTGTGGGTGTGTCACCCTCCTCCCACGACTTCCCAGCCTGGCGCTGGACCAGCCTGTTGTTATTGCGGGTATCGCGGACCAGATCATCTCCAGCGCCTCTTTATGTTGGGGTTTATGGCACTGGCGAAGATGGGTGAGGTGACAATGATGTCTTTAGGCTTCTGGGGCCCGCGTGGACAGTGTCGGTGGCCACCGCCATCCACGGGCAGGACCCTGGCTCCATCTAAGTCAGTAACCGGATCCCCGGGGAAGATACCCGCGACGCAACGTAATTACTGCCGGCAGAGCAAAGAGGGTTTTTCAGATTTCAGCCAAATAGTTCGGGTACACCGTTTAAATTACGCGCCCTTATCACGTCCTCGGCCAAATCGCCAAAGCTCTCGGACGCGAGGGACTACGGCGAAGTGGGAGAGGAACGGAACGGCCAATTAGCATACAGGAACATCGAGGGGTAGCGTTGACGCTAGGAGGGACAACTAGAGCGCCAAGGGCCGAAAAGAGGGGAGAGCATCGACCCGAGAGAGCGACGATCGAACATCGAAAATCACTTCTTCCCGACCCATCAAACAGTATAGACGTTTGTTAAGTAAGCTAGAGTAAGTGCGTCGTCTCAAGTACTTCGCGCAAAGGCCTGGAAGACTCGAGAGTCGGACTCGACTCCTAACATCGAGATACTTGGTGAGGTCCAGCTCCATATTTATTGTACAGGCGATAAACTCATTCACTCGTGGTAGCCATGTGGCTCTTTTTCTCTTTTATTTGGTTTTGGTTTATCGAATGTCGATATTTGGTTAATTTTGTAGTATACGAGTGGGTGTGTGCCCGCGAATGAGATTATCGCCTCATTATCAAGTCACTCTTTTTGTTCCGTTCATATTATTTTTTTGGTAGTATTCTTTTGTATTATCGTTCGTATTATCGTATCATTCAGGCATTTATTCCGTCTTATATTTTTCGTAATTATTTTGGCTCCCGCGACTTATCCCGGTAATTTAATATCGTTCATTTATTCGTGATTATCGCATCACACATTTTGGTTGAGTGTCGTTACAAATTCGCCTCGCGTGCGATTAAATATCTGGTTCTCTCGTGGCGTCCTTGAGCGTCGAATATCGTACCCGGTTATCTTGGTTATCCTCGGGCTATCGTTGAGATCCTGTATCTCGGTTATCTTGGTTATCTTTTGGCTATCGTTGAGATCTTGTATCTCGGTTATCTTGGTTACCTTTGGCTATCTGTGAGATCTCGCATCTCAGCTATCTACGGTTATCTTTGGTTATCTGCGTGATCTGTGAAGATCGGAGAATCTACGGTTATCTGGGGTTGGTACGATATTCGCGCGTCAGGTTAAGCTTACGTATTTGACCTAATTCCTGAATTCGATAGTTCGGATTTTCTGTAACTCAGGACGACGTTAACGAACTCATAAATTGCGTCTTAATTTTTCTGTGAAGTCCGGTTATATTTCATTGAGTTTTCTCGAGCCAAGTATATTAAGCAAGCCTGTAATTTATTGTGGAAGATACGCGTGAATTTTGATTTGTCATCGTCATTTCGTTATTGTTAAGTCGCGTTGAAAGAGACGCGTTATCGTTGCCATTATCGTATTATTGTAAGTTAGGGTATCACAAATCGGCGAATCCACCGGATTCGTCCAATTCAGTAAGGTTACCTTTGTAAATCGCCCACAGGTTGAGTAATTCGTATCTTTGGCTCTCGGGAGCTCGTATTCATCTTGTTAAATTTGTAAATCTAAGCTAAGCACGATTTTATTGTACAGCGCCGAACCCACTGTACATTCCGGTCGCCATAAGTGCGGGTGATCACCGGGATCGATTAAAAATAAATTAGTTTCCCGAAGCATCGCGTTGTTCTCTTTCACCTAAGGATCCCACCCCTCTACCATAATCGTACCGTTTTTGGTGAGCTTAGCCGGCATTCTGTACTGACTCAATTTTTATCTATCGAGTTGCCGGCTATTGAGAGCCAAAAATAAATAAGCCATTCGTTCATGGATGGTGGTAACGAGCGAGATCCGTTCGTTACCTGGCGCCTAACTCTCGAATAGTCGGAGGTTACGTATTTTTGGTTAGATTGGGATATCGTATTCGGGTCATCATCCTTTTTGTAATTGGTAAAATTGAGCTCAGTTGTCTGAGTCGAAGAATTGAAAAATTCCTCATAATATATATATACAACCCTTTCTTTCGAAGAGCAGCATATGCATAAGAATAATATTTTATAAAAAATTTGCAAGCCAAATCCATAAGTCATATTCTTTGGAATAGAGGATGACAGCTAGTTTGCGCACGCCAAGGTTTACTTTGTTTTGACGAAAACCGAGTATCAATATCACAATGATTCATGAAAATGATATAAGACCTATTAGAGGTATGTAAGAAAATTTGATCGGACTTGAAGAAAAAAATATTGGAGAGAGAGATATGAGCTCGAGCGTCAGCAAAGAGGTACGGCTGAGATCACGAGCATAGTTATCGAGCTCTCCTCTTTGTGCGAATATTCGCTAACTCTGTCTCTCTTTCTCTCTCTCTTTTTCTGATGCATATCTTTTTCTATGCCTCGAATCTTTCTATCGCAGCAATAGCGGGCTTTTTTTTATTTTTCGATGTACACCGAGTATTCGGGTATAACACTACGAGATTTCTCGATTTCTCGAGGTGCGTGAAACGCACCATCAGCGGAGCATCAGCAGACTGCACGCCTTCTTTGCTCATTGCTGCGAATCTCTCCTTATTCTTCATTTAATGTGTTTTCGTACTTCATGCTCTTTATAGTAATACACGCGCGCTCACGCGCGCGAGTGGTTTTCTGACAGCGCTGCAGCGCTCCAATCCAATCTAGTTTCGATGATCGACTAATCTCTGTCACAACTGTCAAACTGACAGTCGTGACAAACTGACAACTGACAAACTGAACTTGATCACGAATCCTTGTCCGCCAACCGACCAATCAGAGAACGAATAAAATGCCAACAATGTGCTCGATATTTCGATAACTTCGAGATTCGATCGTCACATCAACTTTTTAAGAGAAAGATAATAATTTTAATATATTTAGGCCTCAAGACCCATTAAGACTTATAAAAATTATTGAGACCGCCCACTTATTTCTCGTTTGTAAAAGTATATTTTTTGAAAAATGATATTAAGTTTTAAAATGCATATCAAAGCTAAGCGATCTCCACTTCGTTGCGCTTTTCGAAGAAGCCGTTGTTTAAAAAATTTGATCAGAGTCTCGTTATATAATGTTACATTGAAACAATAAGAGCACTTGGAATGCTTACATACATATGTGGCGAGATCTTGAAATCTTGAAATCTTGATATCTTGATACCTCATCATGCATGTTTTTGTGCCGCAAGGGGCATCGATTTTCGATGGCGCTGCAATTTAAGTAAATGAGTAAACTCGCTCAGAAGGCTAGCGCTAAGTATTTATATGGCCCGAACAAGATGCAATGTTAATCAGTCTCAATCCAACAGGGAATTATCACGTATCGTTATCAATCATGGCAGATCGAGCACTTCGCGAGTGTATATTAAATCTTTTGCGTTTGGCCATATTACATAGTTCCCAGCTTTGTCGTCGGTGTAACGAGCAATGGTGCAACGAATTAAATCGATTATCGGGCGATAGACTTATAAGACACCTAAAATATATTGTATGGTGGGCGCCCTTGCGAATCATAGCGGCAGCCTACAACAGAGGCATACTAAATGGTCAACAAGTGCTAGCGTGTGTGTTTGAAGAGCTGCAGCGCCGAGGATTGGAAAAGGCACCATGTGTCCGCGGTATTGTCGATGAAATCAGAAGTAAGTTCTGTTCTATCATAAAAAATAATCATGTATATTTGTAATACTTAAACTGTATTGAAAAATTTTTTCACGACGCCATTATTACGCCAGCACGTATTGAAATTTTTTCACCATGCCATTATTACGCTAGCACGGGCAAGCCTTATTTATTGAGCTCTTCTCTTTGTGCCATGCTTCGCGTGATCCCGAGCTCTCTACCGCTCCTTGTCTCTCTCTCTCTCTACCTCTCGTTGGCTCTCTTTCATGAAAGCGATACAGAGCTTCTGTTATCGTTAGAAAATTTTTACGAATTTCAACGCGAAATATTCAAAAAGTATTCTTATTGATCAATTTCCTCTTTCTCTCTCTCTCGCTCTCTCTCTCTCTCTCTCTCTCTCTCTCTCTCTCTCTCTCTCTCTCTCTCTCTCTCTCTCTCTCTCTCTCTCTCTCTCTCTCTCTCTCTCTCTCTCTCGTTAAAGCGATATGGATCTTAAAGCGTATTGAAAAAATATTTTCACGGCTGTTATTACGATAGTATGGTCAAACCCTATTTATCGAGCTCTACTCTTTGTGCCATGCTTCGCATGGTTCCGCATTCTTTGCCATTCTCTCACTCCCCCTCGCTCTTTTTCATGAGCACGATGCAGAGCACCTGTTTGCGAAAGCAGAGATAATCGTTATTTATCGAGCTCTACTCTTTGTGCTATGCTTCGCGTGGTTCCACGCTCTCTACCTCTCGCTGTCTCTCTCTTTCATTAAAGCGGTACAGAACGTCTGTTATCGTTAGAAAAAATATTTTAAGAATTTCAATATGATATATTTGAAATGTATTCTTATTCATCAATCTCCTCTTTCTCTGTCTTATTAAATTGATATAGAGCTCTCTCTCTCCTTACATTATTATCGTAAGAAAAACATTTATATGAAATTTTAACACGGTTCGTTTACTGGAAAAAAATGATGAGCTGAAAGCACTACTTCTATTAAAAGAGGGGTATTATTTTTAATGGTTGTGCGCCTAATATAGTATATAGACAGCTCTTGGATGCATCGCCGAATGAAGAAGCAGCTCTTATAGAAGGGGCTTGTGCTGTGGAATTAGCATGCCAGCAGAGGAGCGCAACGAGTCAGCACCTGTCATGCACCGAGCTGAATGATGAGCGACCTATGAGTACGGTCATCCTTCGGACATATTTACTAATTCGTCGATTTTCGAACGTAAGTTGAAATTAAGGTGCAAAAAAAATAAAAAAATAAAAAGTAAAAAATTGGTGTGGCGTCATCTTTAAATTATAAATTTATCCAGAGGACATAGATAGGGAGAGGGTAACAGACGCTGCTGTACCAGGCCCATCCGGTCTATGCCATTCTGGACGACGAACAACCCCAGCATCTGACCCTGATGATGTTTTTGACCATCGCGAAAATCAGCTGTGGGAATATCTGATCGAGAACGAGAGAGACGAGGAAATAGCATTTCAAAGAGCTGACGAATGGTTTCAAATGCTCGTGACTGATGACGACTCTGGTGAATAATTTTTCTTATATATGAAAAATTAATTAAGCATGTAAGTAAGTGGGTCCTTTTGTAACAGGGTATTCCTCAGCATCTTTGTTTGAGTGGTGATATCGAACTATTTAAGCAGTGCTATGACTCGTGAGAGGTACAAATATTGATAAAACACAATAATTTTTGCATTTAACCATTCTAGAATCTAATACGAGACTCTTTTCCAGAGGTGAAAAAAGGAGCAGGCAGGCGACGTACTGTACCAAGGAGCGGGCCTCTCGAAGAAATACATCCACCCGGAAAACATTTCGAAATCATCGGTGATTACACGCGATATTTTAAGCGATTTAAACTACGAGGGCGTGAAACTTCGTTAAGAATTCGCCAGCCAGACTCCGGCATTAGCGTGATAGATTGGCTCAACGGTGCGTTTCGTGATCTCTTAACGCACATCATGAGCTCCTGTGAGGGCGGCGATTATGTAGGCGTTTCGTTTATAGCGAATAGCTTGCCGCACGGGCCCGTGTGGTTATCTTTCCGACCGGCCCGCGATTATGTATTCGAAGATATTTGGAAATTGATAAGCAGCGTGGCACAAAGTGCATCATCTTTGAACATTGATGACTCGTGCACGATAAAAATGTGCACTGTCAAGGGGGTCGAAGGGTGCGGTCGGAAAGGTCTCACACACGAAGGGGTCGCAAAACAATCTATTCTCTCGATCCGAAACACCGACAATCTGTGTTTACCGCGTTCGCTGGTGGCGGCTCGAGCATACGCAGAACGAGGAGAAATACGGTCGGGTAGCCTTCATGATAAATGGCAACGTATTAGGCAAATTAACGGGTCTGTACAAAAGGAGGCAGCGCTCGAACTTACAAGAGAAGCAAATGTTCGCGTACCTGTAGAGGGCTGTGGTGTATACGAGATTACGCGCTATCAGGATTATTTGGCACGAGACGGCTTTGCTATTGTCGTTTACGAGTTTTTAACTTTGGGGCGCGGGGAGGAGCCTCTATTTGACTGTAGACAGGGTGTTCTGAACAGCGTAGGCACAATTCAGCACACCCTGTACATTTTGTATTACGAGCGTTCACATAATTTCGAACCTCTTCTAAATCTCAGAGCAGCTGTCGGCAGTAGAGATTTCTGTTCATCGTGTAACACCGCATATCGGCGATTCGGTCATAGATGTTCAAAAAAAAATGTCCTCGGTGCTGGGGGCTACAGACGTGCGATACGCGATCGCGCGATATAATCAGATCCGAAGCATGCAACCGCGATTTTTGTAATATTAACGTAAGTTAATATTACAAAAATGTAAGTTTTTGAAATATTAACGTTTATGTTGCAAAAAAAAAATTAAAAATTCACGTTTTCCCAGCTTCAACTCCAAACGCTGTCCGAACTATTCAAGATAGAGAAAATTGCCCAATAAGAATTTTGTGGAGAATTAAATTTTCTATAAAAAAGTACGCGACGGTATACATAAAAAGTCAATAGCGGATGAGTGAGAGGTGTCCGAAGTGGCGTGACGATGAAGTGTGATTTTTGTAAAATCGCAGAATAGTAGACCCATTAGATGTTAAATTACATATCACCACGTTAGCATTGAATTAAAAATGCATAAAAATTCATACGTTAACTGGGCACAACGAGAAAGCCATTACCGCCCAAAAAACTTTATTTATAACTAAATTCAAATAAAGCCACCTACTTGAAATGGTTTTTTTTTAAATTATTTTTACAACTTTGGACGCCTCCCACGCCTCAATAATTAACTTTAGATATATTCCGTCGCGGACCTTTTTGTAGGGAATTTAGTTACCTATAAAATGATTTATGAGCAATTTTCTCTATTATGTATAGTTTGAGCAGCGTTTAGAGTTGAAGCACAAAAAGAGCGAAATTTTCATTGTTTCTATTTTTCCCTTGCCAAAATGTATAGAGGGATAATAACGCACATTTTATAAGTTATTATTTATGCCATATACTATGAAAAGACGCTAAAAATATTCCAGGATTTTATTCTGAAAAAAAAGCCTGATTCGACAAGTTGAGTTCGGCAACATTGTCCGTCGCGTCTAAAATCGACAGCGAACGCCCGTTTTTTTTCAGAATTTTTAAACATATTGCATTTAATTACTCAACGAAAATTCTCCTATTTAAGGTGAGCTTTCGCACACGGTTTTATTGTACATAGATCTAGGTCATATAATTTTTAAAAGGAGCCGGCATTTCGAGTTCGTGAATTACAGAACGATTGGAACCTGTTTTTCGTGTGCGCCCATAAGAACGCATGTTAAATAATGTTTTTTTTAACATTTAATATCTCGAAAACGAGGCTCCTAATCTCATTGAATCTTTGCACACACGTTTTTGGGATAAACACTAACAGGCTGTAAAAATTTCAAGTCGATGACGTTAAATCGATATAACAGAGGAACATCCTTAATTCATTTTGGGGGAAGTTTGGGCAGCGGGAAAATCTACCGCAGACAGAAATAGTTTCGACGCGTAAAAAACTTATGGAACTATTGACTAGCCCTGAGCACGAGATCACGGGTATTTTACTCGTAAATAACGAAATATTGTATGTAAGCTACACAAAAATCAGTGACGCTGTTTTACCATCCAGCATAGCGAACGCCGCAGTAGCAGCATACACCACAGCCCAGGCCCGCCTGAAACTTTATAGTTACCTAGAGCGGCTGGGTCGTCGTGCTTTGTACTGCGATACCGATTCCATAATTTACGTATCGCACGAAGAAAAAGACGAGTACGAGCCTCCAACGGGACAGCTCTTAGGGGATCTCACAGACGCGCTGAGCTCTTATGGGGAAGGTAGTTATATTCGAAGTTTCATTTCAGGTGGACCAAAATTTTATTCTTTTATTGTATGCACTCCCAATGGAGAGGAAAAAGAAGTATGTAAAGCAACAGGGATAACGCTTAATTTTGCGAACAAGGGATTAATTAATTATAACTCAGTGTACTCCTTTATAACCGGTGAGAGAGACGAGCCTGTTGTGCTAAAGTATGACGCTATACGACACACGGCATTTCATCAGGTCGTCACACGTCCTGAAACAAAATCATGCAAACCATCGAGCGTCAAACGGAGACGAGATGGTGAATATGGAACTCTTCCTTACGGTTATAAAGAATAATGTATATAGATATAGACCTCGCACTACTTTGTAAATAATGTATATAAATAAAACTTTATGTTCTTACGTATATTCGTCTTTTCGAACCCTATATATGTTTCAGCTAATACGAAGATTGTGCTCATTCGCAAAAATGGATGTACGGTGGAAACATCCTTGGACGGCGATGGTTTGCGGGCCCACGGGCTGTGGTAAAACATACTTTGTGAAAAAGTTTTTGAAATTCATTTCGCATTTGAATAGTGAACCGTTTCAACGAATTATTTTCTATTATTCCGAGTGGCAACAAGCGTATATGGAGTACGGTTCTTCGATAGAGTTTCGCGAAGGTTTACCACAAGCCTCGGATTATGCAAACGATCCGCGTGCAAAACTTATAATTATTGACGATTTGATGCGCGAGGCATCGAACAATAGCGTTGTCGACCTCTTCACCAAGGGTAGTCATCTGTGACGGGAATCTCGCGATTCGCGTCACCTTCGGCCCATCTCACCATCCTCGACGCCGGGAGAGCCGTTGAGCGCCAGGTAATCTTTTGAATTCGACGGCGGGAATTACCAAACCCGCTAAACGTAACGGTAGCTGAAATGACCAAAAATGAACGGAAACGAAACTTAACCTAAAAGGGATGCCGGCGCGTCGGATGGCGAGATCGGTGACGGTATACCGGATTCGCTCAGTGTGTAGGTTGTGGAGAGAGGGCGTGGACGGCTGGCTAACTCTCGAGTGCCTTCAAAAACGTAATCTGAAATAAATGAACTCAACTCGAAAAATAACGTAAGGGGCCTTGATTCAGGCTAATTTATTTCGTAATCGATAGCTTAAATTACATACCAAAATCATAACCCAAATTTCGATAACGTAAAAACAGAAACAAAACGAGACCTCGGTAACGAATCAAACGGAACGGTAGCACGGTAACGGGAGCGATAACGAATGAAACAAATTCGAGAACGGCGAGAACGTCGGTAGCACAAAAAAAAAATACATTCGGTAACGCTGAACAGAGATTCGAAAATTATGAACGATAACGTCAGGGACGGGGACTGAGCACGGTAACGGGAACGGTAACGCCAGATCAAAATTAGGCGAGAACAAACGATAGCGGCAAAACGAGAACCACAAGATAGCTCGGTAACAATCGATAACAAAACGTGAACGTCGAAACGGTAGCTCGGTAACATACGATATCAACGGGAACGCCAAATGATATTTCGGTAACAAAAGATAACAAAACGGTAGCTCGGTAATAAACGATAGCAAAACGTGAACGTCGAAACGGTAACTCGGTAACATACGATATCAAAAACAAAACGAGAACGCCAAATGATATTTCGGTAACAAAAGATAACGAAACGATAGCTCGGTAATAAACGATATAAAAAAACGAGAACGCCAAACGATATTTCGGTAACAAACGATAGCAAAACGATAGCTCGGTAACAAACGGTAGCGTAACATTACCAAAACGAGAGCAGGAACGGTAGCATGTCGGGAGCTCCCCGAGGGGTGAACCGCTCGGGTCGAGAGTTGCGCCGCAAGAGAGCGAATATTCGATCGATAGCGTGATCGAAGAGGTAACGCGAAAAGAGGGGACGATTACGCGCACGCGTAATATGACTACAAGCCCACTCTTCTCCGCACCTCACGCACACACATAAAGCTCTAACACTGACACGAAACGGTGAAATTGGAACGGTAACACGAATTTGAACGAAAATATTTCGTAATAATCGATAACGGAAAAATGTCTAGGTGTTATGGCGTTGAGGGTTCTTTTTTACTTTGATGATGGTCATCCAAGGGGTATTCTTCAAGTATGAGGGAGATCGGGGACTGCGTAAACTAAACCTAAGATAACAGCGATCGGGCAATCCGTGACGGCGGGGTGATCGCCATCCCAGCCGGCAACGGCCTTCCATACGAAAACGTAACTAAGCCTACGATAACAGCGATCGGGCAATCCGTGACGGCTGGGCGATCGCATTCCCAGCCGGCAACGGCCTTCCATACGTAACTCAAAACTCGTCCTTCTCTCCCCATACCCTTTACCTTGAAGCGTCGAGATTTTCGCTCGATCCTTTATACTTCCCTCGATAACGCATCCAGAAAGACCCGAATGTACCGGGTGGCTCGTTATTTCGGCCCTGGCTCACGGTAATTCGGTATTTTTCATACTATTGACCCTATAAAACAAACTCGCTAACTGAAACTCACGATAACGCGAAAACCAAAAAGAAACGATAACGAAACCCATACCCTAAATCTTAAAAATTATCCGGAATATCTCGCATATCTGTGCGTAAACGAAGGTCGGAACGACTTGTGACGCTAAAACTGAAAGATTGCGTCACAGACCCCCCTCCATGACTGATACGTATCCGGTTTTGACGATAACTGATTTCTGAAACTTAACTCGAACCCACACCTGAGATACGGGAAAGGAAAAATAATACGGAAGGGTCCCAAAAAAAAAATACATGATAGTCGAAAATGCTGAAACGGGTTTATTTTCCCTTCGAAAACTTATTATCTAATTCTTAAGGCTTAACGGTAACGATAGCGAAGATGGCTCGAGAACTTTAACCAAAAAAAAGGTAACACACACGGATTGAGCCTTGAAATTAATACTGGCGTTCAGTCGTACCTCCAAAACTTCGGTAGCACCCATAACCCAAGTCTTAACCTATCATCTTAATACCTAACTTAAACGGTAGCTCTAACGTATCACACAGCCGATCATCACGTAACACTTAGGCTTCTTTTTGGTGTGATAGCGAGAACTAGACCACGATAACGCTAACCTTCCTACGATAGCATGAACGCGAAAACGGTAACAACGAGAGCATTATTCTTTACACGGTAGCACTGACCCGAAAATCTTATTACTAACGAGAACGTTAATTTTTTTGTTTCACGATAGCACTAATCCGAAAATCTTATCACTAACGAGAGCATTCAATTTCTTTTTTTTTGTTTTTGGTTTTATATTTTTTTTTTTGTTTTTCTTGTTTTCTTTCTCTTACTTCATGCATCCTTACCAGTGACTGAAGGTCAAAGGGAGTTGTCAAAATGTTGGCTTACGCCCGATAACTCGATAACGGTAGCTGGTACTTGGTGGCAGCGAAAACGATACGGCGCTTAAGCGCGAACGACGAGAACGGTATCCCTGCTTGGTACACTACCGCGGGGGTAGCGTGATAATCGAGCCCAAGGGGAAACTCGGCCACCAATACGAGCCTTCGGGAGCCTATCCCTATTGCCCTGAAGTGGAGTCGTGGGGCTGACCCGGCAGGTTGCATAGACATAGGTCCCGATGACCCCGGCAAGTGCTGCACCCTGGGAATTCATCGGCGGGTAGGCGGAACCAAACCCGTCCATTCTCCTCGTATGTGACTGCCTGGAAGTTGCCGTAATCGGTGTCGCATGGCGCGAGCGAGGTGGGTATCCGAGGTGATGACTCGGGGGCTTTGGGGCCAGCGTGTCCGCGGCCTTCCCTGGTCGCCACACTTCGACGACGTAGGGCCGAACTGATCTCTGCCCGGGGTACGTTCCTTCCTAAGGTGGGGACGTACGGACCTCGTTGTGCCCACTCCGGTGCGCAGTCCGGGCACGTGCGCATCGTAACGTGGTGCCTCCCACATCCATAACAAATAAGATCCCCTGTGGGGTTCGGGCATCGGGCTCGTGTATGTCCCGGCTGGCGGCAGTCGTGACACAGCAGTGCCGGCTTACTTGACGGTGCAGCACGCTCTCTTGGTGTCGGATCCTGTCCGGTCGGGTTGGTCCCCCTGGATTGGGGTGTCAGAATGGCCAGCGACGTCACGTGAGTAATGCGGATCGATTCACCAGATCCCTCCTCGGTGACGGGGATCGGCGAGGCGTTTGCAACTTCGCGCGACGGTTCGGCAGCGCCGATTTCCGTTGATTCATCGACGACCTTCGGCTGGACTGGTGGACCACTCCTCCCGTTGGCCGCTAGTCCGTCGGATTCGAGGAGTAGAACGTCGTCCTCGACGTCCATCACTAGGACGTCGCTCGAGGCGGAGTCTCAACGGATCCAGATCCTCTCGTCGAGTGTTTCAATCGACCGAACCACGGGCCGAGTCGGGGGGACGGCTTCGCGTATAGTGCTACCGGTGTCCGTGGACTCACTTGACGTGCTTGAGCTGCTGGAGCTGGTTGACGAGGATTCGTCTTCGGGCTTACTCGGGAACGGGGCAAGTTCGAACCCCGATCCACGCCGGTGAGCCCCGATAGCTCGGTGCACCACTCCTTCCAGTGCGGCCAGGACTCCGGGTCGATGCCGTTCCAGTCTCCACAGATCTCGGCGATACGGCTGGAGCGGATCCCAGACGGATTCCGTCTCGAGTGGTAATTCGGGGAGGTCGTCGAGCGTGACGGGCGTGCCCAAGTCGGCGAGGGTGCCGATGATCGTGCCGACCAGTTGTCCGGCCGTGCTGGCAGTCTCGTCCGAGCTGTCCATACCTGTGTAATTATGGGCAGACGGTGGTGAACTCGTGATTTGGGGTAACCGTTAGCTCGAGGGGTTTCGGTACCATGGGGATCCAGGCGTCACGCCCCTACAGCCGGGGGAGTCGGTACAGAATTTGGGGGTGGGTTGCCGATAACGGAGGATAGGGGTTAGGAAACGATAACTAGACGTCGAATTTCCCGGGGAGGTTCCGAACTACGAGCAGGAATTTATGAGAATTATTACTAAATGGTAACTCGATAACAGTCTTTCCTCGTTATCTCGGATCCCGGGGGGAGGTGTACGGTTTCAGATCCTGGATCGAAACCGTACCCTGAGGTCGGCCGAACAAATCGGTCAGCTCGTATCTTACTCTCGATAACTTTTTCGAAATCACAAACGGGCCCTCGAAGGGTTTAGCTAACGCAGCGGAAAAATGTCGCGCTGCATTCGATAACGGGTGAGCCTTTCGTAGGACGAGATCGTCAATGTCATACTCGCGATCGCGGTGCCGTAAATTATAGTAATGGGCTTGCCGGTGTTGGGCTTCGCTGAGGGCGTGTACTAACGTCTTCCGGAGGGTATCTAGTCGTGTCATACGTTCGATCCAGTCTTCCGGGTCCCTTGGAATAACCTCGACATCCCCATCCCCTTCTCGGCGTAACGATACGGCGGGGCGTGGTTCCCGACCGAAATTCGCAAATGCGGGGGTAGTTTTAAGAGACGCGTGGTGTGCCGAGTTGTAGGCAAACCTAAATTCCGGGAGGTGAAGGTCCCATTCCCGCTGATTGGTGTCTATGTACGCGCGGAGCATCATTTTCAGTACGCGGTTTACCCGCTCTACGGGATTGGCCTGAGGGTGATATGGAGGCGTCGTGTTGTGTTGGAGTCCCGTTACTCTCGCGAGTTCCTGGATTTCTCGGTTCACAAACTCGGTCCCATTATCCGTCAGGAGAACGCGCGGAGTACCCCACCGAGATATAACGACATCCTCGATAACTTCACGAATGCGTTTGCCGGTAGCGCGACGCAACGGGGCCACTTCGATCCATTTCGTGAACAGGTCTTGGACCACGAGAATATAGGATGACCCTGTCTTACTGCGTGTCACGGGTCCCATTATATCGGCCGCGATGGTGGTCCACGGCTCCTTTATAACTCGACGGCCCATCGACCCCGCTGGTGGTCGTTGTTCTACCTTACACCGTTGACACGTATCGCACTGCTTTACGAAGGAGGTAACGTCTCGGAGCATGTTAGGCCAATAATATTGGTTGGACACCCGACGATACGTCTTCTCCACGCCGAGATGGCCCGCTTGCGGGGGTGCGTGGGATTCCGCGATAGCTCGGGGGCGTAATTCCCGCGGCAGGACCAATTTCCAAGCGTCGAGATCGATCAGTTCGGCCGAGATGAACTCGTAGGGTCGGTGATGATATAATTTACGGTTTTCGATTAACCAATCGGGAAAGCGGTCGGGGGCGCGGCTGACATCTCGATAACGTCGCGTGTAGCAGCGATCTTGTGTGATCCGCGTACGGGAACATTGGTCGACGTCGGCGATAAAATGCTCGGGTAACCGGAAAAGCGCGTCGGGAACGTGATGGAGCGCGCCCTTACGATGGATAATCGTTACGTCGTATTCGAGTAGTTCGAGTGCTCAACGGGCTAGACGAGCCGTAGGATTCTTCAGGTTGTGTAACCACCGCAAGCTACTGTGATCGGTAATAAGCGTGAACGCGTAGCCCTCAAGGTAGCATCGGTATTTCCGGATCGCCCAGATCACAGCTAAACACTCTTGCTCGGTAACGGTGTATCGTTTATCGGCGTCGTTTAGCGAGCGGCTGGCGTAGGCGATCACTCGTTCTTGGCCCTCGATAACTTGAGTGAGTACCGCCCCTAACCCGACGCTACTCGCGTCCGTTTGCAGGGTGAACGGTAACTCAAAACATGGGCAGGCGAGAACAGGGGCGGACACGAGATGAGTCTTAAGCTTGTCGAATGCGTCTTGTTGATCGGGTTCCCACGTGAACGCTTGAGCCTTTTTCAGGAGGCGCGTGAGAGGTTCCGCGACGGTAGCAAACTCCGGGATGAACCGACGGTACCATGACGCCATTCCAAGGAATCGACGTAACTGCTTTAAGGTTCGTGGCGCGGGGTAATCGACCACGGCGGAAATCTTCTCAAGATCAACCAGTAACCCGTCTCGGTTGATCAGAAAGCCCAGATAACGTACCTGCGCGCGACAAAATTCGCTTTTCTCGCGATTAATCGTGAGACCGGCGCCCCGGATCCTATCGAGGACGCGTTTCAACCACGTCAAGTGATCCTCAAAAGTACGCGTGATGATAATGATATCGTCAAGATATACAAATACTTGCGGATACAGCTCGTTTCCGATGAGCCGGTCGAGGAGTCGTTGGAATGTAGCGGGCGCATTGGTTAAGCCGTATGGCATGCGTAGGAAGTGAAATAGGCCACGACCGGGAACGATAAAGGCGGTAATCTCCCGCGACTGGGGGGTCAACGGGACCTGGAAGTAGGCTTGATCCAGCGTGGTGATATAATGGGCCTGCCGCAATTCGTCTAGAATCCCGGTCATATTCGGTATTGGGTACGCGTCTCTCTTGGTAACCGCATTCACTCGCCTGAAATCGATACAGAGTCGATATTTCCCGTTCGGCTTTTTAACCATCACGATGGGGCTTGATCACCCACTCTTGGAGCTCTCGATAATCCCGTCTCTTAACATTACGTCGACTTCTTCCCAAATCTTCTCCCGAATGGCCGGATTGACGTGGTACGGCTTCTGTCGAATCGGCGGGTGCCCTTCCACGTCAATGTGGTGAGACGTCAAGGTGGTACCACCTGGTCTACTCGTGGCTGGCGGTAACTCGGTAGCAAGAAAGCTCGCGAGGCGGGTCGTTTCGCTTTCTTCGAGGGCGTGTATCCCACAGCATAGAATGACCCGCGAATTTGTTTCAGCCGAGACGAACGAGAACGTATGTGCCGATGCATTATGGTAGTGCCAAGTTTGGTCAAAGAAGTTTATTACCATACGCGCGGTGCGGAGGAAGTCCATGCCAAGGATAAAATCCTTGGCCAGCGAGGGCATCCAATACGCGGTCGTTTCGATATCGCGATCGCGAAGCCGTACCGTAAATGTAGAGGCGCAGTTAACGTACTCGGTTTGTCCGCCCGCGAAGATGACGCGGCGCGGGGTTACGGCGGATGAGCGGATGCCCACACGAGAGAATAAGTTGAGGCCGGCTTTGCCCGCAAAGGTTCGCGTCGCGCCAGAGTCCACTAGGGCTCGGATCTGGCCCCCCTCAATCTTGATATCCACGTAGAACGATAACGGTCTAATCTCGGGCGATAACTTAGCGACGGTAACGACAGGGATCGCGGGAGTGAGGCTGACTTCGGTATCGTGGAGATTCTCGATAAGTCCGGCAATCGCGGCTTCGATCTCTTGTTCCGGCGACTCGGGGGGAAGAGACGTACGCGCCGGTGGCGCAAGTCTCAGTTCTCGTTTCCCTGTGCGCAGAAGGGACAATTTTGAGTCGAGACTCCCGAATAACTGCATCGATAGCAAAATACCCGCCGTGATTCCGGACAATCTCGGTGTCGGTGGCCGTGTTTCTGGCAATTTCAGCACAGGAGTTCCCCGGGAGGGTGAATATTCGCTCGCGGCTCACCTGTCGGCTTGGAGGTGTCCGACGGCGAGGGATGTGATCTCGGTAGGCTCGAGGGCGGTAAGTCGGACTTCGGGAAGTTGACTCGCGGTAATCTCGGGCTTGCTGGAGGGGTCCGTGGTGCTTTGCCTCGAGGCGCGGTGGCTCCAGGCAATCGCGACGGTGGTAATCCGACCTTTCGCGTTGGCGGCGTCGACAAACGCCGCGGAACTTGGCGAGGATTTGGGTACTTCTCGCGCGGGGGCCGGATTTCCCGGGCGACGTCTACGTATTCGGCGTCGTCCTCATTCAAGATTTCCTCCGATTCGGTTTCCCCCTCTCCCTTGTCGAAGGCTACGTGAGCCCTCATAAATGGTCTTCGATTCGCGTGAAACGCCCGTGGGGGTCCTCGGAACGCGAAGCTCGGGCACAATGAATTCTCGGGTTTGGGTGGGGGGCGCCGTGTGCCCATGCTCTCAAGAATTTTCCCGTGGCGAATCGCGGTTCGCTCGATCTGATTCATCGTGGTTTGGTCCGATAACGGGATGGCACGACGGTATTCCGGTAAAAGATTTCGGTGGGTGTATCGGACTTGCTCGGGTTCGCCCCACCGGGGCGAGGTTCGCGCAAATAGGCCCTTCATACACGCGATAAAGTCCCCTACGGGTTCCCCATCGGCCTGGGTACGATCTGCGATCTCTTCTCGGAGCGCGATCTGATAGTCTGGGTCCGCGAAATAGTTTCGGAACGCGATTTTGGCCTCCTCTCATGTATGATACTCGTAACTATGCCCCCGGTACCAGACTAGTGCCGCGTGACGTAAGAAAAACGGAATGGCTTTGAGTAATTCTTCGTCCCGGATCGGTAGGAAGTCGCGGCCCTCCTCGATACGTGTTAGGAAGTCTTCCACGTCTTCACCCTTCCGTCCCGAGAACGACAGATCCCATCGTTTCATAGTATTTAAGAGAGTTACTGCGGTTAAGGGACGATTGGCCCGCGGGCCCCCTAACTCGTCATCCGATAGGTGGAATTCGTTATGTCTCGGGAGAATTCGATTGCGAGATGTCTCGCGAATCGGGTCCTGCCCTCCGTGAGCGTGACTTAACCCGCGTGCCTCTTAGTAGCGTAATTGCATGGAGGCAAAGCTGGACGCGACGGAGCGGGCGTCGTCCTCGCGGAACGCGCCACTCGCGTACAGGGGTATGAGGTGAGAATACCCTCCCGGGACGTGTCCGCTCCCCGGAAGATTCGTCGGAAAGGTTACTTCCGGGAGTGTGGTCTTCGGACGTTTCGGGTTCGTCGTAGGTTTTTTCGGGGCCGCGTTGGTGGGGGGGTGCGATGTACTGGTCGGTCTGCACCGACTGCGACACGGCGGTTATTCCTTCGATTAGCGGGTCGTCGATCGGGAGGTCGAGGCCCCCAAACGCCCCCTGTAGGTCGTCGTCATTCGTATCGGGCCGTTTTGGGACCGCCCCCTTATGCTCGGGATCAGTCATCGCGAGATTTCAAGGTGAGTTTATTCAGACGCGAACTCCGCGAAACGGTATCTCTAAACGCGAAATAGCTCAATAGCGCGGCTCCCACGTATTCCGATTAGGCAAGTACGTGACAACGGGTCTCTCCGCAGACTATCTTTCTTTTTTTTTTCTCTCGATATGTAACGGAGGTTTGGAGGGCGTGATAGATAGGAACGTTAACGGCAACTTCGAGAACAGAGAACACGCGGGTCCTAGTGGGGGGAATGGAGTAAGAAAAGGAAAATTTTTTTTTTCTCTCTTTTTTTTTTCTTTTCACTTCATTTACGTCATTTAGCGCGAATAATAAGGCAAAGTAACTCGGTAACGGTACGATAACACAAAATAATTCGATAACGCAGAATAAATCGATAACGGGTACGATAACACCAAATAATTCGATAACGGAAAATAAATCGATAACACCAAATAATTCGATAACGGGAAATAAGTCGATAACGAATACGATAACACAAAATAATTCGATAACGCGAAATAAATCGATAACGGGTACGATAACACCAAATAATTCGATAACGGGAAATAAGTCGATAACGAATACGATAACGCAAAATAATTCGATAACGTGAAATAAATCGATAACGGGTACGATAACACCAAATAATTCGATAACGGAAAATAAATCGATAACGGATACGATAACACAAAATAATTCGATAACGTGAAATAAATCGATAACGGGTACGATAACACCAAATAATTCGATAACGGAAAATAAATCGATAACGAATACGATAACACAAAATAATTCGATAACGCGAAATAAATCGATAACGCGTACGATAGCACGAAATAATTTGATAACGCGAAATAACTCGATAACAATACGGTAGCACAAAATGCGTCGATAACGTAAAATACTTCGATAACGTGATGTAATTCGCGAACGGGGGTGATCCGATAACGTGAAATTATCCGGTAACGGGGACGCTACCGCAGTGGTGCTTGAAATAATTCGACAACGTTTAATTCTTTCTTAGAGGGTTTTTTTTTTTTTTTTTTTTTTTTTTTTTTTTTTTTTTTTCTCGCTTGGGTCTAATTACTGGAGGAATGCGTCGTAGGCGGCCGGCAAAATGATGGAAGAAAGACGGAGGTTACCTTGTGTTGACACGTGGTCGGAAGTCGATAGCTGGCTAGTCTCCTTGGATTCCTTTCGTTCGTATATCTTGACGAAAGGGAATTTCGATAGCACGGGGGAGTCGTGGAAGCGGAGAAAACCGAAACACTTTCGAGAGCAGGTTTTTTTTTTTTTTTTCTTTTTTTTTTCACGAAACTCACTTGTGGTCACTAAACTTGATCGTCCGATCACGCGTGGTTACACTCTTTGTTATTCGCGGCTTAGACCTGCTCAGTACTCTGGATAATACGTTGACTGTTCGCGATCGCGGAAAATTCGATAATGATCCTCGATCGTGTCACTAGACCCCGGGGACTGGCGAGCGCCTCGTGGAGTCCCTGGTGGGATTCCTCCCTCTACCCCTCAACTGGCAGGGCTATTTCCCCCTTTCTCCAAATTTAGTAGGAATACTGTTCCCCTCTCACATGTCAGATGTCGTAGTTCGTCCAGTCACGTACGCCGAAAATTTCGAGCACTAAGAACCGCTCACGGTCAACGATGTTTACGTTGCGCGCTTGCTTGGTCGAGCGTCTCACTCTACTCCTTTGTCCCTTATGTACTAAGATAACGCGACGACGAAAATGCCGGGGACGATGGTCAGGCCTCGCGAGTGACGAGAGTCGAGAACAAAGACATAGAGAAGATTTTTTTTTTCTTCGCTAGCTGCTCGAACTTTCTCGGTAGTCTCCAATCGTTCTTTTGTCCGAGGATTACCTCCCCCCCTTTTACTTCGAGAATATTCTCCAAATAGTTCGAGAATAACCGTTGCTAAATTTTTTTTCTTTTTCTCGATCCGTAATTCGTGGTATACGAAATTATCGTACTTTCCGAATTCTCTAACGACGAGATCGATGATTCGATAACGCACAAAATTTTCGATAACACCAAAAATGACGATAGCGAATATGGTTATTGAAAATTTTCGATAACAATGCCTTCCCCAACTTTATTCCTTTTTTTTTTTCTAGGCCTGCGAGAACATATAATTTAATTTTTTTTTTCTTTCTTCTGTTTTTTTTTTTTCATGCATTCGAGAAGTTATTTTATTCAATTTTTTTTTCTGCGTTCGAGAACGATTTTCCAATATTTTTCTCTCGCGTTCGAGAACTATGTTCTATATATATTTTTTTTTCTGCGTTCGAGAACCTGTTCGATAACAGTCGATAACACCCCAATTCGATAGCTTGAACTCCACGAGAACTCCAGCACCAATCGACAACGAAATTAATAAAATTCGATAACACCATTTTTATACCACGAACAAAAAGTAAAAATTCGTTAACAATATTTATTCGTAGCACTGAACCAAGACTATAATCACAAAATCGAAATAGTTTTCCTCCCAAAGAAAAACGTAACTTACTCACATGTCTGGCACTCGATCGTTAGGGCCCCACGTTGGGCGCCATTTGTGACGGGAATCTCGCGATTCGCGTCACCTTCGGCCCATCTCACCATCCTCGACGCCGGGAGAGCCGTTGAGCGCCAGGTAATCTTTTGAATTCGACGGCGGGAATTACCAAACCCGCTAAACGTAACGGTAGCTGAAATGACCAAAAATGAACGGAAACGAAACTTAACCTAAAAGGGATGCCGGCGCGTCGGATGGCGAGATCGGTGACGGTATACCCGATTCGCTCAGTGTGTAGGTTGTGGAGAGAGGGCGTGGACGGCTGGCTAACTCTCGAGTGCCTTCAAAAACGTAATCTGAAATAAATGAACTCAACTCGAAAAATAACGTAAGGGGCCTTGATTCAGGCTAATTTATTTCGTAATCGATAGCTTAAATTACATACCAAAATCATAACCCAAATTTCGATAACGTAAAAACAGAAACAAAACGAGGCCTCGGTAACGAATCAAACGGAACGGTAGCACGGTAACGGGAGCGATAACGAATGAAACAAATTCGAGAACGGCGAGAACGTCGGTAGCGCAAAAAAAAATACATTCGGTAACGCTGAACAGAGATTCGAAAATTATGAACGATAACGTCAGGGACGGGGACTGAGCACGGTAACGGGAACGGTAACGCCAGATCAAAATTAGGCGAGAACAAACGATAGCGGCAAAACGAGAACCACAAGATAGCTCGGTAACAATCGATAACAAAACGTGAACGTCGAAACGGTAGCTCGGTAACATACGATATCAACGAGAACGCCAAATGATATTTCGGTAACAAAAGATAACAAAACGGTAGCTCGGTAATAAACGATAGCAAAACGTGAACGTCGAAACGGTAACTCGGTAACATACGATATCAAAAACAAAACGAGAACGCCAAATGATATTTCGGTAACAAAAGATAACAAAACGATAGCTCGGTAATAAACGATATAAAAAAACGAGAACGCCAAACGATATTTCGGTAACAAACGATAGCAAAACGATAGCTCGGTAACAAACGGTAGCGTAACATTACCAAAACGAGAGCAGGAACGGTAGCATGTCGGGAGCTCCCCGAGGGGTGAACCGCTCGGGTCGAGAGTTGCGCCGCAAGAGAGCGAATATTCGATCGATAGCGTGATCGAAGAGGTAACGCGGAAAGAGGGGACGATTACGCGCACGCGTAATATGATTACAAGCCCACTCTTCTCCGCACCTCACGCACACACATAAAGCTCTAACACTGACACGAAACGGTGAAATTGGAACGGTAACACGAATTTGAATGAAAATATTTCGTAATAATCGATAACGGAAAAATGTCTAGGTGTTATGGCGTTGAGGGTTCTTTTTTACTTTGATGATGGTCATCCAAGGGGTATTCTTCAAGTATGAGGGAGATCGGGGACTGCGTAAACTAAACCTAAGATAACAGCGATCGGGCAATCCGTGACGGCGGGGTGATCGCCATCCCAGCCGGTAACGGCCTTCCATACGAAAACGTAACTAAGCCTACGATAACAGCGATCGGGCAATCCGTGACGGCTGGGCGATCGCATTCCCAGCCGGCAACGGCCTTCCATACGTAACTCAAAACTCGTCCTTCTCTCCCCATACCCTTTACCTTGAAGCGTCGAGATTTTCGCTCGATCCTTTATACTTCCCTCGATAACGCATCCAGAAAGACCCGAATGTACCGGGTGGCTCGTTATTTCGGCCCTGGCTCACGGTAATTCGGTATTTTTCATACTATTGACCCTATAAAACAAACTCGCTAACTGAAACTCACGATAACGCGAAAACCAAAAAGAAACGATAACGAAACCCATACCCTAAATCTTAAAAATTATCCGGAATATCTCGCATATCTGTGCGTAAACGAAGGTCGGAACGACCTGTGACGCTAAAACTGAAAGATTGCGTCACACATCATAAGAATTTGAGCGTGTTTTTTATAACGCAAAATTTATTTCATCAGGGTCACGGGCAACGGGATATATCGCTGAACGCTAATTATATAGTAGTTTTTAAAAATCCGCGAGATCGTGCTCAAATACAGCACCTGGCGCCTCAGGTTTACCCCGAAAACCCCCGATTTCTGCAGGAAGTTTATTACGACGCGACGAGCAAACCACACGGTTATCTGCTCTTGGACTTGAAACAATCAACCCCGATAACTGTAGATTTCGTACGTGTATTTTCCCCGATGACCCACAGCATTTCGTTTACGTGCCACGAAAAAAGTTGAAAAGCACCGACACAGCGGGAGAAGTACCAGTCTTGCGGCTGTGATGGCGGGTAGCAGGTCCTCTGTCTGTAAGAAGCCCGTTGCAATATTGCACGCACTCCAGCATCTCAACAAGGAGCAACGAGACGCTATTTTGCGTAAAGCCGATCCACGAATAATTCGTTGCATTTGTGAGTGTGCGTTAAACATTCTACGTGGTAACGTGCCTCTGAAGCCTGAACAAAGAAAAAAGTTGCGTCGCCACGCGTCTATTCTTCGACGACTAGCTGCGAAAAGCGGTAGTTGGAAGAGCAAGACACGTTTTGTGGTTCAAAACGGCGGGTTCCTACCGCTGCTGCTCGCCCCCGTACTGGGTACGCTCTTGTCACGTTTGATCGGCGGCAGTGGATAATGGAGCATGCGAGAAAAATGGTGCTCGTGCCTGAAGAGAATCTTCAGCATATTGTGATAATATTTAAAATCACCGCCCAACGTCAGTTAGGCTAGTCCTATATCGACGAAAGAAAATTAAAGGGTCAGCCCCCACCTGTATCGTGCGGCGCAAATTTGACTAAATTTGTAAGGCCCAGCGCAACGAAAATTGATTATAGGCAAGCACTCTCTCCGTGACCACTGAGTGGGTCCCACGTCGATATTGGTCTCTTTGTAAGGTGTCGCCGGGCCGTGAACTTCGACAATTTTGTATTAAAATATATTAACCGATTTCGAGTAATTATATAGCGCTTTGTGTTGTCGCTAATTATTTCGTCAATTTCGTCGATCATTAATCGTCTATTTGATTAGTACGAGTAGGAGAGCCAGTCAACGAGAATTCGGTAAGTGACTTATATTCGCTCGTTGCTGTTCTCTCTCTCTCTTAACTTTTGAGGGTCACCAAAGCCGAATCCCCTCTGACTTTGAGTTTCATCAGCCGCATACGGAATTTCTATTAATCTATCATCGTTGTCGAACGTAAAATCGACTGGCGCCCAAAACTTTGTTCTTGGTATCAAAATAATTTCGTCTAACCCCTTGAGCCCCGGCAGCTCTTGACCCAAGCCGCGCCAGGTGAAACCTTTATATCGTCGAAAAGAGGTTGTGTCTCAATATAGGCGTGCAGAATAATCGACAAACGGAATCTGTTCAACGACAACAGCAGCAAACAGTGCAAACCCTTGGTACGACACTGAATAGATTGGACACTGAGATGAACGATATTTTGAATTCTAATTCGTACAAGGATGAAAGGGTAAAGTGGTCGGCGTATTTCGCGGTGTTGCAGCGTTATCTCCATTTTGCCGATAATGAGCGAGCGCAGCAGCATCGTGCACTCGCAAAAAATGATGATTACATTACGGCACCTATAGAGGAGGAGGGGAATAGTGGAAAAGGCGCTGAAGTTCCACGCATAAACGACTTTATGATCGTTGAGAGTGTCCCGACAAAATATCGCAACAAAGCCAAACTCCTGCTCCGTCGTTTACGCCTTGTAACATCAACAGAGTTTTGCTGGGATCCTACAGGCATCGTCTCCATTGCCGACAGAGAAATCAAGGACTCCAATATTGTCGATCTTATAAACGATGCTATGCGCGCGAGGAAAATCTCAACGCCAGCGGGTCGTTATGCATTTGCAGGATTTTTAAAAGCGGCAAAAATTCCACGCGAGTTTGTTGGAAACCAGGATCTGTGGAGGTCCGATGTGCCCACCTCGACGCCTTTTCGGAAAAAAAGAAAAATACCTGTGCACTCCCACGACTTGTCGTTGAGCGACGCGGGAGCCAATCACAGTAGCGACGAATCCACCAATCCCAGTATTCATGAGCTCTTCAGTACCTCTGAGCGGGAGCAAACAGGCGCTGGCCAGTGTAAAAAGAAGAAGAAGAATCGTGTAATTTGGGCTAACCTAAAACTCTAAACCATGAAAACATTGGAAAATCTGTACTATAATCCCTCCCACGAAGCATCGTTCTCGGGCGCTGCAAAATTATTACGCGCAACGCGAATAAAAATTTCTAACGAAAAAACCGTGCAGTGGTTGGAGACACAGGATGCTTACACGAAACATCGTCCTGTAAAACATCGATTTCCACGACGCCATTACAGTGTGCGAAACATTGACGATGTCTGGGAGGCTGATCTCGTAGATCTTCGATCAAAGATTACAATGATGGTCATACCTATCTCCTCGTAGTCATAGATGTGCTCAGTAAATATGCATGGGTCGAACCTTTACGCGACAAGACTGCTGCGTCTGTGGCTAAGGCTTTTACGCGGATACTCACGCAAAAAGCCACTAATAACCGATCACCCGTATGCCTGCAATCGGATCGAGGCAAAGAATTCATGGGTGCTGCATTTCAAGAGCTCCTAAAGAAGAAAGATATTCAGTTTCGAGCTGCGCGGAATCCTGATATAAAAGCCGCAATTGTGGAAAGATTTAATCGAACATTGAAAGAAAGAATGTGGCGATACTTTACGTATACTCGCGCGAAGCGATACATCAATGTGCTGCAAAATATAGTGTCTGCATATAATAATGCCCGGCATAGCAGCATAAAAATGGCCCCGGTAACGGTGACTCTTGCCACTGCAGCTCAAGCTCGTGCTAATTTGATGCAGCGTTACAAGGATTCGGAGCGAGAACACATCCCTAAATACGGGATCGGTGATGTTGTACGAATCAGTAGTGCAAAAGCAGCCTTTGCAAAAGGTTACGAGAGCGGCTGGAGCAGCGAACTGTTCAAAATTCATCGCATATCGACGACTAGTTGGCCGACGGTGTACTTTTTACGCGATCTTCACGGCGAAGATATTGACGGAATTTTTTACGAGGCCGAGTTATCGAGAGTTCGTACTATTACCGAAAAAAATAAAAAATCACGATGAGAGACGAATTTTATATCGTTTTACCGAGCAACAGCAGTATGAAATATTACCCGGAAAACACGACAACGCGTTATACCACACGATTGCCACAGTGCGTATCTTTGCAAGGCAATTGGGCCGTTGGACTTACAGAAATACATATACCCATGACGATTCTGCATATACCTCAGGAAGACGAGCAGAACTTCATCAAGACCGCAGCGTATAAAGTACAACAGGGTATTCACCCTTCTGCTATTGACTTTGAAAAGAGCTGCGTGTATGTTCCACCGGGTGTATATAAGAGTATAGGCTCATTGCTCGAAGTAATAAATGAACTACAGGGCGTTGCTCGTCATTTACTATTTCAGCGCGCTCGCAATGGCTATACGTCCAAGTGACCCGTATCTGCGATTTTTGCGAAAATTTAATTCATACTTTCCATTTCTCACCAAGGCTCAACAAGATTTTAGGATTTACCACACCCGGCAGTGTGGCGCTCCCGCCTGCATTCAGAGATGTTGGTTATACAGGCGCACAACCTGCCAGCATAACTAACGCTATTCCCGATATGTTATTCGTTTATACGGATATTTGTGAACCCTACATTACCGGCGATGTGCATGCACCTCTGTTACGTGTTGTACCATCTTATACCGCGGATAGCAACAATTACGGCTCTGTGAAGATTAGAGGTTTTTTGCCACCACGCTACGTTCATACAAACTTTCAATCGATCGATATCGATATAAGGGATGAGTTTGGGCAGCCGATACCATTTGAGTACGGGACGCTGACAGGGACATTACAGTTCAAGCGTATGGATTAGAGAAGTCGTCGCAATGACTTATTATGATGAATACTTTGATATGCAGACGGGTGGTGCTCGGACCGGATATGGGGGTATCAGTAACGTGTACATAGGCTCACTGAATCAAAGGGGCCACGGGATTGGCAGTTTTCTCGGTGGCCTTTTCCGCCGCATTATACCTCTTTTGAAGAATGGAGCACGGGCTGTCGGCAAGGAGGCTCTGCGTGCCGGTGTTAATGTTGCCACCGATATAATGGACAATGGTGTACGGCCGAGAGAAGCGTTCAAAACGCGTCTACGCGAGTCTGGCGAAAATCTGAAGCGAAAGGCGGAGGAAAAAATTGATACGCTCATGAAGGGTTCTGGCTATAAAATGGCAAAAATTAATCGATCTCGGCATTCCGTTGCCGGCCGTGGTGTGCGACGTATCCATAGTATGAAAAAAAGAAAGAAAGCTACGTCTTCGTCGAGAAAACCGAGAAAGCGAGCAACGGCAAAGAGGAGGATAAATAAGAGAAGGACAACCAAGAAGAGAAAGGCTCTACGAACGGTGGCTGATATTTTCGCATAGAGAGAGAGAGAGAGAGAGGGTAAATATGGCTTTCTTACACACGCACTCTTGCGAGTGTTTAAAGTCAGAGCTCGAGCTATTTACACTGCCTCCTACACAAACCACCATCGAGGGAACACAATGGGTGTACTACAAACCGATCTCATCTTTAACGGATGATTCACCAATTGAGTTTGTGGTACCTGGTCAGGGTGATGAATACATCGATCTTGCTCACACCATGCTAAGCATGCGCGTTCAAATCCAGTGTCTGGCTGAGAAGCCTGATTCAACGATTAAAATAGGCCCTGTCAATAATCTGATGCATTCAATGTTTAATTAAATAGATGTGTTTTTCAATCAGAAACTTTTATCGCCCCCGAATAACGCGTATGCATACAGAGCATACATTGAAACACTGCTAAATTATAGAGACGGTGCAAAAAACTCTCATCTTACGAGTGTGCTCTGGTTCGCCGATACACCGGGAAAAATGAAGGATACAGATACAGCCAACGGTGGGCTTGTTAGCCGCAGAGACCTTCTTAGCAGTGGAAAAACTATTGATCTCCTCGGTCATCTTCACTGCGATGTCTTTAATCAAGAGAGATTCTTATTGAACGGTGTTGAAATGCGTCTGCGACTCGTACGCACAAATAATTCATTTTGCCTTATGGGCAGGACGGCTGACTATAAAATACATATTGTCGAAGCGTCGCTTCTCGTACGTCGCGCCAAGATAGCACCTGGTATACTTTTAGCACATGCAAGAACTCTGTGTAAAGCTACAGCAAAATACCCCCTGTCACGCGTAGAGGTAAAGGCTATATCCATGCATAGCGGAGTACATGGCGAAACTCTCGATAATGTAATCCTCGACCAGCTACCAAAACCTATCATCATTGGCTTCGTCGATAATAAAGCGTTTAACGGTTGCCTCGATAAAAACCCGTTTAATTTTCAAAATTATCAAATCAATTATCTATCGTTGTATGTGGATGTTATGCAAATACCGTCAAAGGCTCTGCAGCCCGACTTTACAAAATCGAAGTTTTACGTAGACGCGTATCATACTCTGTTCTCCGGAACGGGTATTCACTTTCTCAATGAAGGTAATTGTATTTCACGGGAGGCCTACCCCGAAGGGTATTGCCTTTTCGCGTTTGATCTTACGCCCGATCTATCGGCAAACAGCAGTACTCATTGGAATTTGGTAAAACACGGCAGTGTTATAATAGAAGTACGATTCGAAAAGGCTCTCGCATCAACGGTAAATTGTATTGTGTACGCCGAGTATGATAATGTGTTGGAGATTGACTCATCCAGACAAGTTACCGTTGACTTTTCTGGTTAGTCAGCAGAATTTGTATCCGCCGAGCTAGGTCTCCGTGACACAAAGAGCTGAACAGTTATTATCAGAGTGAGCAACGAGAAAGCATCATAAATATCGCAATCGATATACAGGGTTTGCGAGATAAAAACAATCGTTTTGTGCCGAAAGAAGTTGCGATCATTTGCCTACACGGGCCGTACACCGCTCATTGGCTTGTGTCTTCACCTCACGATAATGAGGATCTATCACCGGCGCTGAAGCGTCAGAATTCCTGGTTGACTAGAAATCACCATGGTTTAAAATGGCGTGAGGGCGATACAACGTCGCAACATATGGGATCAATTTTGAAAAATATTGCGGAACAATCTGATCGAATATTCACAAGGGGTTCAATAAAATCAGAGTACCTGGCGCAACTGACAGGTTGCTTCATTATAAATTTAGAGGAGGAGGAGGCTCCCTCATTCCGCTATCTTCATCAGGACGACACTCGTTGCATATACCACGGATCGCTACATAACAATCTCACGTACAAATGTGCGCTGAATAATACGAAACAAATAAAAGATTAGCTCTGTCATAAAGATCGCATCGACTCCTTATGGAAATATAGAACGACCACGAGCTGGAGCTTAGGCGGGCCTCGCGAGGAAAAGAAAAAGAAAACTTCTGCTTCAGGCTGCTATGAACAGTCTAGAAATTCTGCAGGCCTTGCGGAACATACCAGACCACACGATAGGCGTATACCCAGCCGATCGTATCCCGAAGGTGTGGACGTGGCCGGCAGCTTTTGTCGTTAATACCGATGGCCACGAATTGCCCGGATCGCACTGGGTCGCCATGTACGTCGATCGAACTGGAGAAGGACGATACTTTGACAGCTACGGGATCCCTCCAATCGTCCCGCAGCATCTCATCCGACTCCGAAGAAACTGCAAGCTTTTCCGATGCAACGCTACTCAGCTTCAGGGTCAAAATACGAGAGAGAGCTACCCAAAAACGAACATCGCCGAATAATTATATAACGAATACATATAACGAATACTTGTACAAAAACAACGATAATTGACAATCTACTGATGCATCATTTGGATCACATCGTTAAAACTGTTATAGCCCGTAAAAGATCAATCCTTTTCTCATTGTATAAAAGCATTACGTATAATTAAGTGAAAATGTATATAAAATTAAATAAAGAGAAAAAAAAGTATGGATTATTATTATTTGAATAATGATAATAATCGGACCACTATGGCGAACCCTCAGAACTCTTTCCCCCCTCTACCTCTCCCAACCACGACCCCCACCACGCTCGGAAAGAGGCTCCGACGTGGGGGGAAAGTGGAGGGGATAGGAGTGGGGATAGGAGTGGGGGTGGCCATAGTGGTCCACATACTACTTATTAGTACATGGGGAATTCCATTGACATTAGTTACGGATAATGGACCGAGCTTTTTCTCCAAAGATTTTACCGATTTTCTCGATTCGTATGGTGTTCGTCATGTTCGGACGGCCCCTTATCACCCTGCGTCCAATGGCGCTGCGGAGAATGCGGTTCGTAGTTTTAAGAATAAGTACAAATTATTGTTAAGGGCAGGCAACTCGAGGCATGAAGTGCTTTGTAAATTTCTATTTTATTACCGAGTCGCACCGCATTGCACGACAAACTGCAGTCCGGCGGAGTTGCAAATCGGAAGAAAATTTCGTACAAAGTTAGATTTACTAAAGCCTACTTTGCGCCATACGGTGGAAGAAAAACAAAAAAGTCAAGCTAAGTTTTTCCATGGAAATCGTAAATCGTTGTTTAATACAAATCAGACCGTTATGGCCAAGGATTATAGTTCTAACTCGTGGCGGAAATCTCGTGTACTCGAGCGGCTTACTCCAGTCACGTACAAAGTAAATACAGACGATAATCGTACGTGGAAACGTCACACAGATCAATTGCGACCATGTGATCTTCAATCGAGCGAATTCGACAATAGAGGTGCCCGATCAATCATCGGAAATTACGATAAAGCATGTCAATGTGCCAGGCGAGGTTAAAGTTAGCGATACGCAATCAGCGAATGAAATAGTCGCGCCAGTAAGTGCATCCGTGACTCACGCAGACGCTTCACCACACACAGGAAGAGTCTCGCGCATGCGTACATTCACACTCTCTCTTGCATGTACCGGCACACGGTAAACTGCTACAACACTTCCACCGTTTACGTGTGTCGTACGGTTGATCACACTCATACTTGCACGCATCATTGCAAATCGTTCTTTTGCTAAAGCTTTTGTAAAGATATCAGCCTTTTGCTCTTTCGTCGCAATATACTTTATTTCTATGTCACCTACAGCTTCTTTTTCTCGAATATAATGATGTCGAATATCAATGTGCTTAGTGCGTTTGTGGAACTCTGGATTTTTCACTAATTTTATTGCACTCTGATTATCTACAAAAATCACAGTTGCCTCTGCACATTGATATCCGACATCTCGCAATAATTTTCGTAGCCATATGGCTTCTCGTGAAGCAGCTGCTGCTGCTACATATTCTGACTCTGTTGTACTTAGAGTCACAAGCTTTTGACGCTGACTCGACCACGTAATCGGACCATTTGACAATTCGAACAGATACCCTGTGGTCGACCTTCGGGTCTCTACATCGCTAGCGTAGTCGGCATCCGAATACCCGACTAACCTCGGCGCGCTTCCACCGCGACATAACTCGATACCATAGTTACTCGTACCGACTAAATATGCAAATATTCGCTTGACAGCCCTCCAGTGTTTGTTACTGTGACTATTTAAAAACTTGCTCACTGAGTTAACAGCGTATGCTATATCGGGACGCGATACTATTGCTACGAACATGAGCGATCCGACCGCTTCTCTATACGGTACACTATCATCCTTTTTCTCGTTCTCGGTTACGGGAAACAACACCGTATGCGGATCTGCCGGTACACTGACTGCCTTTGCGTCACTCATCCCGAACTTTACCAATATACGTCGCACATACGCACTCTGACTCACGAATATCGTTTTATGAGCTCGGTTTCTCTCGATTTGCATGCCCACATACATGCTTGCATCTCCGATCGTGATTTTAAACGCTCCGCTCAAATGTACGAGTACCTGCTTGAGAATTTCGTTTGATTCTGCGGCAATCAGCCCATCATCTACGAACAATGCCAAGAACACTCGTGATTTTTCGACGTTCCTGATAAATATACATTTATCGGCTTCACTTTCCTTGAAGTTGAACTCGCGTAAAAACTCGCTAAACTTTCTGTTCCAACATCTCGGAGCTTGCTTGAGACCGTATAGCGCTTTGTCCAGTCGACACACTACGTTTTTCGGTACACACTTCCCGAGACCCTCTGGAACCTCCATGAAGATTTCTTCATCCAGTTTCCCGTTTAGAAACGCCGTCTGTACGTCAAATTGAGCCAGCTCGAGATCTTCTGCAGCTACAATTGCGAGTAACACTCTCAACGAATCGTATCTTACAACAGGTGAGAAGGTTTCCACAAAATCGACTCCGTGTCGCTGCATGAACCCACGAGCACACAATCTTGCCTTGTACCGGTATATATTATGGTGCATATCTCTCATCACCCGAAAAACCCATTTCGAGTCGATGATCTTCATTTCCGGTTCTCTCTCCACCAGTTTCCACGTCTCGTTTTCCCGGTGTGCTTTTAATTCGGTACTGATTGCCTGAGACCACTCTGACACTTTCTCGCTCTGCATCGCTTCCTTGTACGAGAGTGGAACTTCGACCTCCGCTATGTCACACTCATAACGCGCCGGACGTCTTATGCTTACACGGTCTCGTAAGTTTCTTTCGCTTTCGATCGGTTGTACGTGTTGAACATGATTTTCGCGTTCCCCTTCATCCTCCTCTTGCTGGACTGCTTCCTCGTAGACTTCGTCGTCTTGATCTTCCTCTTCATCACTTTGTGGTTGGACTTCATCCCTCGGTAAAATTATCCTGCTATCTTCTTCCTCGTTCTCATCGAGGAGACTCGTTTTTCCGACAGTTTCATTGAACACTACGTCACGAGAAATTGTGACCTTTCTTGACACCGGATCGTACAATCGATAGTTTGACGACTCACCATCGTACCCTACGAGTATCATCCGACGAGCTCGTACATCGAATTTCGTCGACAATTGCTTCGGTATGTGCATATACGCCACTGACCCAAAAATACGCAGATGTTCTAGATTTGCCTTTCTGCCAGTCCAGAGCTCATACGGCGTACTCTTGCCTCGCATACTCGATGCTCCAGCTCGGTTCATCAGATATACTGCCGTATTCGACGCTTCTGCCCACAGCGTGATCGGTAACCCTTTTGCATGCAGCATGGTTCTCGCACTCTCAATGATCGTTCGATTGTCCCGTTCCGCCTTCCCGTTCTGTTCGGGAGTATACGGTGCTGTATTCTCCTTTTTATTCCTCGAGACTCGAGTTAACTGTCCAATTTTTTATTCCGATACTCCAAACCATTGTCTGAACGCAATACTTTCATTACTTTTCCAAACCTGTTCTCGATTTCTTTATCGAACACTTTAAATTTTTCGAACACATCGCTTTTATGGCGTAAAAAGTAAACATATCGAAAGCTTGTTGCATCCTCTTTGAATGTTAGCATAAATGGCGCACCTCGAGGAGTTTCCACTGTCATTGGACCGCACACATCCGTGTGTATCACCTCGCCCGGTACCGTAGAACCACGGTCACTACTTTTCTGAAACGGTTGTCGATGAGATTTTCCGATCTGACAGGAGTCACAAAAAAATTCCGTCTTGTCCGACAACTTTACTCCGTCAATCAGACCCTTACCAACCAACTCACGAACGGTACGACTATTTACGTGACCGAGCCTCTCGTGCCACACTCGTAGATTTACCATTGACAGATTTGCTTCACTTGCGTTTCTCTCACGGCCTACTCGAATAAACAAACGGTAAATCTCGTTGTTCTGTTTCACTCCTGATGCTAACATTATATCTCCGCGCACTATTTTTACGTATTTGCCTTTAAATGTCACTTCATGTCCTTTCGACGTACACACACCTACCGAGAAAAGATTCTTCCTTATTTTCGGTACATACAGCACTTTTTCCAGGCGTCCTTTGTGCCACGCCCCTTCCACGTAGCTTTCTACACGTATTGTGCCTTCGCCGATAATTTCGCACTCTTTATTATCTCCCAGAGATATTGTGCCGCCATTATCGAGTTTACGGTAGTCGGTAAACCAGTCTCGCCGATAAGTGATATGTCTCGACGCCCCGCTGTCGGTAATCCAGACATCCTTTTGACTGGCACTCAGCACTGCGTTTACGATATCATCCAGAGATTCTTTGTCTCTATTCCTCCTCGATCATTCGGCTACAAATGCGAAGTCGCGCGAGCCACGCGACTCACTACCATCACGCTCTGCGCTTTTCTCTTTACACTCGCGAGCGTAATGCCCCTTTTCTCTGCACTTGAAGCACTCAATGTCTTTTCGGTCTCTCGGTTTTCTCGTCGACGGTTCGCCTTTTCCCCCACTCTTTTTCTTAAGAGCTGAAAAAGCCCCAGGCTCTCCATCGTCCAGGTTCAGTCGAGCTTCTTCGCATATGAGTCTTTCTTGCAGATATTCCAACGTTTGGCGCTCCGGGTCCACACTGTCCCACGCCGTCTGTAGCATCGCGTATTTCGACGACAACCCCGCGAGGACTTTCGCCATTATTGCTGAGTCCGATACATTCTCGCCAACATCGATCAACTGAGCAGCCATATTTTGTACTTTTGCAACATGTTGCACGACTGAGTCTTCCGGCGCCATCTTGTACTCGTAAAATTTCTGCGTCAGCAGTAATTTATTTGACGCTGACTTTTGCTCGTGCACTCGCAATAACTTATTCCACATTTCCTTGGCCGTTGCGCACGTGATAAGCGGTACCATTTGCTCACTCTCAATTGATGACCCAATGACGAACATCGCACGCGCATTGTCCTTTATCCACAATTTCTTTGCGTCATCTTCACCGGGCCCGACCGGCATTGCTCTCGAGCCAGCCACGATATCTTTAAGCCTATACGCGATAAATAACGTATTTATCTGAAATTTCCAATGCTGAAAATTCGACCCATTGAACTTCGTAACATTCCGTACTGAGATCTCGTCAGACATTTCGGATTCTCAACACACGCGACGGTTATCCCGAAAACAGACACACGGTACACGACAAAAATGGCGACCACGTGGCAATCTCTAAGGTAATATTTAGGGAGGTATGGACATACTGTCCCCTATCCCCCAGAATGCATTGCGAGTGGCTACCGGGTTAACGGGTTTGGTCACAGATGGCGCACAAAGCGCACGCTCCCCTTGCCCCGCATCGCAGCAGACACCGACGAACTCACCCGTCGCTTAACTCTGACGCGCTTTTCGTGATACAATAGTTTTAATCTCATTTTAAAATAGTTTCAATCGCAAACAAAAATATTTAATGCTCTCTATTAAATGGTAGCGTGTTGACTCTGAGCAATATTGCAAATGAAAAAGTCAACATCAGTAAGCAAGCTCAATGAATATGAAGCTTTAATGCGCTATTATATCTACAACCCACTATGTCCATGTCGTCTAAGGCATTTCCAGGCAGCTCGAAGGTCACGAGTTCGCACCCGACTCATAATTTTTTTTTTTCGTAACATTCATATGCATTTTATTATTATAGCGGAAGTACTAACTTCAGCAAGTGATAACCTAATGCAATTTCTTTCTCCTATGCAGACTAATGCACTCGGAGCAACCCCACTTTCCCTGCTCGCATGTGTTACTCAATAAATATTTTTATTTTCAGAATATTTATGTAAAACATGTGAGCAGGGAGAAACGGTAGGGCTGTTCCGAGTGCGTTAGTCTGCATAGGAGAAAGAAATTGCATTAGGTTATCGCTTGCTGAAGTTAGTACTTCCGCTATAATAATAAAATGCATGTGAATGTTACGAAAAAAAAAAAATTATGAGTCGGGTGCGAACTCGTGACCTTCGAGCTGCCTGGAAATGCCTTAGACGACATGGACATAGTGGGTTGTAGATATAATAGCGCATTGAAGCTTCATATTCATTGAGCTTGCTTACTGATGTTGACTTTTTCATTTGCAATATTGCTCAGAGTCAACACGCTACCATTTAATAGAGAGCATTAAATATTTTTGTTTGCGATTGAAACTATTTTAAAGTGAGATTAAAACTATTTTATCACGAAAAGCGCGTCAGAGTTAAGCGACGGGTGAGTTCGTCGGTGTCTGCTGCGATGCGGGGCAAGGGGAGCGTGCGCTTTGTGCGCCATCTGTGACCAAACCCGTTAACCCGGTAGACACTCGCAATGCATTCTGGGGGATAGGGGACAGTATGTCCATACCTCCCTAAATATTACCTTAGCAATCTCGTTTCTCACGCTTCGCACTCTTTTTTCGTGAACACCAAACTATCTCTCTCTCGCACAATCTCAAGCAGTAAGGGTGACTGGGCCCATAACCTATTGCACCAAAAATTAGCAAGAGGATATGTGGAGAGAGATTCAGGTTGTAAAGAATAATCAGTCCGTTGTTACTTATAAAAATTAATACTTTCTGTATTAGATGTATATAAACACGCTTCTATGCTTTGGCTACCTAAGAGAGACTGACTCACGCAGACGCTTCACCACACACAGGAAGAGTCTCGCGCATGCGTACATTCACACTCTCTCTTGCTTGTACCGGCACACGGTAAACTGCTACAACAGTAAATAAAGTGTTATAAAATATATTTTAAGTGTAAGAATTTATCCATCCACTCATATATATCTCATATAGAACACTGACGTCTAATATACATATATTACAAATATACATGTATACGATATGTATACGTGATATACGTATATTTTACGTATATTATACAATAAGCATTTGACATCAAATTATATATATATATATGGACTCCGTCTACTGTCCTAAACGTGATGGCAGCAGAACTGAGTGAGACAAAAAATAGAGGGGCTATGTTCTATCTCTCTTTGCGAAGACTATAGTTAGAGTGAATCAGACAAGTTATGGAATTTTTAGAATTTTGGATCCACCATATTGGATTCACCACGTTCAATTTTGTAATTTCTTCAAAAACTGACATGGTTATACTAAACACGGGTTGAAGACGCGACCACTACCATCCCTTGAGTAGCTCCTAACATACAACTGATCAAGTGTTCTCTGGCGTGTCAAATACATGATATGAATTACCAAAGTTCATAAACAGTCGATCGCGTAGTGGGTAGCGTGTTAGAAAGATAGGTAGGATAAGTAGGTAGGTCGCAGGTTCGAGTCCCCGTTGAAGCAGAATAAAATTCTATCGAGAAATCCGTGCAGAATTAATTTTTTTTTCAGTGTAACTCTTCTATGACCTATAAAAACGACAAAATGCGTATGGAACCGCCAGTAATGTTTTTCGTTTTTGTTTATGTTTTTTAAAAATATTATTCTGCTGTGCGTAGATTTGATGTATTTTTGACATCTTATATACGTCATTTTTTATGTATTTTCGACGTCTTATATACGTCAAATATACAGATATTAGCTGGACATTTAGCTCTTCAGTATACGTACTAAATACGTCTCACAGACGTCGATGGCGACGTCGTATATACGTATATTAGATGTCAATGTTTTATCTGGGGAGTATCGAGAGGAGCATTGGTGAGAGAGGGGGGCCTCTGTTCCACAGCATCGACGCGTATACATAGGTCTCCTTTGTGCATCAGATAACGATATCGCCGCTGCTTCTACTGTGGCAAGTCTGGATGAGACATGATTGAGTTTATCGAGACAGTCATGTACATCTGAGCGTAGATCGTCAAGGCCTGAGACCTGTTGCTTTATCGAAGCTATATCGCTAACGACGTTATCGAGTTTATCTAACTTCTCGGTCATTTTCGGGATCTCTATCAGGCGCGAGTCAATACCGTCGATTTTTGCGGAAAGCGCAGTGACAAGAGTTGCAAGAGACGGTAATTGCTCAGGTAGCGATAGCGCGGCGCTTGGGGGAGGCATGGCGAGTGAGGATTTAGAGCTAAGTGTGGAGTCTGTCACCTTCGTAGGGCGTTTTTGACACGAGAAGCATGGCACGCTAATGTTCAAAGGTAATTGCGCGATAGACGAGATTCCAAGCTTAATTTTCAAGCACACACTATGAAAGCCATGCGTCTGCACTATACATAACTGAACAACGTCCTCATTAGCAATAAATTTTGAGCAAATACCGCAGCTAACGATCGGCATTTAGTATCGTTTAAATTAACGTTACCACAGACAGCTGAGAAACACGCAGGAATGAGAGAGTGTGTGAGCCGCGTTGAGTGTAGTCGACAGAGCAGCAACGATTCCCTCCCGAGAGCAGACACTATAGGCGTAGCAACAGCTTATCGGCAGAGCAGCAATAATTCCCTCCCAAAAGCAGGCAATGTAGGCGAAGGTGGGGCGCTAGGCGGCGGAGCATGCGAAATGATGTGGTGGGGGAGAACAAGATACGGCCAGGAGCCGTATTCTGTACACCGATCGACTTCTCTCAGTCGACTTCGACAAGTTTACCCTCTCTTGTTTTCATAGTTCATGTTTTACTGATCACGACAAAATATACCATGGGCCATAGACTAACCACTTACCAAGATTGGTGAAAAATCGTACATTTTGATTTTCGCGAAGTCGATTGAGAAGTCGATTGGTGTACACCTGTGTACACCACACAGTAAAACATGAACTATGAAAACAAGAGAGGGCAAACTTGTCGAAGTCGACTGAGAGAAGTCGATCGATGTACAGAATACGGCTCCAGGTATCAGCAGAGACTAGTAGAGAGATCGCTCACGCTCGCCCTGCGGGTGTATAGCTCGTCAGGGGGAGTCCGTCGTGGTGGGGGTAGTTCGCGTGGACATTGACTCGGGCGGTGTGGCAGATTCTGAGTCAGCTGTGTGCACATTTGCCTCCCGGGTAATGCAGGTTGACTGATCGAGCGAAAACGCAAATATATGTACACGGACCACGGACTGTGAACCGTTTTGGCGGTTTTAGTTTCAAGCCGTGATTTACGCGTTCGTTGTAGAAGTCAACAAATACGACAACTGCCCATTATTTATACACTAGATTGTGTATTGATGACAAAAAAACGAGTCTTTATCTCAAAATTGAGTTATAATAAGCATTCATTTAATTAAATCTAGATCCGCCAAATTGTGCCTGTATTGCGGAAAAATATGCTCATTAATACGTGTGTTACTGCATCGAAGACGATTTTTTCATTCTAGCATGCACGCATTGCCAATATCGTTGTTTATATCACATCTGACTCAACCAATTTGCGTAAAAGTGAATTAATTGGTGGTTAAGCCTTCAGTAGATGAACATAATCCGCTAACCGACAATTGATTCCGTGTGTAGGTTGTGGCAGTGGTCATTGCGTCCCCGAGGCTAGTAGTGGATCGGTCTTGAGATCAAAACCACTGCTCACAGATTTTTTTCTGAATTAATAAGTTTTTAATATTTTTTTTTTTTTTGTATTTAGTAGTAACGATGTATCAATTATATAGTAAATAAACGGCATGTACTGATTATATTTAATCTTTGCTACGGAAATATTTTTATTTGATTACTCTGAATAGGAAGTTGCACACATTGGCATCCCAAAAAATAGGCCTATTTGATTTATATTCTAAGCATAATAAATTATTCACCACGTATATAATATATATATGCCCATATGGCATATTTCATGATTCCTCAGCAAGCTCCAAATGTTTCCAAAATTTCCCAAAAAATGTCTTAAATTTGTTTTTCTTTGCCGTTCTCGCATCTTCACATTATACGTGATAAAGTCAAACATACATGCACCCACATACGCACACATGCATATGTCGCGTTCTACGTCAACTCATCAGCCACCCCGTTTTCTTTTTGTATCGAAAAAATTATTCAGTATGGGCATTTCGAAGGACATCATATCTATGACATTTCACCAAAATTTCATCCCCCCACTATAGTTGGTTCTCGATATAATGATTAATAAATTATGAATTTTGTAAAAATCATAACTTGGTAACTGCTGATCGGATTTCAATCTTTTTTATTTTCTTTTTTCCTCTTAAAAAAAAAATATGCCATCATTGGATAAAAGCTCATTAGACAGTTTTCGGGGTAAATTGACAAAACACAATTTTTCCCACTTCACTGATGCCCTTTTCTATCTTAAAAAAAGTTTGTCAAGTTGCGTATTGCCCCCCCCCCCCCCCCTCTATCAGGAAAAAAAATAGTGAGTGGAATTATGAGTGGCCTTTTCATAGAAAAAAGAAAAAAAAATCGAAAAATTTTTCCGTAAACTGTCTAATGAGCTTTTCTCCGATGACGGCATATTTTTTTTTCGAAAAGGGTGAAAAAAATAAAAATGATTTTTTTTTTATCGTTTAAATCCGATCAGCAGTTACCAAGTTATGATTTTTACAAAATTGAGAATTTATTAATCATTATCTCGAGATCCAACAATATTGGGGGGTTGAAATTTTGGTGAAATGTCATGGATATTTTCCGCCTAAATGCCCATACTGAATAATTTTCTCGAGACAAAAAAACGGGGTGACTGAGTTGACGTGGAACGTGACATTATGTATATATATTAGGGTGGTCCTTATTTAGGGCTCGGACGAATTTTTATTCTAACGCCCCCCAAATCATCTCCACATAATTAAAAAAAAAATACCCTAATTTTTTCAGATTTTTATCTAGACTATAACACTTCCCACCCGAGGGTGAATTTTCCCATTTGAAATACACGTGTTTCGGCCAAATTCTCAGGATATTTTTTATTATAAGAGTAATAATTTTTTAAAAAATCTGTAACTGCGAGATTTTAGTGTTCATTGGTGCTACTATATAAAAAAAAAACACATTATCATACGGATCAATTTAGACAAATTGCACACCCTTTAACTTTGAAACATGTTGGTGACCCACGTTACCACCTCGACTTTCTTGAATTTTTCTAATTTATTTACTTTTTAACGTATTCAGATCCAGTTTTTTGTATTTTACAGTTACTTAAGTGATGAAAGAACATAAACATTAGGGTGTGCGGAAAAAAAACAATTTTTTTTTCGGTTGCATCTACCAAAAAAAGTTAAAGTAAGGTAAAAAAAGAAGAATCCTAAAACGGGAGGTCAAAAAAAAATTATTTCGAACGGCGCATTGCATTTGAATATTTTCCATAAGAATAACACAGGAAAATATTGGGATTTCTGAATGTGGTAGTGCAACTCGTCAGAAAAAAATCACACAAAGATGTCATTAACATATTCTCATGGAGAATCGAATTCCCTACAAAAAAGTTCTTACGAAAAATTGGCTCAGAACAACCGTTCAAGTGGAATATAACGCGAATGAATATAGTGGAAATAACGCTGTCTGAAATTGAATTGATAGGAAAAAAAAAATAATTCAAAAGGCTGTAAAAATCGAATTTTTCGCTTTACGAAAAAACTTTTCGGGGTTTTTTTTTGTAGAGAATGTTCTGCTCTAACAACGTCGCTTTGATAGAACGATAGAAGCATATAACGGTTCATTAACAAAAAACGAAGAGCAGCTACAATATTTATTGGGCATAGCGCAAAATTATCGATAGAAATACCCTAATTGCAACAAACAGACTCTTAAAAAAAGAAACGATGATTTCTAAGCATTATAATGTAAAAAAAAACCTATTCTATCTTATTAACCCGTAAAAACCACACCTCTATTGAGCATACATACATGCCACACTAGTGCGATTTGGGATTTTGCATTTTCAATGCACTATAACTCTCGTATAAATAATCTAAAACTATTCGATAACCAGTGTTTTTTGGGGTAATAGTTTCTCAGAAATCCGAAGGTCATAATTTAAAATGTGATAAATATTATTCATTCAGTGAAAATACGACAAAATCAGAACAAAAATGTTCAAAAATTCACAAAAAATAAATTTTATGTGGTGCAAATTTGCACTAGTGTGGCGTTTACGGGTTAAACCAAATTCATTGAATAAAGCATTTCTAAACACGATCAATGATGAACGTCGTTTCTTTTATATTTCTTGTTGTACTTGATTTTTTTTGTATAAGAGAAATATTTTGAGAACAATTTCATGCAAGTATGTTAGAGCAGAACATTCTCTACAAAAAACCCCCAAAAAGTTTTTTCGTAAAGCGAATAATTCGATTTTTACAGCCTTCTGAATTATTTTTTTCCCTATCAATTCAATTTCAGACAGCGTTATTTCCACTATATTCATTCGCGTTATATTCCACTTGAACGGTTGTTCTGAGCTAATTTTTCGTAAGAACTTTTTTTGTAGGGAATTCGATTCTCCATGAGAATATGTTAATGACATCTTTGTGTGATTTTTTTCTGACGAGTTGCACTACGACATTCAGAAATCCCAATATTTTCTTGTGTTATTCTTATGGAAAATATTCAAATGCAATGCGCCGTTCGAAATAATTTTTTTTGGCCTCACGTTTTAGGATTCTTCTTTTTTTACCTTACTTCAACTTTTTTTGGTGGATGATATTACCTTGGATAGATTCTTCAAGAGTGAATTTTTCCGAAAAAAACGTCATTTTTTTAGCTTGTTTATTTATAAATCTTATATTATAAACAATGATGCCAATTAGAATGTATATTTATGTTCTTTCATCACTAAAGTAACTGAAAAGTGCAAAAAACCCGGATCTGAATACGTTAAGAAGTAAATAAATTAGGAAAATTCAAGAAAATCGAGGTGGTAATGTGGGTTACCACCATGTTTCAAAGTTAAAGGGTGTGCAATTTGTTTAAATTCCAATGTGTACAACTTCCTAATGAAATATTTGACATGAATATCTAAACAATACAGAGTAATTAAATAACAATATTTCCTGTAGCAAAGATTCATCATAATAACAGTAGGTGCCGTTTATTTACTAAAATTGAAATATTGTTACTACAAAATACAAAAAAAAAATTAAATATTAAAAAAAATATTAATTAAGAAAAAAATTGCGCGTGGTGGTTGCATAAATGTAAATAAATAAATAAATAAATAGACTTTATACTAACATAATAACAGTATATACCATTTATTTACTACAATGAAAACATCGTTATTACTAAATACAAAAAAAAATTAAATATTAGAAACATATTAATTCCGAAAAAAAATGCGCGTAGTGGTTTCGATCCCAAGACCGACAGGGTAGCAGACTGTGCTAGCGGTTCACAGTCCGTGGTCCGTGTAACATATATCTGCGTTTTCGCTCGATACCATGTGCACGCCACGCTCAGTCAACCTGCATTACCCGGGAGGCCAATGTGCACACAGCTGACTCAGAATCTGCCACACCGCCCGAGTCAATGTCCACGCGAACTACACCCACTACCTCGGTCAGTCGAAACCCCCTCGAGCACCTGCGTAAGCAATCTCTCTACTAGTCTCTGGTATCAGCATTCCTAAGCGTTGTTACTAGCAATCCATGTGAAGGTAGTCACGGTGACATTCATAATCTTCCGCCAATGAGCGAGAGGCCTTAGACTCGTTGATGAAACCAGGAGAATGACCATGATACATAGTTTCCATAGGAATGTGCCATCCAGAAAAAGTGAGTTCATAACACCAGTCTTCAGTTAGGTAATTAGCTCCAACCCGCAGATCACAATAAGAGCAGTGATGTTTTATAGCTCAGAATTTTGCCAGAGCGGCGGGGAGGCAAAGAATCCCTGTTGCAAAGAACCGATAGAAACTCATAGGAAACAATAGAAATTCTATCGGATTCTATCTAGTCTATCTGGAAGAAAAAACTCGGATATCGGCAGTTTATTTGGATCTATCAGAATCGATGAGAACGTGGTCTCTATGTGGATAACCTGATACGGAATGTATCAGATTCAACCGTTTTAATGTGCATGATGGATTATATTGGGATTTGCAGATGTGCGATCTATGGGATACAAACAGCATTGTACACACTGACCGACAGCTGCGTATATTATATGCAATTGCAGATTCGATTCAAATATTTTTCTATCCGTATTTCCACATGTTGTAAATTCATAAGTTTTTAAAGGGCGTGACAGTTTGAACGCTAATATGGCTCTATAGGTGAAGTCCACGATTTGTTTATATCAGATCTTATCGGCGAAAACTTATTCATCATCGAAATATCCTTATAGGGCCTTATGAGTGAATACAGATCCATGAGTTCCAAGTTTTTATGAAATTGAATCTGGTAATCCATGGAAAAATACACAACGTTTTCCGATAGAAATTTTTTTTTTCTATATGAATCGAGCCGGTTATCCAGATAAGTTCTGCATCTGCAGCAATTGGTATTTTCCAGTTGACATTAAATATGGATATACAGACTTAACACTGAAAATATCTATAAGACCCGAGTCGAAATTTCGAGCCTCTTTTGAATGCCCACGAACCTCTTTCTTTTGTAATGCACGAGCCGCCGACCCTCTTTCGACCCTGCCAAGCCTTATTTTCAAAGTACGGTGCTGTCGGCGAACCTCCGCTAACCCTCCCAAACCTCACATCGCCCTCCGCTAGCCTTCCCAAGCCTCCAATCGCGACTCCGCTTAACCCTCCCAAGCCTCACGTCGCCACTCCGCTAACCCTTCCAAACCTCTCTCAAACCTACGTAGCCTCTTTTGGGCCCAACGCAGGCGAATGACGATCTCGATTGAAGATCTTGGATCCGAAGGAGGTTTTAGAGGGTCGAAGCAGAATACCTGGGAGGGGGGAGAGGGGATTTTTTCTACCAAATACTACTTTTTACTTTTATTGGAATCGGATTATTGTTTTATTATTTCCTGTACTTTATAATATAATTATGAATCTAAAAATTGTTTGTCAAAAACGGTCTCCAAAAATTACAAAAAAATTAAGAAAAATTCAGTGGATTCTGTTATACTAAACACGTAGCATCGGTAATTTTTATATGAGAATATGAATCAAAATTTTTTATAAAAAATACGTAACTTTCATTCATAAATTACTACTTACTCAACTGTGTGGGTAAAGTATAGAGGAATAACATTGTAAATTGAAAAAGATCTCAAATCCACTGTTTATTGGCAACTTCTGATTATATAATATTATTTAGTGCAATTTATACGCAAGTACACATAATTATAAACAATTGACTTAAATTCGAGGTTTTAGTTCATACATATAGAGGTATCCAAAAAGGTTCAGAATGGTGGACATATATACTGTGGTTTACGTCCTCATTATAAAATTATTTACTGCTATTTATATGCAAGTACACACATACTGAAATTCTTACTTCACTCATCGATCATTTCTTCAAGGTCCTAAAGAAGTATACACGATTTAATTTGGGAGAATTCAAAGAAAAAATCTTCTTTAGTCATAAGAAGGTTAGCAAATGAGATCGTTACACCTGGGAAAAAATTCTTGAATCAAGAATAATTTTATAAGCTGGAACTTAAATTGAGAATTAAAATATTTTTGATTAAAGAATGATTTTTTTGTGTGTAATAGATACGATTGTTACATGTTTCCAAAATATGCATTAAAAACACTTATGAGAATTGCAGATTATTTATTTGTGGTGTTCTATTATAATTTAAATAAATAATAATATTGATAATACTTAGTTCCGTTAACTCCGTACTGATTGTTTTCACAGTTAAGTGATAATTACCAAAAAATGGAAATTTATGTTTCAAGTTTATGAATAGATATTAAACAAATCTCTATATTATATACACTAGGGCGTTTACAGAAAAAAAATGATTTTTCATGCTCTTACCCCTCAAAACTTGAGTTTTGATTTAAAAAAAACATCCTCGTGAAGACAGAGCTCTGTAGCTTAAAAAGAAACTGCCGCTCATTGTACGTTTCTAATTATAACAGTCAATTAACGTCTATGGCGAACTTTTTGGAAGGAAAAATTTCAGATCATGAGGATTGTATTTTAAATTGAGAAAAAAAATTTCACTGAATACATTTTTTTTTCCCCTGAATTCTAACTGTTTAGGAAAAAATCGAAACAATTTTAGGTTGAAAATTTCTTCCAGCCATCATCGTGTTCTACATAAAAATTTAAATCGATTTTATTCGTAATAATGATTTTGCGATTAAAAATTGTTTATAAGTTGGCATACATAATTCGTATCTGGTACATTTTTTTCGTGATTCCAATACGTACTGTTATGGTACTTTATTCTCTTGCTGAAATAGGAAATGATTATTAATCTTAGGGAAGATAGTATATAAGCAAGTTCATTTGCTTCTAACAATTTTTCCGCTATGAAATTATGCAAAAAAAAAAACGTAAAATGTCATTTATTTATTTATTTTCGGTAAAGATTGATGCTACGAGTAAAAAGGTGTCGTTGAAATCAATTTTTACCAAAAATGAATAAATTAATGACATTTTGCGTTTTTTTTTTGTATAATCTCATAGCGAAAAAATTTTTAGAAGCGAATAAATTTGCTTATATACTAGCTTCCCTAAAACTAATGTTGTCCTATTTCAACAAGAGAATAAAGCACCATGGCAGTACGTATTAGAGTCAAGAAAAAAATTTCACCAGCTACAAATTGTTTATGACAATTTATAAACAATTTTTAATCGCAAAATTATTATTAGCTAGTAGTAAAAAAAATCGCCAAATAGTAATGAGGCATTCAATTTTATAAGTGTGAGCCAGCATGCATCTTATATGTAAAAATTGATGAAACGAAATTCAATAGTAGTCCATAGCGTAATCGGTAGCGTCCCGGGTTAGTAAACAGACATTAGGTAGGAAACTTGTAGGTAGGTGGTTCGAATCCCAGCGCAGACAGGAATTCTGTAACGAGTGAATATCGACGTAGAACTTTTTTTTTTTTCTTGTTATATTATTTATGTTATACTGTTATCACGATAAACACATTAAGATTTTTTTTTAATTAATTTTTAAGCTCGAAATTAATTAAAACGATTCATGCACAAGGTAATTTTAATACACCGGCCTAAAGGTGGCCAAAAAGAGGTTTCGAAGGGTCTGCGAAGAATCCGAAAAAGGCAAAAAGAGGTTTCGAAGGGTCTGCGAAGAATCCGAAAAAGGCAAAAAGAGGTTTTGGAGGGTCTGCGAGGCATTTGGAAGGCCAAAAAGAGGTTTCGGAGGGTCTCGCGCGGAACCTCCGAAACCTCTTTAGAGCCCGAATGTTCACTTTCTGCCACTTTTGCAGGTTTCGGAGGGTCTCCTATCAAAGCACCCCGAACGCGTCATAACCCTCTTTTGAGCCTTCATACTCCGCAATTGGAGGCTCGCGAGAGGTCTTAAAGAGGCTCAAAATTTCGACTCGGGGATTCTATCGGAATTTTCAAATTTTTTGATTTTCAAGTATGAAGCTGGATATATCAGTCATTCCCAATACATTTATGACAACTTCTAGGTGTACTTAAAAAGCATTTCCTGATATGAATTTTGACTTGGGCGTATCATTTTGTAACACGATATTATTTATTGATTTTCATCTGCATTCTTAAAGTATAAATCATCGTTTTCAATAAGATGTTGCCATGATTTCTTTTTAATGGAGTCTATAAGGTAATTTCAGTGGAGTAAAGAGATATTGTATCTTTTGTCTATTGGGATCCCTGTGGCAAGAGTCCGATAAATATTGCTAAAGAGCGGCGCAACATTGTATCGTCCATGCATATGCCCCGCTGACCGCGCGCGTACCGACCCCACCCGATCCCCTGGCTGAGAAACGGTACAACAACCTCAATTACTTTTTGCGTAATTTAGGATGTTCTCGAGATATTTTGAAATTTAAAAAATCTGAATTTTTTGAAAATTTTGAAAAGTTGAATCCTCGGTCAGTTATTAATCTGCTCGAGGAAATCCTTTCTTAAATAAACCCAAAATTTTCTTACTATTCGCCTAACTCTTACTGTTACCAAGAATTCAAAATTTGAAAATTTCGAAAACTTCAATACTCCATCTTCCTGAAATCACGATAAGATACTCCCATAAAGCCATTGGATCTTTCGGAATATCACTAACTGGTCCCTAGCTGCATTTTCTGATAGATCCCCATGAAATGCCTTGGCAGTGAGCTCATGATTCTGCATTGGCTAACACTCCACGTGGAAGGGATACCACCACCTGGTACGTCAGGAATCTTACCCGAGTTTAGTATCATATGGTGTCTCTGTTTAATCTTATGTGTTCGACAGAGACACAATGATGTAAGAGTTAACTCGAGACGCGAGCGCAATCTATCGGCTACCGGCACTTCCGTTCTGCCATTGTTCTAAGCACGAGTGTCCTCTGTCCTGCTATTCGTGAAAGAGAAAGTTTAAAAGTGCTTTGATTAAAGAAAAAGTGCATGTTCTTCGAGAAAAAGTCGTTTTGTCACCTCGGCTGTACGTTATCTGAGTAAGTAACGTATATTTGTTTCTCTATTGTATCATTTTTTCTTTGTAGTGTTAACGGTTTCTGGCAAGAAACCTTCGAGAACATTCGAAAGGTTAATTGCGCCTGCGCGTAGACGAGAGGGGGGAGACCGAGAGCCACGAGGCAAAGAAGCACGAGGGAGTCGCGTACAGACAGCCGAGCGAGAACGTACGAACGCGAGCGGCGTGGCGTGGTCGAGGACCCGACACGTGTGTGTGTTATCGAGGGACAGGCTATGGCGAGCTTGCTTACCTTTTGAAATTGTATTAACTTAGAGTCTTCAAGTCATTATCATCGAGTCATTAAATATAGTGGAGAGGGGGGTAGCCCCGCCCGTCGGGTAGCCCCGTCCAGGTCTAAAATTTATGCTCGCTTGCTGTTTTATACTAATGTTTTCGTTTTCCTGTGTTCGTTTTAGTCCTACTAGGAACGCGCAATTCGTAGAACTCGACCTGCCTTTGCGTTCGCTCGTGAAAGCATCAATACTGAATTGTATGCGATACGATCACGTCTCGTTAAATTTAGAAAAGAGTGTACCGTTCAAAAAACGTAAGTGAATATATTCTTTACCGGGCCAAAATTTAGTATAATAATTATATCTTACATGTTTTTTTTGTTTGAAAAAATTGACATTAGTTTTAATACTAAAGTCATGGTTTTGTTCAAAATCGAATCGGGTAGCTCCGCCCACCACTTTGGCGGGTAGCTCCGCCCATTTATTCAAAGGCCTATTTCTTGTCGAAAATTCATTCAAAAAATTTACTTAAATTACCTGTCCTTTGTTTATCGTAGTCGGGCGTCAAAATGCCTAAATTCAAAGAGAGGACAACAAATCGAGGAAATTGGGGCGAAGAAAATATGAAAAGAGCGATCAAAAAAGTTCTTGAACTTGAGTCTTCGGAAAGAGCAGCGGCGGAACGATACGACGTTCCTCGCACCACGCTACGTGATCACGTTAAGGCTATACGACAAGGTCATTCGATTAGTCTTCAGCCGATACTCGGACGTTTTCAGCAAACATTCACTCCTGAGTACGAACCACAGCTTGTTGAGCATATCATCGATTTGGATAATCGTCTCATGCCTCTAACGAGAAACGAGTTTTTACGTTTGGCTTTTCATCTAGCAGAAAAGCTTGAAATTCCTCACAGATTTAATCAAGAAAAACAAATGGCTGGGAAAGATTTCTTCAGTAACTTCAAGAAAAGAAATCCAGATTTAGCACTGAGAACGCCAGAGTCGACAAGCTTGAGCCGAGCGACTGGTTTTAATAAACCACAAGTCAATCGATTTTACGACCTTCTTCTAAAACTTCAAGAACAGTTTAATTTTCAAGCTTCACAAGTGTACAACGCTGATGAAACAGGAGTCACCACTGTCCACAAAAATGACAAGGTATTGTCAGTAAAAGGAAAAAAACAGGTTGGGAAACTCACGTCAGCAGAACGAGATCGTAATATCACCACCATGTTCGCTATGAGTCCTGTGGGTCACTTTGTACCGCCGATGTTTATTTTCCCAAGGGTGAAAATGGACAAAAATGGGCGTCTAATGGTTGGCGCTCCTCCAGGAAGTATTGGCGTCGCTTCTAAAAGTGGCTGGATGAATGGCGAGATATTTCTTCGGTGGCTTCAACATTTCCAGCGGCATGTTCGTTCTTCTGAAGCTCACCCGATTCTCTTGATCTTGGATGGACATTCTAGCCACAAAGAGCTGAGTGTGATTGAATATGCTCGAAATCATCATATTCACATGCTAAGCACTCCTCCACACACAACTCATCGACTGCAGCCCCTCGACCTTGTGTTTTTCAAGCCTTTCAAACAGGCTTATGGATCGGCAAGTGCAACATGGATGCGTCGAAATCCTGGTGCTCGACTGACGGAGTATGATATTGCTGGACTCGTTAACGAAGCGTTCACCAAAGTCGCCAAATTAGAAACAGCCCAAAATGGCTTTCGCTGCTCAGGCATCGTGCCCTTCAATCAGGAAATTTTCTCAGACGTGGACTTTTTGGGTTCTGCTTTGACCGAAATCTCACTACCTGAAGATCGCGATAACCAACCAACAACATCGACACATCCGTCTACATCTACCCGTCAGGAGAAGGTTTCAAGTACATCTACTGTCCAAACAGTTAGTGGTGTACTAAATACTCTGTTGCCTCTACCAGACGCCTCAGAGAAGAGACTATCGGTTCGGAAAAGGCGAACCCAAAGGAGTGAAATACTGACATCATCTCCTTATCAGAATGAGCTGATCGAGAAATCAGCGGTTCCCACGAAGAAGCCGAAGATGACGACAAAAAAAAACCCCTCAGAAAGAAAAAGCTAAGACTAAGTCGCATCCAAAGAAAAAAGACACTGAATGTATCATTTGTGGCGAAACATTCGATGAAGACTGGATCCAATGCCACAAATGCGAAGACTGGGCTCATGAGGCATGTGTTAATATAAATCCCGGCGATTTATATTACACATGTGACGTTTGTGTCGCCAAAGATCGATTCCACATTTAATTATTACGGAGGGCGGACTACCCGCCACTTTTCTCGAGCGGTCGAATTTAAACTAAAATTAAAAATACTTTTGTTCAAATTTCTGATAATTTGTAATTTTTTTTTCTACGATATTCCATTAAAATATATCTTAGTTATAATTTTTGTTCAGTTCCGATTATTTCTTCACCCTAAATTTGAGACATAATCATAAAAAATAGAAAACTGAGCGGGGCTACCCCCCTTTCCCCTACGCTAATTTGAAATAAATATAGTCAATTCATATATATTATACGATCGTCGAGCGTGAATTCATTTCCCCTTCCCTCATACCCCTTCGCCTTGTTTCGAGCCTTCCAGGTCCGCCAGTCGGGCAGCCATCTTGGTAAGACAACGTAATCGAGTGATATCGCGAACGAGAAAATAAACGCGACAAGAACATTCGGGAAAAATTGAACTATTTATCAGTAGTTTGTCCCAAAGATCATGGTCCGTTCTCTATTGAAAAAGATTGATAGAATCCGATAGAATCCGATAGAATCCGATAGATTGGTTGTTAGAGCCAAAGAAGTGCCTGAAGTATGCTGCATCAAACGAGTTACTTGCCATATCCGCATTGAAGTCACCCACGATAACGATGTCCGCATACCGGTACTGGAATGACTCGAATACAGTCTCGAAAATATCGAAAAAACCGATTTTTGGAGGACGATAGACTGTGCCGAATAGCAGTTTACCTTTCAAGGGATGAGAGACTTCAATCAGTTGGAATACCGGTCGCATCAGGGCGGAAGCATCAGAAGCCACCAGTACATTGACTGCAAAGGATGTGCGAGTATATTGTAACATAAACCGTCAATAACCCCGGTCGCGGCTTGTTACCGGGGCGCAGTTTAGACAAATGTGTGCCGACTCAATCAATCCAGATATTATTTTACGAATCACTATATTGGGCGCCAGGAAGAATTAATTTTTATGTGGCCTCTTGCCTTAGCCACGGGTGTCCCGACCGAAATCTCGCGGAATAGAGCTTGTGAGAATACGGCACTGGGAGGTGGATTCGTTGTTCGAGGCTACCGACACGTCGAAATAAATAATTCAATACACCCACGAAGCGACGGAGGAGAAAGGAGAATAAATAAGGAGTAACTGCAATGTTTTACTCGTAATTACCGTGTATTTCCTTATGGAGAATCCCTCTCACTCGTACTCGCTTCCTCTCACGATCACGCCTTCCTTCTTTCCTCTCTATAGAGCCCGAGACGGGAACGCGTTCTCGACGACTTCTATCTTTTTCTCCCCGACGAATCGATTGGGATCTCGATTGTGCGAAGTCGGGGGGAACTCGTCTACACGAAACTATATTTTCACTCACGTAGAAAACACTTTCGGGGCTCTGAGCCGTCTATTGAGCGGTATGCACAAATTTTTATGCCGAAACTACCGAACAATGGATTATAATTAAGAATAGAAAATTTCGCACCGAGTTGCTATTCTTCGGCCCTTCTGTCCGTTTTCTGGTCAAGACAAAGACTGAGGCTCTCTCGCCTCGTGGCGCGCGGGCCCACGTTGCCCCAAGCCAATCCCCACTCTTCGACTCTCAGAGGAAAACTCTAGAAAATTCCTCGCGCACCTCGTGTCGCGCGCGAAGCTCAAACAAAGCCGGACTTGGCTATATAACCCGATTCAAATTTATTTTTTTGGATAATTGTTAAATTATGGCCGCAAAGAAGTTGCCGCGCCACAATATATACCCACGCCCCCACCCCCCCTCCCAAGACGGTCATTTCGAACTAGATTATATCCTGGGATGACCACAGAGCTATCTGGATGAGAGTTTTTTAACCAGGTCTCCGAGACTGCAATAATGTCAAAGAGACCATATCCGACTTTTTCGCTGAAATCTGTGAAATGTGCCGTGATCGATTGAACATTGACACGAGCGATTTTCAGAAAATTCTTCCGGGGAGGTGCAGCGCAATGTTGAAAAGAAGTCCCTGGGCGTCAACTCGTGGAGGAGGGGGGTGGCCCAGCCATATCCCTCTGTCGCTCAAGGTGCGCTATACCCCGTATGATGGTCGGTTCCGAGCTCCCACGTGTGTTGAGATGAACAGCACCATCCCTGACCTGAACAGAGCTGATGTCCGGATTCGATTTTGCCCAGTCCCAGGAGGCCTTCAGCAGATTGTAGAGGCCCTGGCAGATTACGATTTACGAAGATCCTGACCGGGTCGAACGAGGCATCATTATCGGCAGAGATTGAGAGAGATTGAGAGAGATCGAGAAAGGATGAGAGAGAATGAGAGAGAATGAGGGAGAATGAGAGAGAATGAGAGAGAATGAGAGGGATTGAGAGAATGAGAGAAATTAAAAGAGATTGAGAGATAATGAGAGAGATTGAGAGAGATCGAGAGAGAATGAGAGAGATTGAGAGAGAATAAGAGAAGATGAGAGAGAATGAGAGAGATTGAGAGAAAATGAGAGAAATTGAGAGAGATTGAGAGAGAATGAGAGAGAGTGAGAAATATTTGGAGAGAATGAGAGAGATTGAGCGAGAATGAGAGAGATTGAGAGGGAATGAGAGGGATCCAGAGAGAATGAGAGAGAAAGAGAGAGATTGAGAGAGAACGAGAGAGGCTGAGAGAGGATGAGAGAGAATGAGAGAGATTGAGAGAGAATGAGAGAGAATGAGAGAGATTAAGAGAGAATGAGAGAGATTGATAGAGAATGAGAGAGAATAAGAGAGAATGAGAGAGAATGAGATAGATCGAGAGAGAATGAGAGAGAATTAGAGAGAATGAGCGAAAATGAGAGAGAATAAGAGAGAATGAGAGTGAATGAGAGAGATTGAGGGAGAATGAGAGAAATTGAGAGAGATTGAGAGATAACGAGAAAGATTGAGAGAGACCGAGAGAGAATGAGAGAGATTGAGAGAGATTGAGAGATAATGAGAGAGATTGAGAAGGAATACGAGAGAATGAGAGAGAATGAGAGATAATGAGAGAGATTGAGAGAAAATGAGAGAAATTGAGAGAGATTGAGAGAGAATGAGAGAGATTGATAGAGATTGAGAGAGATTGAGAGAGAATGAGAGAGATTGAGAGACAATGATTGATTGATTGAGAGAGAATAAGAGAAGATGAGAGAGAATGAGAGAGATTGAGAGAAAATGAGAGAAATTGAGAGAGATTGAGGGAGAATGAGAGAGAGAGAGAGAGAGAGAGAGAGAAATATTTGGAGAGAATGAGAAAGATTGAGCGAGAATGAGAGAGATTGAGAGGGAATGAGAGAGATCCAGAGAGAATGAGAGAGGAAGAGAGAGATTGAGAGAGAACGAGAGAGGCTGAGAGAGGATGAGAGAGAATGAGAGAGATTGAGAAAGACAGAGAGATTGAGAGAGGCTGAGAGCGGATGAGAGAGAATGAGAGAGATTGAGAAAGAATGAGAGAGATCGAGAGAGATTGAGAGAGAATGAGAGATTGAGAGAGATTGAGAGATTGAGAGAGATTCAGAGAGATTGAGAGATTGAGAGAGAATGAAAGAGAATGAGAGAGAATGAGAGAGATTGAGAGAGAATGAGGGAGAATGAGAGAGAATGAGAGCGATTGAGAGAGATTGAGAGAGATTGAGAGAGAATGAGAGATATTGAGAGAGATTGAGAGAGAATGAGAAAGATTGAGAGAGAATGAGAGAGATTGAGAGAGAATAAGAGAGAATGAGAGAGCATGAGATTGATTGAGAGAGAATGAGAGACAATGAGAGAGATGGAGAGAGAATGAGAGTGATTGAGAGAGAATGAAAGAGTTTGAGAGAGAGAGAGAGATTGATTGATTGATTGATTAATATTTATTAGCATTGCAGCTATTTTATACATATCAAATAAATCAATCAAAAAATAAAGCTCTCTCTCTCTCTCTCTCTCTCTCTCTCTCTCTCTCTCTCTCTCTCTCTCTCTCTCTCTCTCTCTCTATCTCTCTTTCTGTCCATCTCTCTCTCTCTCTCTCCCTCGACCTCTCTCTCTCTCTCTCTCATTCTTTCTCAATCTCTCTCAATCTCTCTCATTCTCTCTCAATCTCTCTCATTCTCTCTCAATCTCTCTCAATCTCTCTTATTCTCTCTTAATCTCTCTTATTCTCTCTCAATCTCTCCCATTCTCTCTCAATCTCTCTCAATATCTCTCATTCTCTCTCAATCTTTCTCAAACTTTCTTATTCTCTCTCAATCACTCTCAATCTCTCTAATTTTTTCTCATCCTCTCTTATTATCCCTTAATCTTTCTCATTCCCTCTCAATCTCTTTTATTCTCTCTCAATCTCTCTGATTCTCTCTCATTCTCTCTGATTCTCTCTCATTCTCTCACATTTTCTCTCAATCTCTTTCAATCTCTCTCATTCTCTCTCAATCTCTCTCAATCTGTCTATATAAAACGGCTAAGATAAAACGGCGAAATTTGACGGATTTTGGTCAAACGAGGTTTCTAGCTAAGCTGGGTTCTGAGAAGTTAAATATGCAGATGGATTTAGAATTGGTCATCGGTACTGGTGACACAAATCAATATCTGGTGCTACTCCCTACATCCTTACTTATATCGCTCGATACTGTTGCAACGCTGCGACTATTCACTGTTCGTAGACGGCCAGCTCCATGGCTCAGCGAAGAGCTCAAAGCTCGAATTAAGGAGAGAAACCAATCTGTACTTGAGAGAGAGCGAGAGAGAGAGAGAGAGGGAGAGAGAGAGGAGAGAAACTTGCTCTCTACAAGCAAGCTAAGCGCACACGTAACGTATTAAGTTACACGGTTAGAAAAAAAATGTTAAATTCAACATTATTTGCATGTCCCAGAAAGTCCACTATAAAATTTATGTTAATTCAACATAAATAATTAATGTTGAGTGTTGACTATGTTAATATGTTGAAAAATTAACAGTAAAACGACATTTCGTTTTCGTCAGATAAACACATGTTATGGTTATTTCAACATTATAATAACGTCTTAAAAACAATCAGATACGTTAACAGGAGTGCAATTTAATGTCGATTCTACACATTGATTCCGTTGAAGCTACCGATTCGTTATGTCAAGATCTACATTATTTGAGAGTTGTTTCAACAGTGAAATTCTATATCAAAGAATATACGTAGCAGTTGAAGAACATAAAATAAATGTCAATTGAACGATCAATGCCGTTACATCTACAAACTCTTACTGTCAAGTTTCACTAAAATAAAATGTAATATCCCGAGTAGAAATTTCGTCCGGTTAAAATCCGGTCCATATCAGGCTATTATTTATTAATTAGCAATAAGGAATGATCTATGAACGAATTTAAAACGGTTATTCCATTATTATTTGAAACCCTGTAAATTTTGCAAAAAAAAAAAAAAAAAAGTATTGACCGGGATTTGAACCCGCGATCCTCCGCAGTCAACGAATTCAGCACTTTTGATCCTTAATTAATCATTAAAAAAAAAATTTGAATTTAGAGATTATTTTTTTTACGAGTGTTTCCGGCTTCGTAGTCCGGACGTTTTTCCGTCGAAATTAATTTTGAGCCTACCTGAGATTTTAATTTGACCTACCTAACGACCTACCTAACGACTGGCACGCTACCACTACGCTACTGATTCCTTATTATTTTCCTGTATTTAAATGACATACAAGTTCCAATGAAAAAGCGCTGTCTCAACGGGCTGGATATAATAGCGTGATATTCAGTAAAAAGGTGATATACAGCAAAAAAAATTCATTCCGTTGTTAATTAACAAATGGATTTGTTTAATAATAATTGATATTATGTTGTTTATTAATAATTATTATTATGTAATATGGCTGGATAGAATAGCGTGATATTCAGTATAAAGGTGATATACAGTGAAAAAATTTATCCAATCGTTAATTAACAAATGGATTTGTTTAATAATAATTGGTATTATGTAATAATGATAATAATAATTGTTAATTAACAAATGGATAACACAAGAACAAGAAGCATTGAAATTATAATATTCATGTAATTAATTTACTTAGTGGACCTTAGCTAACAATTACGCCCTCCTTAAAATAACGCATCACAAACGTTCCTTGAAACTTAATTTGATAGTTGTATTACAACTAAAATTCCGTCTTACGTACTCACTCGTACATTGTGTCGAATCAATTAAATAACGGTAATAACATTTATCTTGTGTATTCTTGTGTAGATATCTGAATAAAACACATTTTTTCGTGTTAAATTGACTAAAGAGTAATCGTCAGAGAATATTTAACGCGATCATGATGTCAGAACAACACATTAAAAACGTCCCGTTATATAAAACACATTTTTTCATGTTAAATTGACTAAAGAGGAATCATCAGAGTATATTTAACGCGATCATAATGTCAAAACAACGCATTACAAACGTCCCTCACAACTAAATTTATTAGTTGTTTTTCAACTACAATTTTGTGTTGTGTATTAACTCATGCATTGTGTCGTATCGATTGAATAACACAAAATTACCTATTTCGTTGTGTTGAAAATTTTTGACTGTACTTTTGTGTAGATATCTAAATAAAAAATAGTTTTTGTGTTAAATTGACTAAAGAGGAATCATCCCGAGTCGAAATTTCGAGCCTCTTTAAGACCTCTCGCGAGCCTCCAATTGCGGAGTATGAAGGCTCAAAAGAGGGTTATGACGCGTTCGGGGTGCTTTGATAGGAGACCCTCCGAAACCTGCAAAAGTGGCAGAAAGTGAACATTCGGGCTCTAAAGAGGTTTCGGAGGTTCCGCGCGAGACCCTCCGAAACCTCTTTTTGGCCTTCCAAATGCCTCGCAGACCCTCCAAAACCTCTTTTTGCCTTTTTCGGATTCTTCGCAGACCCTTCGAAACCTCTTTTTGCCTTTTTCGGATTCTTCGCAGACCCTTCGAAACCTCTTTTTGGCCACCTTTAGGCCGGTGTATTAAAATTACCTTGTGCATGAATCGTTTTAATTAATTTCGAGCTTAAAAATTAATTTAAAAAAAATCTTAATGTGTTTATCGTGATAACAGTATAACATAAATAATATAACAAGAAAAAAAAAAAGTTCTACGTCGATATTCACTCGTTACAGAATTCCTGTCTGCGCTGGGATTCGAACCACCTACCTACAAGTTTCCTACCTAATGTCTGTTTACTAACCCGGGACGCTACCGATTACGCTATGGACTACTATTGAATTTCGTTTCATCAATTTTTACATATAAGATGCATGCTGGCTCACACTTATAAAATTGAATGCCTCATTACTATTTGGCGATTTTTTTTACTACTAGCTAATAATAATTTTGCGATTAAAAATTGTTTATAAATTGTCATAAACAATTTGTAGCTGGTGAAATTTTTTTCTTGACTCTAATACGTACTGCCATGGTGCTTTATTCTCTTGTTGAAATAGGACAACATTAGTTTTAGGGAAGCTAGTATATAAGCAAATTTATTCGCTTCTAAAAATTTTTTCGCTATGAGATTATACAAAAAAAAAACGCAAAATGTCATTAATTTATTCATTTTTGGTAAAAATTGATTTCAACGACACCTTTTTACTCGTAGCATCAATCTTTACCGAAAATAAATAAATAAATGACATTTTACGTTTTTTTTTTGCATAATTTCATAGCGGAAAAATTGTTAGAAGCAAATGAACTTGCTTATATACTATCTTCCCTAAGATTAATAATCATTTCCTATTTCAGCAAGAGAATAAAGTACCATAACAGTACGTATTGGAATCACGAAAAAAATGTACCAGATACGAATTATGTATGCCAACTTATAAACAATTTTTAATCGCAAAATCATTATTACGAATAAAATCGATTTAAATTTTTATGTAGAACACGATGATGGCTGGAAGAAATTTTCAACCTAAAATTGTTTCGATTTTTTCCTAAACAGTTAGAATTCAGGGGAAAAAAAAATGTATTCAGTGAAATTTTTTTTCTCAATTTAAAATACAATCCTCATGATCTGAAATTTTTCCTTCCAAAAAGTTCGCCATAGACGTTAATTGACTGTTATAATTAGAAACGTACAATGAGCGGCAGTTTCTTTTTAAGCTACAGAGCTCTGTCTTCACGAGGATGTTTTTTTTAAATCAAAACTCAAGTTTTGAGGGGTAAGAGCATGAAAAATCATTTTTTTTCTGTAAACGCCCTAGTGTATATAATATAGAGATTTGTTTAATATCTATTCATAAACTTGAAACATAAATTTCCATTTTTTGGTAATTATCACTTAACTGTGAAAACAATCAGTACGGAGTTAACGGAACTAAGTATTATCAATATTATTATTTATTTAAATTATAATAGAACACCACAAATAAATAATCTGCAATTCTCATAAGTGTTTTTAATGCATATTTTGGAAACATGTAACAATCGTATCTATTACACACAAAAAAATCATTCTTTAATCAAAAATATTTTAATTCTCAATTTAAGTTCCAGCTTATAAAATTATTCTTGATTCAAGAATTTTTTCCCAGGTGTAACGATCTCATTTGCTAACCTTCTTATGACTAAAGAAGATTTTTTCTTTGAATTCTCCCAAATTAAATCGTGTATACTTCTTTAGGACCTTGAAGAAATGATCGATGAGTGAAGTAAGAATTTCAGTATGTGTGTACTTGCATATAAATAGCAGTAAATAATTTTATAATGAGGACGTAAACCACAGTATATATGTCCACCATTCTGAACCTTTTTGGATACCTCTATATGTATGAACTAAAACCTCGAATTTAAGTCAATTGTTTATAATTATGTGTACTTGCGTATAAATTGCACTAAATAATATTATATAATCAGAAGTTGCCAATAAACAGTGGATTTGAGATCTTTTTCAATTTACAATGTTATTCCTCTATACTTTACCCACACAGTTGAGTAAGTAGTAATTTATGAATGAAAGTTACGTATTTTTTATAAAAAATTTTGATTCATATTCTCATATAAAAATTACCGATGCTACGTGTTTAGTATAACAGAATCCACTGAATTTTTCTGAATTTTTTTGTAATTTTTGGAGACCGTTTTTGACAAACAATTTTTAGATTCATAATTATATTATAAAGTACAGGAAATAATAAAACAATAATCCAATTCCAATAAAAGTATTGAGAAACGCGTATCTTTGCCTTTTCCTCATTTTTTTTCGTTTTTAAAGTTTTAATCTGACTGAAAAACAAAAAATTATATTGGTAATACTATTTTCCATCGGACATTGTCTGAATTTAAAAAAAAATATTTTCAAAATTTTTAATTCGAATTTTCATCATGAAAAATGAGTTCAAAAGTCAAAACATAAAAAATGACTGTGTTCCCCAAAGTTTTTTTGACATTTTTTTTAACATCTGAAACGATTTCACATTCATTTATTCATGCGTAAAAAATGCGATCACCGTGGGTTTAACGACAGAAAGCAAAAACCTCAATAACTCTGAAAGTGATTATATGGAGTTTCAATGAACCGCTCGCTTTGCATTTTTTTTTTTGTCGTCAAACACACAGTGACCGCATTTTTTTATGCATGGATTTTATGTGAAATCGTCTCAGCTTTTCAAAAAAAAAAGTCAAAAAAATTTCTGGTAACGCAGTCATTTTTCATTTTTTAACATCTAAACTCATTTTTTATCATGAAAATTCGAATTTAAAATTTTGAAAATATTTTTTTAAGGGGTAACACCACTGTAAAAATCTCAAAATGCACAATTTTTTTTTGGGATCGAAGAAAAGGTAATAAGATAATAATATTTGAGGGAGTTATTAGGCATATATTTAAGTATAATACAAAAAATTATTATCCAAACATATTCAAAAATGGCAACACTGGAGCCATTCTCGCGAGACATGCGGCACGCAGTGTAACTGTCACAAATTTCAATTTGAAAAAAAAGCACTTAATCTATAGATATATTAATAGCTACAGAAATACGTAGGGTATTTTCGAGAAGTTAATTTAAACATTATTTATTAACAAATAAGTGCCCTCTCTTTTGTCGAAAATTCAAAATTTTCATTCAAATACTCGCCAATTACACAAAAATTAATATTTTTAAAATCCCCTACGTATTTCTCTAGCTATAGACATGTAGATTAAGTAGTTTTTTTCTACATTTAAATTTGCATAATTCTGCAGCACTGCGTGCCGCAGAATTCATTAGGTTTCACGAGAATGGCTCCAGTGTCGCCATTTTTAAATATTTTTTGATAATAAATTTTTGTATTATACTTAAATATATGCCTAATAACTTCCTTAAATATTATTATCCTATTACCTTCTCCCCCATCTAAAAAAAATGGTTAAAACAGCGCTTTTCTTTTGTTTTTACAGTGGTGTTACCCCTTAAAGTTCAAACAATATCCGATGGAAATTAGTATTACCGATATATTTTTTTTGTTTTTAAATCAGATTAAAACTTTAAAAATGAAAAAAAATGAGAAAAACGCAAAAATAGGCGTTTCTCTCTTAATTACGTAGCAAAATGTCTGAAATTTTCACACTTTGTTTATTCAAATGTGTTTAACAAAATATAATCGAAGATATAAAATCGAAATTTTGAGGCCCAAAACCGATACCACCATTTGCATTTGTGGAATGTCTCATATATTATGGCATTTTTAGAATTTTTGATCTGCCATATTGGATTTGCCACATTCGATTTTTTATTTTTTTTTCCAAAATTGACATGGTTGTAGGTACTAAATAAAGGGTGGAAGACGGTACCACCACCATCTTTTGAGTAGCTCGCAACATACAACTGATCAAGTATTCTCTGGCGTGTCAAATACATGATGTGAATTACCAAAGTTCATAAACAGTTGATAGCGTAGTGGGTAGCGTGTTAGGTAGATAGGTAGGATATGGATGGGTAGGTCGCCGGTTCAAGTCCCTGTCGGGGAGAATAAAATCCTGTCGACAAATCCGTGCTGGATTCTTTTTTTTCAGTGTCATTCTCTTCCATGATCTATAACGACGACAAAATAATATGATGAAATACAAAAATTGTTTAATAATAATAATCTTTTATTTTATCATATTACTTTAGAATATTGCAGTTATATAACTGTTATGACTTTTGTTACATTACCTTGCAATATAACTGTTACATACCGGGTATATAACACGTTATATAACATATAGTTATATTGATGAGTAGGAAATTGTAACTTACATGTAATTTACATGTAACGGCCAGGTAATATTAACTGTTACAACCGGTAACATAGCCGTTACATTGCTGCAACATAACTGTATTCACTGGGGCACTAGTACTTTTTCACGCACTCGTGGTATATGTGATAGAACGCGTATACGAATTCAAAAATAACGGCCACATGCCATAATTCTCTGAAAACGGTTTCCACAAAGCCTACACACACACTTGAGTGATCTAATACACCGTTTTTGAGATAATAAGTAATAAATTCATTGCTCGATTCTGCACTAGTTTTTTTTTTTCAAATGGTTCGCATAGCTTGAGCCACACTCGCGTTGAACCGACTTGTTCGTAAATTGAGCCCGTTATAAGTATTTCGTAATTACTCACGATGCGACATCAACCGATATAACTGTACCAATAGTTCCTTTAATTACGTTTCTTTTTCACCGTTTTGATCCCACTTCTGATTTTGTTATAGTTTTCTTTACTTATTGTGTTAAGGAGATATATGAGATCGGGTATTGACTAAATTCAGACGCATGATAAAATCTCCTTGTAAATACTTTGTGTATTCTCGACAAAGGTCGGAGACGGACTACCGCCTTTTCCGTTATAATTATTTACCTAAAATTCGACTCTTGTCGTCGCTCGCCAATCGATCACGTGATCGAAGTCAGAGTCTCTATGCTAACGTATAATAATATACGTATACTATATGTTTACCTTCGAATCCGATATATATTACATATTGCAATTGACATATTTCGAAAACATTTCAGAAATATCAAAAACGTTATATTGCAAATTGCATATTTCAGAAATATTTCGGAAATATCCAAAATGTTATATTGCAATTGACATATTTCGGAAACATTTTAGAAATATCCAAAATGTTATACTGCAGTTGTCATATTTCGGAAACATTTCAGAAATATCGAAAATGTTATATATATTGCAATTGACATATTTCGGAAACATTTCAGAAATATCGAAAATGTTATATTGCTATTGACATATTTCAGGTACATTTGAGACATATTTCTAAATTATGTTGTGAATCTAAAACTTTGAAACATTTCTGAAATATTTCTGACATATTTCTTGCCGTGTGGTTAAATATTAGCTCGGTATACGAATAAATTTTCTTATTCGTGATTCTATCACGGTTATGGGTGCATGAAAGAAAAACTCTTTTCCCTTATCGACGTGGGTATACAATTTATTGTACGATATTGATATGAGCAACAAAAAATTTAATGTACGTGACACACGCTAAATTAATATTGTGTGTCTGATTATTGTGATTTTGGGTGAATTAAAATAATACGGATATTTATTTTCTAGTGTAGATTTTACAAAATGGTTACAAGTAATAGAGTCTGAATGTTTGAAGTAGACTGAAAACGAAGCGTCGTGAGACTCGTTTACATTTATAGTGGGGAATTTCGGAGATTGTGATTGGTTGGATGAAGTGTAGGCGTGGAGAAGTCGTTGCTTGAAAAACCAGGGTAAACACTGACATATGTACGGTCAACGATCCACGGCGGTATCTTGTCAGATGTTATTCGCGCTTTCGCTAACGTCGTTTGTAGCCTTGTAGAAAGGGATATATGAAGACGTATATTATTTTGCTCGTCGATGTTGCGGCTGTGGACGGGTTGATCTTCGTGAACCAATCACTGTGATCCATTGCTGCGGCGGTGCTCGTGGCTGTACCACCGGTGGCGGTCGCGCTTCCTGACGCCTCCGTTGCAGTGGCCGTGGCGCTACCTGTCTCAGCCGCGCGTCAAGCTCCGCCTGCACCCTCCTATCCCTATCCTGCTCTCTCTGTTGGGAATTATTTACATTTCCTCTTTTTGCCCTGTTTCTCAGTCCATTCTCATAAACAGAAGCCCCCTCGTTGGGTAAATCCGATTTCGATATTTCCGTTTTTTCAAGACTGACGTCGTCATTATTGAGCTGAAATTTAAATATTTTTTTTTTCGGGTTTGGGTTGGGTTCTGGTATATTTTTTTCGAGCTTCCGATTATCATTGTTAGTGCCAGAATAAAGGGGTTTGTCGAAAAAAAAAATCACGAAAATTCGGAACAGTAATCAAACCAGACAATCACCATTGTTTTTTGAAATATATGTATCTCTACATAATATAAATATTTCCATGCAACTGCTGTCTGTGTACAAGAAACGGAAATCCAACCCAACTTTGAAATAACATAAGCCCAACTCGAACCTGAACATACCAAAATCCAACCTTAAACATGTGTAGATTGGAAAGGTGAGCACCTATAGCGCCCGAGCTATGACTAATAGTATATATAGTATATATTTGCCGCAATTTATGCAATTGAAGATGAATATTTTTGCAAAAACTCACGTAATCATCCACGATATTGTTGCTGTCCAATTTGGATAATTGCTTGCCGTGTGTGGATTGTTGTATTTCTTCGGAATAAACGCGGACTAACGCGAAAACGAGAAGCCAAATGACAAAAGACTGGTGTTGCTGCATCCTGGTGTGATGCAAACACGATGATTGTAGAAAAACGAACGAGCTACGTACTGCTTAACCTTCTCGGTGATTCTGAGTATCGAGAATCTCGGATTTTCGGCTTAAATAGTCAATTTTGCGGATAAATCTTCCGGCAGTTTTTTTTTTCAGGTGGAAATAATACTGTTTGCGCAAGAGCTCGGATGTCCATGCACACGTCGTTGCTCAATATTTAACGAGTTAAATGGTGCGTGGTCCTTAGAATATTAAATTTTCAATAAAACAGTTAAATTTTTTTAATACTGAGTTAATTGTACATTTTCCGTTAATTTACTTGGTTCATCATACTTTTGCTTAGTTATAATTATACTCTTTGACGGTTAATTATATTTTTTACCTTGTCCATAGTCTGCCTAGGGAAAGTGACGCAGTTTAAGATTTTTAACTAGAAGAAATTCCTTAAAAAAATGAAATTTTTCATCGAGAGCATCGGTATAAAATGATCTGTGTATGAATTAAAAAAAATTTTCATCGACGCCCTGTTTATTGACTTGGGTAATTAAAAAAATTACACGAGGAACAAAACAGGAGATGGCCCAGTAAACACGTTTTATTGCGGCAATATAACATGGGATACATCGGCGTTATATAACGTGGAAGTAACATTTTCATGTACTATTTGTTATATGCTGGTTACATAACTGGTATATAACGTTTTTACATCACAGTAATGTAAAAAAGTTTTGTAGCCGTTACGTAACATGTTTGTAACGATGTGAGTGTACCTTTAGTGATATTTATGTAACGTTAATGGGGTGTAACTTGGTAACATTACAGTATTGTTACATGACTCTGTAACATTTACGTAACATGCTTGTAACAATGAGAGTGTACCATTGGTGATATTTATGTAACGTTAATAGGGTGTAACTTAATAACATTACAGTAATGTAAAATGACTGTGCAACATTTACATAAACATGCTTGTAACAGTGTGAGTGTACCTTTGGTGAATTTATGTAACGTTAATGGGGTGTAACATAATGACATTACAGTAATGTAACATGACTCTGTAAAGTTTACATAACATGCTTGTAACAGTGTGAGTGTACGATTAGTGATATTTATGTAACGTTAATGGGGTGTAACGTAGTAACATTACCGCAATGTAACATGACTCTGTAACGTTTACATAACATGCTTGTAACAATGTGAGAGTACCATTAGTGATATTTATGTAACCTTAATGGGGTGTAACGTAGTAACATTACGGCAATGTAACATGACTCTGTAACGTTTACATAACATGCTTGTAACAATGTAAGTGTACCTTTAGTGAATATTTGTAACGTTAATGGCGTGTAACATAGCGATATTACAGTAATGTAACATGACTCTGTGACGTTTACATGTTAACGTTACATAACATGCTTGTAACAATGTGAGTATTTAAATGTGTAAAAAAATATAACCGAAAATTTCAAATCGAAAGTTTGAGGCCCAAAACTTATGCCACTATTTGTGGAATATCTCATATACTATATTATGTCATTTTTAGAATTTTTGATCCGCCATATTGGATTCACCACGTTCAATTTTGTTATTTTTTTTTTCAAAACCGCCATGGTTATACTAAATAAAGGGTGGAAGACGGGACCACCACTATTTTTTGAGTAGCTCGCAACATACAACTGATCAAGTATTCTCTGGCGTGTCAAATACATGATCTGAATTACCAATCTACATAAACAGTTGATAGCGTAGTGGGTAGCGTGTTAGGTAGATAGGTAGGATAGATAGGTAGGTCGCAGGTTCGAGTCCCCGTCGGGGAGAATAAATTCCTATCGAGAAATCCGTGCAGAATTCTTTTTTTTCAGTGTAACCCTTCCATGACCTAGAACAACGAGAAAATAATATGATGAAATAAAAAAATTATTTAATAATAATCTTTTATTTCATCATATTACTTTAGAATATTGCAGTTATATAACTGTTATGACTTTTGTTACATTACCTTGCAATATAACTGTTACATACCGGGTAAATAACACGTGTTATATAACATGTTATATTGCTGAGTGGGAAATTTCTACTTACATGTAAGCTACATGTACTATCCAGGTATCATTACTTGTTACTTTCGGTTACATTACCGTTACATTGCGACTACATTACTGCGTTTACTGGGGATATTCCGACTTGTAGGGGAAATTTTATTTAGCAAAAGTAAGGAGAGACATACACCCGTATGCACGAATGTCCGTGAGCCATTTTTCTTTCTTAAAAAACAAAGTAATTTTTAGATCTTACATTTCCTCTTGCATCAGAATCTTATTAAAATTATTTGTAATCCTCACGAATTATCATAGAGGTAGCTCAATGAATTAAACAGAGAAAATAAGGTTTCTCCGTTGATAAAACACATGTTTCGTATGGAATATGTACGAGGTAGCAAAATGTTGAATCATTATTTGATGAATATACAGTATTCCTTATTGCGGCATATTTCTACGAATATGTTTCGGCAGATGGTCCAATGCACTGATCGAGCGGCTGACATAATTTGCTCAATTTTAACGCTTCTAAATGACCCATTGAAACAAACCAACTCCTTCACGTACATTATATGCGACGCGACAAGAGCAAATAAAAATAAATGTTTGCCCAAGCTTTTTTCCCCATCTAATACGGCCTACTTGCACGAATTTTTTTCGATAGATTAAGCAATACAGTCACGCACCATTAAGGTAGAACATCAGCTTGGTAAATATGGTGATAATGAAATGAAACTTTCAGAATATATTTTTGAATGTACAGTCGGACTTCTCAATAAGAGGGTTCTCAATAAGAGCGCACAATTAGAGCGCCACGGATGACCGTGCTCGAGCAATACCCCCACTACCGTGCTTATTTTGAATGCCACCGGATTCATTTCAAGGCTTCTCAATAAGAGCGTCGATGAAGTTTGATTATCAATGACTTTCTCGTTTTGTTAACGCGATGATTTAAAAAAAAATAATAAAAAATGCATTGTTTTTCATTTATCGATCTGGGCAATCTTGTTTAGCAATAGCTAATTTTTATTTCAGTGTATTTTTCGACTGAATTTTGAAGTTTTGATTACAATTTTTTAGAAATAATAAATTCATGTACAAACATATTGAAAAAATAGTTTGACAAGAATATGTACACCGTAAAAAAAAAAAATGGTAAATTCAACTCGAAAACGATTGAATCAACTCATTTCTAGAGTAACATATGGCGAACCACATTTTCGAGTTGATTCAACTCATATATAGCGCTGTTTTAACCACAATATGTAGCACGATAAACTCGATTTGTGGTTGTCTCAACACGAGATGTGACTGGTTCGACAATATATCTATTTGATGTGACTCATTAGTATGGTTGGAACAGCTACATTTTTAGTTGACTGAACTCGATCTGATGGTACAATTAACTCGATTTGTGGTTCTTTCAATCAAAAATAAAGTCCATGCACCCAGAAATATAGTTCAAGCCACTAAATATTCGGTAGAACGAGCTCGATTTGTGGTTGTCTCAACTCGCGATGTGGCTCATTCAACCTGATATTTATTTGGTGTGACTTATCAACATGGTTAAAACAGCCACATTTTTGCTTGATTGAACTCGATCCGATGGTATATTTAACTCGATTTGTGGCTCCTTCAACCAAAAAATAAAGTCCACGTACGCAGAAATATAGTTGAGGCCACTAAATATTCGGTAGAACGAACTCGATTTATGTTTGTCTTAACTCGCGACGTAGCTCATTCAACCGGATGTACATTTCGCGTTTCTTAAATTTCGAGCTTCAAAATTAATTTTAAAAAAATTATAATGCATTTATCGCGATAAAAATATAACAGAAATGATATCACACGAAAAAAAAAGTTCTCCGTTGATATTCACTCATTACAGAATTTCTGTCTGAGCCGGGATTCGAACCGCCTACCTACAAGTTTCCTACCTAATGCCTGCTTACTAACCCAGGACGCTACCTATTGCGCTATCGACTACTATTGGATTTCGTTCATCAATTTTCCGATATACCCTGCATGCTGGCTCACACTTACAAAATTGAATGCGTCATTACCATTACCATTTGACGATTTTGATTAGTAATAGAATTCATTTTCACACAACTTTGCTAGTTTTACATTTATATTTTTTATTTATATTTTGAGTTTCGATTGAACTTTTAATCGAGTCGTTCCACCTCTTTTTCGTTGAAATGACGACGCATAGTTATCGGATAAACCACAAATGTAGTTGAATCAACATGATATTTGGTTAAAAGAGCTGGTGGGTGTACTTCCGTTTAGCCGATACCTCCGATTGATCTCAAATTTGGTATACCTATGTATTTTGACGCGCTGAAAACGAATATGACCTTCAAAATACCCGCAAATTTTATTTTCAAGGTTAAATCGATGAAAAATCGATTTTTTTAGTGTTTTTCGCGTTTATTGCAATAAATATTGACGTTAAAGAAAAATGTTTCGAATAAAAGTTGTAGGCCATTAAGCAATAGACATTTTTTGTCGAATACATTTTTCGTGTAGAACCACTGGTTTCAGAGATAAATGCGAAAATTGTTGGAAATTTGTATATTTTGCCAAGACTCCATTAGTTTTGATATGAGAATCACTCACGCACTTGTGTGTGTGTGTGTGTGTGTGTGTGTTTGCGTGTGTGTGTGTGTGTGCGTGTGCGTGCGTGTGTGTGCGTGTGTGCGTGCGTGTGCGTGCGTGTGTGTGTGTGTGTGTGTGTGCGTGCGTGTGTGTGCGTGCGTGCGCGTGCGTGCGTGTGTGCGTGTGTGCGTGTGCGTGCGTATGTGTGTGCGCGCGTGTGTGTGCGTGCGTGTGTGTTTGCGTGTGCGTGTGTGTGTGTGTGTGTGCGTGTGCGTGTGCGTGTGTGTGTGTGTGTTTGCGTGCGCGTGCGCGTGTGTGCGTGTGTGTTTGCGTGTGTGTGTGTGTGCGTGTGTGCGTGCGTGTGTGCGTGTGTGTGCGTGTGTGTGTGCGTGCGTGCGTGTGTGTGTGTGTGCGTGTGTCCATGCGTGCGTGCGTGCGTGTGCATGCGTGTGTGTGTGTGTGCGTGTGCGTGTGTGTGTGCGTGTGTGTGTGCATGTGTGTGCTAGGTGAGTTTATGCACCGAAAGCAAATTGGACCGCAGGGGAGGGGGTTCGGGGGGCGGAGCCCCCCCGACCTATCAAAAACGTAATTTTTATGATTTATTTTTCTTCTAATTCTTTTTAATATGAATAACAGTCCTTTCAGTTCTGATTTGGTTTTTTGGTTTTGGTTTGTGGTTTGGGTTTGGGATGGAAAGTCTATTCCAAATTTTAGCCGAATCCTATATAAATATAGTAAGAATACACCTCGACATATGTATGGAAATAATAAGATGTCACCGAATAATTTTTTATGGGGGGATGACCGACGCGATTTCTCTTCGCCATCGTGTTCAGGTTTTGGGTTGGGTTGGGTTGGGTTGGGTAATTTTCGTATTTATCTCCGAAACCAGTAGTTCTACACGAAAAATGTATTCTACAAAAAATGTCTATTGCTTAATGGCCTACAACTTTTATCTGAAAAATTTTTTTCTAACGTCAATATTCATTGCAATAAACGCGAAAAACACTTAAAAAATCGATTTTCATCGATTTGACCTTGAAAATTAAATTTGCGGGTATTTTGAAGGTCATATTCGTTTTCAGCGCGTCAAAATACATAGGTATACCAAATTTGAAATCAATCGGAGGTATCGGCTAAACGGAAGTTTATCTTCCATAAAACTGAATTTAACACAAAAATCTGAACTTCCATAAAACTGAATTTAACACCAAAGATCTGAATCTAATACAAAAAAAGGATAACGCGAAAAGGGAAAACAACGACGAAAATATTTCATAGAGCTCCAACGGTGAGTAACCCGGTAGTTTCGGTTACGGGACTCGAGCCGTCATGGGGTGTCGACCGGGGTCGGAGACACCGCGCAACACGAACGAAGATATGCTGACACATGCGAGAAAACATTTTGAGATACTTACTACTTCGATGATTATGGAAACAAAGTGAGGTAATAGGCCGGCGAAAATTGGACGATGACGACAACGGAAACGATTTACCGCGAGGTTGAACGTAATGGTAGATTTGTGGCAGGGCAAATAATGTCCAACAAAAAAAATGTTCACACGAAAAAAATGTATATTGCTCTTTAAAACACAATGTTCACACGAAAAGTAAATGAAAAGTCTGTTCACAACAAAATAGGAATAAAAATATTGTCCGCAAAAATAAAATGGTTCGCAAAAATAAAATTGTTCGGCATTGAAATCGGTTAAATAAAATAAAATAAAATAAACTTGAGATACTGTGTCAAAAATGATGAAAAGTATATAAAGAAAAATAATTGACGCGACGAACAGCGATTCTGCCTAAAAATTTCTCCGGACTTTCTGAACGTTCTGACATACCGCGACTTCAAACTAAGATCTACTCTGGCCTCCGACTGCCAGCGATTCGTTACTTAAAATTTTCTTCCGACTCTGACGAACATACCTCGGGCTCATTACCCGGTCTTATATAGGGTCCTCTAGGATGGCTTAGTTTCGGCGGTGGGGAGGTACGCCCTTAGACGCCTTAGACGCTCCAGGCTCCTCCGCCGCCTCCACCTCGCATCCCCAATGATCCCCTAGAATCTATATAATCGAAAATTTATACTTATGATTAACACGAATTCATCCTTATAATATAATATTCACTCCTGCATTCCTTTATAATAATTATTCCATTATTACCTAATAATCAGAAAACGAATTTCTCGTACATACGCCGTCTTTTCATGAAGACGCTCACTCTGTCTCTCTCATACTTACATATTTCGTATTTACTTTCTCACTTACTCTATCCCTCGTTTTGGAGGTACCACACAGTGGAGGAGTAAACCCCTCTTCTTCATTCTGGTCACTCTCTCCTTCTCATCCCTCCATGTGACTTCTCATCCCTCCATTTGACTTCTCCTACGGGCCACGCGTTGACCCGTCATAGGCTCTCGATGTCACACACACATACATACACATCCATTCGTATTTTCCCATTCGTACTCTCGTTCGGTGACAACTTCTCCTCTGTTTCTCTGTATCTTTCTCGCTCTGGATTTCGTTCGATCTTTTCTCTCATTCTATTCATTCCTATTTCTTTATAATTATTCACCATGCGGAGGTTCGGATGCAATGGTGTATGTCATGCTATTTCTTTTGGATTATAATTAATTCTTTCCAATAATTATACGAAAGGAAATTATTTTAGCGTATCCAAACTACTCAAAATTCTCATAATTATTAACCACTTATTCAAATTCTACATTTGTTACAACAATTGAAAATTCTATCTATGTACTCCGGATCTTGTGCAATTTTATGATTCCGGCTTTATCATGTCTTTTACTTGTCGTTACAGGAAAGATCTATCTTCATGAACACGCAACTATCACACATACATTCATTCATCAAACTCGTAGTTATTATAGGAAAAGGATTCGTTCACAATTTTCATTTCCACATAAACCTTTATCCATGCATTACGAAATCTCCTGAAATCTTTGAATTTGGTCATTTTTAATTAAAAGAAAAACGTTAATTAAATAATGCGCTTGCTACGCTTTTGGGGTCTTTGTTGGATTCGATGCCGAATTTTGGTGTCGCCCCTCCTTCATAGGCGAGAGTTTGGATTCGTATGTTGATGGGACATACGCCTTCCGAATCCCAGGACTTGGGACAAAGCGCTGCTTGCTCTCTTTCTTTGGCTATAGACTCGGCGTTCTCTTCGTGCAGCATAAACATTCAGTGCTCATTAAATTGGAGTCCAATAACAGTCCAAGCATAAACAGATATTCTCAAAAGTTTGTTTAATTTTGGTCGTCGATGATTGGGTGCTTCGTCGAAATCTTTCTTCCATCGAGTCTCCTCGACTCGACCACTGCGTTAATTTATCGATCACGTGCAGAGCTCATGTAGGCCGCCCATGAGAATTATCCGATGACTTTTTCCAGACGCCGTTCCCAAAAAGTCGTAACAAGGCTAAAATCTCCCATAATTTCGGAGCAAGGAAAAAAAGAAAAACAACAAAGATTCAAAGAAGAATTCTCTTCTCTTCGACCAATTTCGATTCGTGGAAATCCCGACCTAGTTTAAAATAAAATTGAACATTTAAATGCAATAATCTATAATCTAACGCCACCTTTACCATCACCGATGACCTGACCCAGGTACCCATGCTCATTCTTGATTTTACATTTTTACATCCGTTCACTCACGTACTTTCGGGAATTCAATTCATAAAGTCTTCATTCGAGGATAAGGAAAAAGAGGATCACCGGTCACTTAGCTTTAGAGGAGCCATACACGCTCTGTCTCTCCTGCTTTCCTTCTCACACACACCCAAAGAGACCGCCTGTGGTTCTCTCGAAGGCAAAGACTTTGCACTCAGCCTGTATTAGTGTTCCATGCACATTGTTTTTCGTTGTACACAAAGGCCCACCACTTCTGAGTAATCTGATGCCATGGCCAAAGATTTCTTCAGCATCGAGGGATGTTTTTCTTCACGCACGACGATGGACGTTTTGTTATAAAGAGCTGCGATATCGACGCCGCCATGGCGTCACCTCTCGATAATTTATGCTCACTTGAGACCATATTCGTGTCGACGAAGACAGCCCGAACTATCCGAGTTCTCCAAAGAAAAAAACGTTTCTCTCGTATGACCGGGTCCCTTTCCTCGTATTGAATTTTATTGAGAATTACAAGATATAAGTAATCTCAAATCGATGCAAAAGTCCCGAAAGTCGCGGGACGTAACACGAGTATCGAAATTTTTTTCGCTACCCGCTACTTTTGTATCGAGTATCGAAAATTTTTTCGCTACCCGCTACTTTTGTATCGAGTATCGAAATATTTTTCGCTACCCGCTACAAAAGTAACGAGTAACGAAGTATCAAACCAAATTTCGTTACTTTTTTTTTTCTGGAATCTAGTTCCTTCAACGTACAGCGATTACAATTACCCAATAATTGGAACATTAAAAAAAATTTTAGAATGATTCTCAATTTTTTGGGAGTTCTTCATCTTTTTTTTTCAGTTCCTTAATATTGCGAACATTTAAAATATTTTTACAACGATTATCAATATTTTGGGAGTTCATCATAATTTTTAATTTAATTTTTTTTAGTGGTTCCTTAAGCGTACCGCGATTACACTTACCCATTATTCCGAACATTCAAAATATTTTTAGAACGATTCTCAATATTTTGAGAATTCATCATATCTTTTTTTTTTTTAGTAGTCCCTTAACATTAGGAATATTAAAAATATTTTTACAACGATTCTCAATATTTTGGGAGTTCACAATATCTCTTTTTTTTTGTTTTTTTTAAGCGTACCGCGATTTCACTTACCCATTATTTCGAACATTCAAAATATTATTAGAACGATTCTCAATATTTTGGGAGTTCACCATACTTCTTTTTGTTTTTTTTTTAAAGTAGTTCCTTAATCGTACCGCGATTAGACTTATCCATTATTTCGAACATTCAAAATATTTTTATAACAATTCTCAATATTTTGGGAGTTCATCATATCTTTAAATTTTTTTTTTTCGAATCAGTAGTTCCTTAAGGATGTATGGGCCTGCAGTCTCAACCAATAAAAGTTTCGCTGAGAATTTAAAGTACTTCGCGTTGAACCATAAATCTGAAAAAAAATCAACCATATTGAAGATGATAATAATATCGTTTTCTAATAAAAACAATGCCGAAAAACTATCAAAAGATTGTTTAAACAACAAACTTTTGCAAAAACTTCCCGTAAAAATGTTTTTCGATAATATCTAACAAATTCCTCGATTTTTCTGAATACATATGAATTTAAAAAAAAATTTATCATGGTTTTTAATTCGTGTTTTTTAGGATTTTGAAAAACTGTATTTATCAAAGTATTCGTTTGATGATCCAAATACTTCGTGAATTTAACATGAACCTTTGTACGAGAACATTCCAAAATTCACCACTTTTCTTGCAATTTTCAAAATAAAAAATGTTTAAAAACAAAAATAAATAAACCATAAGAAAATTCCTGAAAAATTCGTACGCGTTAAGGATGTATTGGACGTACGTTCCCAACCAAAAGTAACTTTAGTCGACAATATTGCATACTTAATGATAAGATAAAAATCGGGAAAAATTCACCCACAATAAAGACCATAAGAAGATTAATTGTTATTAAAGCTTTGCCTCGATGTCGCTACATAAAGTCAGTTATAACTGGACTGTCCTTTCTGTCTGTTGTGTATGGTTGGTGGGCATACACCAGCCTGTAATTAGGGGTTTCCCCCATTTGCATTGAAATAAATAAATAAATAAATAAATAATAATAATGCCAAAAAGTTATCAATAAATGATTTAAACAAAATATTGTTTAAAAAATTTTTGGAGAATGTTTTTTTTCGACACGAGAAATGAATTCTGTCATTTTTCTGACTACACATGAATTTTTTAAAAATTTCCTTACCATTTTGAAATTTCGGTTTTCGAAAATTTTTTAATTTCGAAAAATGAAGGGAAAATCGTGAAATTTGGATATGTTTTTGTAAAAACGTTGTCTATTACAATTAAGAAGTTTCCGGGGCATTTAACGAATAGTTTCGTAAATACAACCTTTACAAATTTCCGAAAACCGAAATTTCAAAATGGTAAAAAAATTTTTTTAAAATTCCTGTGTAGTCAGAAAAATTACCGAATTCATTTCACGCGTCAAAAAAAAACATTCTCTGAAAATTTTTCAAACAATTTTTTGTTTAAATAATTTATTGATAGCTTTTTGGCATTATTATTATTAAAAATTAATCTTCTTATCGTCTTTATTGTGGGTGAATTTTTTCCGATTTTTATCTTATCATGAAGTATGCAATATTGTCGACTAAAGTCACTTTTGGTTGGGAAGGTACGTCCATTACATCCTTAAATGAATTTTTCAGTAATTTTTTTTATGGTTTCTTTATTTTTGTTTTAAAAAATTTTTTATTTTGAATATTGCAAGAAAAGTGGTGAATTTTGGATATGTTCTCGTACAAAGTTTCATATTAACTTCACGAAGTATTCGGATCATCAAACGAATACTTTGATCAATACAGTTTTTCAAAATCCTAAAAAACACGAATTAAAAACCACAATAAAATTTTTTTTAATTCGTATTTATTCAGAAAAATCGAGGAATTTGTTAGATATTATCGAAAAACATTTTTACGGAAAGTTTTTGCAAAAATTTGTTGTTTAAACAATCTTTTGATAGTTTTTCGGCATTGTTTTTATTAGAAAACGATATTATTATCATCTTCAATATGGTTGATTTTTTTTCAGATTTATGGTTCAACGCGAAGTACTTTAAATTCTCAGCGAAACTTTTATTGGTTGAGACTGCAGGCCCATACATCCTTAAGAAACTACTGATTCGAAAAAAAAAATTTAAAGATATGATGAACTCCCAAAATATTGAGAATTGTTATAAAAATATTTTGAATGTTCGAAATAATGGATAAGTCTAATCGCGGTACGATTAAGGAACTACTTTAAAAAAAAAAAGAAGTATGGTGAACTCCAAAAATATTGAGAATCGTTGTAAAAATATTTTGAATGTTCCTAATGTTAAGGAACTACTAAAAAAAAAAAAACAAAGATATGATGAACTCCCAAAATATTGAGAATCGTTCTAAAAATATTCTGAATGTTCGGAATAATGGGTAACTGTAATGGCGGGTAGGTGCTACCGCTGACCACGTCCTCCGCTGTGGGTGGTGTGGGAGCCCCGAGTTAGTGGGGATAAATCCCTAACCGATTCAGGTCGCTGCAAATGACGATCACTGAAGGATCCGATCCGATCCTCCTGGAGGGGAATCGGGGCCCTCGTATCATCTCGTCGGGGGTTGGGTGACGCGTGAGTTTCGGATGCCGCAGCCTCGTCCCAGGACGACCCATTTGATGCCGAAGTGCGGCAGCGATTTGTAGCAATCCACGGTGCAAAACAAAATATGGACATATAAAACTTACCGATATCTATTCAGGACAGTTTCTTTTAGGTGATGGATGAGTTTCAGAACAGTACTTTATAAATCATCCACGTAAATACAATAAAAAATAAATAAAAAAATGCCGTTTAAAGAGGGACAGACTGAAATTGGAATTTTTGTTTGTTTGTATATGGATATTTTTCAAATCTTGATCACTTTTATGAAACTTTTGAACTAGAAACTGACCAAAACTCAGGGTGTGTAGGTCAAATATTTTGTGAATTATAGCTATTTTTCTAATTCTAAAGTATACTTCTTAAAAACGTTCCCTGCGCATACAGTGTTATCGCAGAGGGTTGAAATTTGTTCCTCACACATATACTATCATAATCTAAAAATTTGTGGAAGGAATTTTCAAATAGACTTTATTTGGCTATTCAAGCTATTACCAATGCAGAGGTATTTTTTAAAATTATAATTTGTCGTACATTATGTACCAGACAATGAGTTCTATTGACACTACACCAAATTCCTTCCACAAATTTCAAGATAATGTTCCCTAGAATATGCGTTTCAAAGGGGAAAGTGATCGGACTAAAACTAATGCGCAGGAGATTTTTTGAATACCCAAAAATACAATTCCGAAATAAACGCGATTGAATGAAATTTTCTTGGAACAATTCCTAAGAAGCAAAAAGTGAATGGGAAAGGCTGAATTTTGTTCTGTGAAGATTCCTGACGAATAGTAGTTGATATTGGAGTTTATTTATGGCCATTACTAGTTATCACCACTGGAAAAATTGTACAACTCACAAGAAGAGAGGTATAGATCCGGATGATGGATTCAGTTCAAACTCCTAGAAGTTACTTCTTGGGGTAAAAAATGAAACCTATGCTGTTCAATTCAATCTTACAGGTCTTTCTTCTCTGTACGAGCCTAAATTTGTGATATTATTGAGCGATTCATCGATTACCTGCGATGATCCAATATATGTCATTCTAATTGAACCTAATCACTCATGTTGATCAAAAGCAGCTGATTTGCAATAAAAAAATGTTTCTGTTTTACACAATGAAATGATCACAAGTCTCATCTTTGAAATTCACAATTTGTAGCGAAAGTCGACGCTCTCAAGTCTTTGTCGCTGCATCGGATTATCAGACTCCTTGCCCGGCTTATCATTATACATTCATTCTGTAATATATTTATACAATGTGTAGTAAGCTCATTTGATTAATATTCATAGCTTACAAATTTCAAACAAGTGTAACGTGTCGCAAGACCCATCTGACACTTGCGAACCAGCGATATCCAACATCAGTTTCACTATCACTTTATTGACAGTATTGCAGATTCCGCACATTACTACATATAAAACATGAAGCTTTGGGAAATTATCATATAAATTTGAGAAAAAATTACACTTTTCTGTTGCAAAAGTTTTCTCAGGTTGTTGGCTGTTCATAGTAAATGATTCATATCGCATATGTATATATGTGAGAAAATCAATATTCTATAAATTCAGAAGTAAACATTGCTGTTCATTTCATGTTTCAGAAATCACATTCCATCATTGGTACTTGGTTCACGATTCTCGAATTGCTTTAGATACACGAATATAACCCGAATTTGCGAAAAGAAAGGTTATAACAGCAGACAGCTGGCCGAAACACAACAGATCATACTTTGTAATCCGCACACCAACTTGGCTGGTGGCAGCACTCTTGTTGCGGAAACGAAGGAAACGAGATAGCCGTACAAATTTTTTTTCTAATCGTTTGGTGATCGTTGGGTGAAGATTGCTGAACTAATTAAAACGTTCGGCGGTCAATAGTTTTTTTTATAAATGAATAATCAAAATTTTAACGTATTGACCGCCAAACATTTTAATTAGACCACCAATCATTATCAAACGAGTTTCTTTTAATTCTAACGTGACCGTATATTTTTTATTATTTATTTGAAAAAAAAAAAACTATTTACCGACAAACATTTTCATTAGGCAACCAATCATCACCAAACGATTTCCCTTCAAGTCGTGAATCAAGCGTGTATCTTTCGATAAAAGCAATGAGTATAGAATAGGATAGAGTGGAAGCTACCATAAGGCCGCAATTTTTTTTTAAGGTTGTTTATAAGCATGGTGGGGAGATTTTCCTATGCTTATACATTGGGCGCCGTAGCAATTTTTTTTGTGCCCTGTAGCCTATCCAGCCATTATAATTATTTTTTTTATTCGTCAATTATTATTTCAATTCGCATAAGTTGGAGATTTTATCAAAGTTATCATGATATTTTATTTTTGTTTATTCTTAAATGGTTAAACATATTGATAATAAAAAATGTTGAAATCACAAATAATCGTGGCAACATTGGGGCCCCTTTTGTCGCCCGCGTTTCCAGTAACGTAGGCTCAAAGTTCGTTGCCTGCTGATGTGAGTGACATAACCTCAAAAAAGTACACAGCGGTGAAATGTTTTGATTGACGAATTGATTATTGTAACGACATCATAATGAATAGTGTATATTTATTGTAAGATTGCTGAGGTCGCGCACGGCTCTGTCCATTGGAGACTGTAGTCAGCCGCTCGAATGTACACAACTTTGTGATTTTTTTTCTCCATAAATAAGCTCCAAATCAACTTGAAATTTTACAGAGACATAGTTCACATGTTCGACTATTCACTGTAAAAATTTCAAATTTCTTTCATAAAGCGTGATTTGCTTCTAAACAACCTTAATTTAAGAGTACAAGCTGTAACATAAGAAAAGGCCTTGGGAAACACTGTCCCATCTGGCATAAGGCCGCAATGAGGATATACGAATTTCAGCGCCATCTGTGGAGTCGAACTCATGAGCCATACAGGAAAGGCGGTAAAAGCGCCATGTATTGTATATACAATATATCCTAGGTATACTCTTTGGATAAAAGCAATATTTAAAAAAAATTACAGATGGGAAAAGTATATCACAAATTGATCATTGCACAAATTATCCACGACGCTGACGACCGATGGAGGCGTTAGTCACAGAGAGAATTTTATAGGAGTCGTTCAGCAAAAATTATAGTAAAAGATGCCATACAGTATTTCACTCGTGGGACATACTTGCAATATGATAGTTTCTACGATACCGTATGTGAAATTTTACTGAGTACTTCTAACTATACACGGTAGAGCAAATATCGCCATACTGGCCTAGCAGCGAGCGCTAGGGTGGTATATTTCTTTCAACAGAACTATAGTACAGCAACAATCGCTATACAGCGTTTATTAGGCATTCTCATTATAGTATAGTTATTCTTGTCCTAGTATAACGTTAGGAATTCAACTACACACCACAGAAAATACTCGCATACTGTATGGTAATTTGTATCCAAGCACAATATTGCAAATTTTCCCATACTGCAAAGCCAATACTCGAATATTGTGTGGTAATTGGTATTGAAATCTGATATTGAGAATTGCTGCATCATATAACCCAAATCCAAATACTACAAGGTTACTTTTCCTTGACAAGGAAAGGTATAGCGCTTTACTCTAAATCTGAATTAATAGAAGTCACTGATTTTCAGTTATAAGTATGTCACTGAAATCAATCAGTTACTCATACTTACAACTGCAATCAGCGACTTTAGCCTCATCCAAATTTAGAGATTATAGCACCGCGGTATGTTAAGAAATTATAAGAACATCCCAAACCATAATTAAATAATTCTTTGTTTATTGAAAATAATAGGCTGGCGAGCGAAATACATGTCAACTAATATTATATATTTATTTTTAACTCACAACTAATATTATTATATATTTATTTTTAAATTACATCTATTTTTTTATTATGTACGAAAAACCGTCGCTACTATCATTACTATATGAGCCGTTCACTCAAAGAATGACCTAAGTCACTTTAGGTCGTTTTTGGGATTTAGTTACCAGTGCGTAGGTATGAGTCCTAAAAGTATGTTTGCTAAGTTTCGTAAGATTTCGGCCATTATTGACCTTTTTGTGATTGGTTGAAACTGCGCGCCTAGAGTTATTGTCGTTGTTAGTCGTCGCCGCGTCGCGCCGCGCCGCTGCGTCTCTAGTCTTGCGCTCCAGCTGTTGATGTGCGTGTGGTACTCGGTACGTGATAATATCGTTTGCTGTCCGTCACGAATAAATTCGTAAAGAATAATGATGGATACCTCGGCGACGACAACAACAACTTCAACTACTGATAGTGCAAAGGCTCATGGTTTGAAACGAAAATCTCGACGAGAAAAGTGGGAAGATAATAACAGGAAAAGTAAGCGTCATCGCGGAAGAGGTTATGTGTCCACCAACGGCGATGCAATGTCTCGCAAAAAATTAAAGCAGATCGATCATTGCTGTTCTGAAAATTGTTGTTCAACATTTAATAGAGCACTTCAAAAAGAACTTTTCCTGAGCTTTTACGCAATTGGGAATAAAGAAAAGCAAGATACTTACTTAATGAGCTGCACTCATCGACAGGCAGTCAAGCGAATAAAAGGGAATCCTCTAACGAAAAATAGAGAATGTAGTTGGAAATACATGCTCCAGAAAAATGGGGTCGATACAATTGTTTGCAAAAACTTTTTAATGAGTTTATTCCAAATATCTGATGGCAGAATGAAAACTGTACTTCGATTCTGTAAAACAGGTATATTTATATGATTTTTTTTATTCTTTGCTGTCTCTAAAATTAAAATTTTTCAAAATCACAGTGTAATTTTTAATTTAAGGTGCTCTACATGCTACTGAAAACCGTGGAAAACAACCCAATACAAAAAAAATAACAAACGAAGATGGGATTTAGTGAAAGACCACTGATCGTCGATACAGCACAAAAAATCACATTATAATCAGAAGAAAACGGAAAGAAAGTTTTTCGTCAATACTGATTTAACAGTTGTAAAATTACATTCGCTATTTTTAGATTATTACGAGGAAAAAACGGGACAAACGTGTGATCTTAAGTATAAAGTTTATCACAAATATTTTCGTGCAAATAGCACATATTCGATTCGACAACGCAAAACTGATGTATGCGATTATTGCACTGAATGTACAGTCAAACTATCTACGGATTCCCATGATTTGTGCGCTGAAAATTATCGCATTCATAAGCTTCAGTACGAAAAACATTTAAAACTCAGAAATGATTGCGTACTGAAGATTGCCAAACAGGCAGATCATAAGACCTTGGTTTTAGAATTCGACTACGCACAAAATCTGGCTCTTCCTAAATTGAACGTTAACTCGCAATATTATAAGCGACACCTAAATCTCTACGTGTTTAATGTACATTGCTTTAACGACGAATGTAGTGAATTCTACTGTTTTCTTGAATGCGAAGGCAGCAAAAATGCCAATTCTGTATGCAGCTTCTTATACGATTCTGTTTGCCAACAATTGAGGGAAAAGCCAGATACGCAGAAAATTGTGTTTTTGTCGGATTCGTGCGGAGGACAGAATAAAAATAAGACCGTAGTACGATTGTGTTCCTGGCTATCAGTCACTATGAATGTCACTATAACGCATCTTTTTCCAATAAGAGGACACAGTTACTGCCAGTGTGACAGGAATTTCGGCTGTTATGGAACAATTTTGAAAAGAAAAGAGATTGTTGAAACGGCAAACGAATATCTTGAAATCATGAGATCAGCGAGAGTCAATCCGAGCCCTTTTAAAGCGGAAATGGCTGCGTCTTTACTAGAAGATTGGGATTCTGCATTGGACCAATTTTTTTTAAAGGTTCCTAAATTAAAAGGTACTACTTTTGCCATTCAGAAGTACGTTAAATTGGAATTTAAACCAACAAAAGCTATAATTGCTTACAAAGAATACGATGGTGCCGGTGAATGTTTTCAATATTTCAAGAATAATGTGAAAGTTTCAAACAAAGATAAGTTAGGTATTAAAGCATTGCCTGCAGTTGGTATCAATGAGGCTAAGAAAAAAGATCTGGTGTTTTTATTGCGTTTTCTGAAACCGGCTTATAGAGAATTTTACCATGATACGTTTAAAGCTTGCCAAAATGAAGCGAACAATAAATCAGATTCAGAATCTGAGGACAAAAGTGAATAAACTTAATTTTAATTTTAAATTTACATCAAAATCGTACTTTAACTTCAGAGCCCATTACAAGTACTATTTTCGTATTGAAAAAAATTTCAAAAAAACTGATATTTCTATGATTTATAACTTTTGTAACTGTCAACCGATACCCTAAATATATATGATAAATTTCATAATAAAAACTCTGATCCTCATTTATTTACGTTATGACTATTTTACTAATTACTTTTTTTCTTCCATTATATCATTGAATGATTTTAAATGTTCAAATAATTATTATAAATACATTCTTTTCTTGTTGCGATGATTTTCAAACATATTTAAGTAGTTCGCCGAAAAAACGACCTAAGTCATTTTGTATTAATTATACATTTCCGTATTGTTAAAATATATTTAATAACGATTTTATGGTCTTGAATGTTTACTAAGAAGTGTGTCTTTGAAATAAAATTTTAAAACTATACATTTTTATACTTAACAATTTGCAATACAATACTGAAACTTTAAATCGATTTTTCTCAAAACGACCAAATTGCACTTAGGTCATTCTTTGAGCGAACGGCTCATATGTTATAACTGCATTTTGAAGATCTACGTAAGTCAAGTATGTATACTCAAAACAGTTTGGGTCTATGACTTTATACGATAGTTTATGCGGGTCGAAATGACATTCTAGCAATTCTCGTGTTATTAGTATAATTTTGTAATCATCATCTGGAATGATACATTGCCGTCGTGAAACACGGGGCCTTCGTCGGACGGAATCATTATCATGATATTTTTGGCAATTATGTCGTTTTCGTATTTGACCCACGTGGCGAGGTGCACATTCTCTGCAAAATCAGATGGTAGTATATTAGGGAACAACGTGGTTCGAAACACATCACCTACATCACATGGCGTCTTAGGCCCAGTTATGTAATTGGGATATGAATTTGTCTTCAATAAAAACCGATAATTCAATCGCAATTGGTGTCTCATTGCTATTGTGCGACACGTATTGATACGACTGAATGCTGAACGAGATATTATTTTACCCTCACGATGTTTACTCTCATATCGCATTGCGCTGGTTTTCCACAGAACACCTGCAATTTGCATTAGCTTTGGATAGTGTACAATGAAGTGATGCTTCGGTATCATAGATGTGGGAAATAATTTCGCATGCAATTGCAGGTATTCTGTTATTAGACTGCGAAGATACTCATGAGTACCCGATGTAATTTTAATACTTATCACTATTTCGATTATCATTTTCAACAATCTCAATAATCGCCAATGTTCATTCTCCTGGGGCACTAAGTCACCCAGTATCAAACATATATGTCGTGTAAAGCATAACATCTCGGCGGAGGACATTACTAAACGTTTTTTTTTTTTTATGAGGTTCCAAAATCTGCGGAGGTTCATTTTGGTTATATTTCGGCCCATAATAAAATCCTCGAATCCTATCATTTAGCTGCTCCAATGAAAAGAGTTGAGCTTCATAAATAAAATTATGTAATACTTAGGCTGAGTCGGAAGGACAAATACCTTCCAGAAAATCATGCATGACATCTCCGCTGAAATGTGTCGTTACATGAATTCCAGGTATTTTATGAAAAACGCATTCCTCCTTTATTCCGCTTTGAGATAGATCGTTCAACTGCAAATGTGCTTCGTAGTTTGAAATATCTCGTGGTACACATTGACTTTCATGTAAAATATTATTAATATTATCCCGCTTAGTTAGGCAAAATCGGCAGAAGGAATTGGCTTGGAAACTTTCGCATACCTGTTGGTACATTGCGCGACTCCGCCTCGGATGCCTTTTTCAATAAAAAGTAACATATCCACGTCAGTGAGGAGTTCGAGTTCAATTTGCGTGCACTTGAGCATTGCATCGAATGAAAGACCAGGGGCTGTGTAGTAATGGAGCGGATCTAAATTATACGTATTTAAACAATTTCGTCGGAAATTCTCAAATATGTCAGCCAAAAGGAGAACGTCTGTTTTTAAATATAAATCTGAATATTCACCTAAGGTTTTTATCTTGAATGTTTTCCAAACATTAGACGCATGCGCATATTCGCTATCGGAAATCTCCGTATTATTGAGCTTGGAAAAAAAATCTTTTTTTGAGGGCAATTCGGTCTCATCGAGGATATCCCAGCTATTAACATAGTCATACGGGAAAACACCTTTCCGTGCCAATAGCGTGCATTCAGCCTCACTATTACAATTTGCGCGTGTAATTAATTTGTTATTACTGTCTAAATATGAGGCTAATTTGTCGATGCTACTTGGCATAAATCTGAATGAGTCGATAAATCTGTAATTTACAACTGTCCCCTTGACACTTTTCGAGAATGAAATATATTTTTCCTTGTTTATAGGTAAAAGATATAAAGAGCCCTCGAATGCAGTCGCTAATGACCTTATTAAAAAATGAGAATCATATCCGGATAAATTGTGGAATACAACGGGAACTACATGAGAATTCTTAAAATTTAAATTACAATCTTGGTGTGCGGCAGCGCGATAAGGACCCGTAAAATGGCAGTGGTCTCGAACCTTTAGATCACTAGGAAGAAATTCTTTCTCGCAAATGTGGCAGGCTGTAGACGTCGTGAATTGATGATTTTGTACGGTGTTCAGTCTCTCCATCGGTGTGATATGTGTTAGGCGCGAATGCAGCGATTTTGATAGGGTTTTCAACTCCACCATAAACCACTGAATACAGTCTTTGCCACGGTATGATTTGTACTCGGAAAGTGCATCGTCATAGCTACAGCGCAGATAATAACCGATACTGTGGGGCACATGGTTTTGATATCCCATTGTGTTCTTCTGTACCGATGTTATTGGCTCTAATAAGCATTCGAGATCGGCATACACGACGAATGGAACATCTTCTTTGAATTTGAAATTTTTGAATTTTAATATTCTCTCCTCACCCTCCGGAAAGACCGTTCGACATTTATTAATTTTTACACAGTCATCCGTGTGTTTTATTAGCAAATTTTCTGTTTTGAAATGACACAAACATCTGTCGCAGAGCCAAGTATGATGTGCATATTTTGAAATTTGCGAGCTGACCAGTCGAGAAATATTTTTGATCCATGAAAAGTGATGCACCGGATTGCTGTCTTCTTTTCCTTCTTCTTCTTCTTCTTCGCTCGCAGCTTCCTGCATGAGTAGGTGTATAGTAGGTCTATCGGACCTTTGAGCGCTCAAATATACTGGCAATATTTCAAGCTTTCCACGACGATGATCTTCTATGCCATATACGTTAATTGACAAACCATTCATTTTTTCAAATTTCGGTACGTCCTTTAGACTCATAGGAAAATTGAGCCCAGTGTACTGAAGCACTTCACTGAACGGCGGGTACGACGATTTTCGCTCACAATTTTCAGCTGCAGGGTAAAGGGCTGCCGTCACAGACCATAAGAAACAATAAGGGTCATCATTTATAATATTGACGACTGCACGTTTTAATTGAATTTTTTTTGGTAGACTTGTATATGTAGATAGTCCACCACGAAGAGGCATGTATTTGTTCATATTGACGACTAAGTTAATTATGGAAGAGAGAGACCAGCCGGATTCCTTTTCCGTAAACTCCTCAATTTTCACCAACAATTTATCCTTTACATGTACCCTGAACCACTCTTCCATGTCTGTCGAGGGTAAAATAGCTTGATTCTGCGTATTAAAGAATTTATTATCTTCCATTATTTCATCGAGTTTGGTGATGTGAAAACGGCAGGCTAGAATAACGTTAACTTTTAAGTTTCCTGCTTTGCTCAAAACCGCGGTTATTTTCGAAATTATCAGAGGTCTCGCATCGTCAAGAAAACTTTGTACTTTGTACTTTGCTGTAGATTGATAACCACTCCAGTCCTAATTCTTTTCTTAAACGCAGTGTCCATGTCCCTCCATTGCACCTTGTCACTTTTCACAGCACCAGCACCACATTTTTCAGCTTTTCACTCAGCGACATCAATGTCGCTATTGTTGTCTGAATACGAATTTTTTCACCTATTGTCGGAACGTTTGCACGTAACACTTTGCCCAAAATCTTCACATGTTTATCACTGAACTTTATCCACTTTTGCACTGAAGCTGGTCTAGATTTTTTTCTAATTATGGAAAATGCCTCCTCCATAAGCGCGACAGTCCTTTTACACATTTGCGCATCCATTTTTTGCTTTTTTCCTGCCGATAATATTTGTTTGAATGCACGGGAGAAAATGTGAGCTAGTGATGGGGAAACGCTTATATATATCAGCCAGAAGAATACCCGTTAGGGACACTTGAACGTTTTTCTTTCTCCATCCATGCTGATAACAAGAAAGCGACTAAACGCGTCATAGCGGCATTCCATGAACATCAAAGCCTCATTTTCCGGCGGCTTGTCAAAATATCTAAACACTGTGCAGGCTCAAGCGTGTTCAGACATGCAATATGGCATCATCCGCTCTTGAATGTAATGGGAGGGCTCGAAACAGGTCGAAACACGTCGATGACGCATATCAGTATACCATTTTCCGTTAAATTTTTTTCTCCGTCAATACAGATTCAATCAGTTTGCCGCATTTTTCAATTCTTAATCTAAATCACCCACGATCACGTGCAATTTATTCCCATCTTGGTGCTAGCTCACTGCTTCTTTTTAAACATTGCGCAGGCGCAAGCGTGTATTGCATTTTCCGTTAAATTTTTTCTCCATCAATACAGATTGAATCAGTTTGCCGCATTTTTTAATTCTTAATCTAAATCGCTCACGATCACGTGCAACTTCTTCCCACCGGCCTCGGCGAGCGGCTCTGTACGCATAATCCTATGCATACATCACATGCATTTGCACTCGAGTATCGAATCGAACGTGCTTTTCCATATTTTCAATCTGCTCTTCGTCCCAATTTCATCGCGGTTTGAAAAAAGATCTGTCGCAACACCCTGCGCTACATCTGCTCATGCGCCAGTCAGTGATAGGGAAACGCTTATATAAATGCGGTCAGAAGAATACCTGTTAGGGATATTTTCAACCCTTTTCCTTCGGGTGCTGAGGACCAGCCGGATCATAGGCGCCTCTAAGATTTTATGACCTCATGTTCGGCCTTTTCCAGACTGCGGTCTGACCCTTAGCACAATAACCAAAAATGATTTATGACCGGCGATAAAGTTGCGACAAACAGACGCACTGGCCCAGGAGGGTAGCGTCGTCGTGTGTGGTTGAAAGGTCCAACGCCCCGGCCCGCTATTTACTTGTTAGAGATAACAACATTCCAATGCCAGCATGAAAGACAAGCTGCACTGCAGCTGCCAGAAATAGCAGCATTCTAATACCACCCTCAAAACTAGCCCCCCTCCCCCCTTACAGAGACTCCAGTCTAACTGATAATCGGCAATCATATTCCGCCATGAAAAATAAGGCGCCCCGCCGCTGCCAGAGATAGCGGCATTCCAATACCACCCTCAAAGCTAGCCCCCCCCCCCCCCTATGTCTCGAGCCATAAGAGATTAGGTGCCCTCCAGTTAGAGATCCCCCCCCCCCGATCGACTCCATGCATTCGGACTCTTAAAGATATCCCCCCCCCCGGGTTCGGGTCTCGGCTAAGTGGTTCGTGTCTGAGCTAAAAAATGTCGGTAAATGTCGGGGTAGGGATCTTGAATTAGAACCGGTACTGTTTCTCTACTGCTGTGAACTACATAATCAGAAACATTGTTATTCTTTTTCACAAGTAGCGACATCTGATTTCTTTTACTACACACAATTTCCCACATACATTTGCGTTGATTGTTTATATGTTAATAATTGACAAAATTAAATATCACCGTGAAAGAATATTGCTTTAATTTTTTCTATGATTCAATAGGATTGTTTTATTTCAAAGAAATTCTAAAATTTGTTAAAATTTATTTGAAATATTTTTTTTAATAATTTTTTTTATTTAATAAATAATTTAATAAATAAATAAATAAATTTAATAAATAAAAAAAATTTAATAAAATAAAAAAATATTTAATAAATAATTTAATAATTATAAATTCATTTTAAATATTTTTTTAAATAAAATAATTTTTCTTAAATAACCCTTGTACATAAGTACATATGTACATAAGTATAAGGGGTATTTAAGAAGAATTCTACAAATTGTTAAAATTTCTTTGAAATAAAACAATCTTATTGAATCATAGAAAAAATTGAAGCAATATTTTTTCACGGAGATATTCAATTTTGTCAATTATTTACATATAATCAATTAACGCAAATGTATGTGGAAAATTGTGTGTAGTAAAAAATCAGATGTCACTACTCGCGAAAAAGAATAACAATGTTTCTGATTATGTAGTTCACAACAATTATTTTTAATTTTTTATTAACTATTCAGTATTATTGTTATTGAAACTGAATATGACTGATGTCATCGATGTCGTTGATTTTTTTTTTTAATTTTTAACTCGTACACAGTAATACACAGTAGACCAACAGTTTAGCGATATAATCTGTGTATTATATCTTCACGTTCAACGATCCCAGCTTAGTAATCTAATTCAACTTCCTCTTCGTGGACCTCATCGTCATCTATAACTTCTTCATCCAGTTCAATGTCAGCCTCGTTTAACCTGCATTCGAAGTAATATTATGACATATTGAAAAATCACACTCTTTATATTTTTATACGTACCTATGCATTTTTCGAAAATTGTGTAAAACAGCACATGCAGTTATAATATGAAAAATTAGATTTCTCAGACTTATTTGCAACTTCCGAGCCATATTCTGTAATAAATTATTTACGCACATTTTTCATCGAAAATACACACCAGAGGTGAACGAAAAATATGAAAAATAATTTTCGAAAATTTCAAAGAAAACTGCAAAACTTTTGCATGTGGACTTTTTTGACAGGACGTCTACATTTCAAGCTATGTTGTCCTGAAAAATCGATGATTCGTTAAAATCGGATTATTGAAACGGATGTAGCGGGAGAAATGTGATTCCGAAAAATCTGGAAAAATTCAGGTTTCATTCTTCCAATACGTACTTGAAGTAAGTAAAATATGAAAAACATCGATAGGGGTCAGGAAAAAAATTTTTTTATTTCATTCGTTTTAACTTGAAACGCCCCATATACTCCAGTGACTTTTAAAAAATATTTTTCCTTTTTCCTCGCTCCTCATTTGCATATTACAGTAATTACACGTTTTTGTTCGGTTCATTGCTCATGTATGACTAATAAGTAACCTGTATAAATATAAAAAAAATATATGCATATGTATTATATTTGTGATGATATATTTGGATCGTAAGTTATTTATTTTCATTTTTCATATCCACACAATTATCAAGAGATTCCCTCATATAGAAAGATAACTTGATAAATCAACGTTTCTCGACCATTTAATGCACGAGGCCCATTTGGCCCGCCTCTCCCCTACCTGATATTTGTTACGGATTTAGTCTAGTCTGTTCGAAGGCTTTAAATGGAATAATTATGTAGATTTGTATGTTTTCATCGTTGACTGAAGATCTTCAGTCAACGTTTTCATGCTCATCTTTTGGTTTGGTGGACAATCAATGAATTTGAATTTATGAAATTTAGGCGCTCAAAGCAACTTTATAAGCAATGTAGATGTCGCTTTAAGACGAGAAATGTGACGATCGGACGCATATTACGACAACGCGCCGTGAATATAGAATACCTCGTATCGCGTGTCTACCATTCGCGCGCGACCGCGCTTTTAAACACTGCTCTTATACCACGGATTCGCGGGGTAAATTCAAACTTAAATTCGATCGTTCTCAAAATGCATCTGCTCCATAGGATATAAGATAGATATTCGATTCGTTTAATACTTTAATATAAGAATAGCATAAGAAATGTTTTAAGAATATACATATAAATATATATAAATTGTAAGGGTCTGCTGCTCGCTTCCTTTTTCTTTTCTCTTCTTTCCTCTACCACTTTAAAAACTTTCTCTCGAGATCCCTTTTTTTGTCAAACATTTGAAGTAACAAGGCACTACCCTTAACTTGAGTTTTACGGCAAACGAGTGCTGGCCACATGTGCGATTGTAAAAAGACGGGCTTTGTTCTCAACATCATGTAAGGCCTACGTGACTTTTCTTCAATTTCTCGGACTCCAGTTTAGTTTTTCACCCACCTAATAAACACTCAAATATCGGGTTTTACGAGTTAGAGGTCCAAGCATTCTTGGACCCTTTTTTTGTCGAGCCCGCTTTGCGAATAGCCGTGGAGAAGGGCCTTCTGTCTTTCGTCACCAAATCCTTGAACAGGGCAAAGTATATAAGCGTTGCACATAGCTTCTAATAAAAAGGAGAGAGAGAGGGAGAGAGGAGAGCGAGGGCAGCTAGGCCTAGAGTGAAAGAGTGTAAGCGTAGAAGAGAGAGAGAGAGAGAGAGAGAGAGAGAGAGAGAGTCTTGGTGGTCTCATCGAGTGCGTGGCCCGCTTCATCCCCTGCGAGGGAGGGGGCTGTATGTATGTGAGTGCATGTGCCGTGTGCGTGAGCAGAGAGAGAAAGCGCGAGTGCAAGGGAGAAAATATATACTCCCACCGTCGGGCTCATCGAGTCCAAGTCCTACGATTTTTAGAAAATAAGTTTTACTCAGTAGTCATCGGCAGAGGGAGAATAATCTTGACTTCCAACGGGTTCGCATGGTTCCACAAAAACCGTCCGCGGAATTCGAGATCCATCTTTGCACTTTGCCTTTTGTTCGCGTATATTCCTATTATTAATCTAATAATAAGTCTAACTTCTTGTAATATCAATTTCAAATTCCTTTATTCTATTAAAATAGGTTGTGTGTCTCTAACTTTTATTTGATTCATTTGAACATTCCCGCGCCAAAGAGCTATTTCAATAGCTTTCCACAGCAACGATCCCCTACAACTCTCGGTCTCGAAAAGACCGACCAACGAGCAAACCTTGGTGGCAGCAAGCCCCTGGGTCGTAACAGAAAGAATAAAAGGGCCAAGATTTATGAAGTGGGTAATAGTTTTCGCTTGGAACGCTTGGGAATCACGCCTTTCACCATCTATCGTTTGTCACTATATCGCGGTGACAAACTTGAACAGTTTACAGAATAAGGCCCCTGCTATACCTCGCCTCTCTCGGAACGTTGATGTCCCTGCCCGATTGTTCATGCATATGTTTTAGTGAGAACGAGCATTTTCGATGTTTTTCCCAAACTACCCTAACCCGCGGTTCTCAAGCACTCATAAAAATACTCTGTCCCACTCTCGACCATATTATGCCTTACGATCTTTGTGTCTTTCACGGCTTGCAGTTATTTCTTCCCGCTTACATTCGTGCACTCATGTAGCTCACTCTCTCTAACTTTCTTTTAATATTCATATTCGTACCGACCTTTCTCTCTCATACTCACGTCACCGTCTATTCGTCTATCCTTTCATACCCAATTATACATCTGCACACACTCTCACCAAAGTGAGAATGTGTGGTCGTGTATATACATACATTTTCCACCAACAAAGTGTTCGTCTGGATTGTAGATGACTAATATGCATGTACACGACTACACATTCTCACTTTGGTGAGAGTGTATTGGTGTCCAGAATACGGTTGCCAAAATTTCTTCAGTTCTACGCTTGACGAAGAGTAGGGAAAGATTTTTTGCGCGTAACGATGCGCGGGATGCCGGGCGGGCAGCGTGTACGAGATCCTATGGGATCTCGTAACACGGACCTCTCATAGATTTATTGTTCAGCGCGAACACACTAATTATTTTCCTTCAAAATTATGCAGTAAAACTTGTTCCTGTCGATCACATGATTATTTTATATATTATAATCTATGTCTGTCCCTTCTTTTGTATAAGCATCCCGCCGAGAGTCCCGTACACTCGCAATGTAAATGGGTATACATTTCGTTCATAGCCTTGGATCATAAACAGCCTGAATGAGTATCAATATCATTTCATCGACTACTATACTTTCGACCTTTCCGGGCTAACCTCGTGTGTTCCCGGTCATACTCCCTTTACAGATATTTTTCTGTCGAGGTACTTACGCCTTTTTTTCTCGGAGGATTTACATTTCGAAAGGTTCATGGTGAAGTCATATAACCACTTCCAAAATTGAGAAAAATTTTCGATACCTGGAGCTTGTATCAACAATTCGTGCAGGTTACTAAAGCAGCGGTCTCTCTTTTTTACATGCAAATACGTGAAATTCATAAATGGATATGGAATAAAATAAATGAGCGAGTCGAGGAGGAGCTTCAATTGTGATCATCTTTTCTCGATCATCTTTTGACATACATTTATTTTTCTGCTGAAACTAACTATTTTAGGTGTGGCTCATTGGAAAACCGACTTTTTTTTAAACACCCTAATATATACATATAATAACGTTAAATAACCGACGCGAGCACGGATGCAGAGATCAATCATTCGTTAGCAACGAGGCTACCTTTCCAAATTTTTGCATTTTTTTCCCCTGACAGAACTCTCTATTTCGGCATTAACAATGATAATCAGGCGCAGAAGCATGAAAAAGTTGAAAAAATAAATTAACAAGTAAATTCAAAAAATCTGATGTTTGATGTATTATTTTCTGATTTTACACGTTTTCTTTCGACAAAACCCTTTATTTCACTACTATTACAATGATAATCAAGCGGGAGAGCTCGAAAAATATACCCAACCCAAATCCAAACTCAAAACCAAAAACGCTTACGACATGATTCTAAAGTGGCGAAAATTTGAAAATAATGAGAAATAACAGGTTTTTCATTCATTTTTTTTCGAAAAAATCGGTTCATTCTTATATATTTCAAACGACTCAGCTTCATCTGAATCACGCTAATAACATGATTCTAAAGTAGCGATAATTTGAAAAAATAAATTTCACAAGTTTTGATTTCATGCATTTTTTTAAACGCTTTATTCTTGTCTTTGTTTGAAGGAAAAGTTACACGGACTGTCCCTGAATGTACTACAATATTTACATGCACAATTTTGTCGCTTATGATAAACAAGTTAAAGGGCTGCAACATACAGCGCCTGCGATTATTGTGTGGAATGTCTGAAGTTCTCTACACTCGACATTTTTTGTGTGTAGAAATTCCAGACTCGAAATTCCACTAACGAAAATTAGATTTTACAAATTAATATTTGAAAGTAACAATAACCATATGGGATTGATCCCTATATTGGGTCCTAGTTTGGAGTATACATATAGTGGAGCGTCGCGTGATGCGCCTTTATCACAGAATAAACTTTTATTCAATATAAAAATCGATACGATCTCCTATAATAAATCCTCCGTCACACAGGTGGGTCGTTTATGACACAGTCAAAATTTCTCGCTCGAATATTTATTGTTCAAATTTCGATTATTATTACAAAATCATCGTATATTCAGTTATAAAACCAATAGGAGCATGTAGTAGAATCACTGGGGAGATCCATGAATTTTTTTAGATCTTTTACAAACTTTTAAAAAGCAAAAACACGGCCGAACATTGAACGACCCACCTGTGTAACGGAGCCAGTGAAAATAACCTGGGTCACGGAGGGTGAAAGACCCTCTTGAAAAGAAATTTGTAAAGAAATAGATGAAGCCACGTCGACCCATGGGTTTTTCCCATAATTTCTTGAGAAATTGAATTTTTCGCATACCAGTTCGTCGTGTCAGACCTCAAAGAGCATCTGTACAATAACTGCCGATAGAAATATTAAATATTTATTCGGTGAGATCCCAAACAATAAGTCCCGAAAAATCCTATCCTGAACCCGGTTTATTGCTTTATTGACGGTCGCTGTTAGTAAGCTAATGAATGAGTAGGGAAGGGTAACGGTTTTCGACGGAGACATGATGCAACGTAAAGAGGAAAAAAACGGGAACATTCGGAAAAGTAATGAAACTAGACAATTACTATATCAACACTATGAATTTTTTTGGTAAATCAACATTCTGGCTGGAATTACAACTGCCCCCCCCCCCCCCCCCCCGCTAAGAGTGCTAGAAATATCTCTTACAACTTATTTCGACCCGCAATAAACCACGAACCTTGACCGAGGGGAACATAAATAAATAAATAATTTTATTAATATATTCCAAAAATCAGATTCCTAGCTCGAGGTTGACCTCCTCCCAATACAGTTGTACCACGTAACTTTTAATTTATAAAGTTAGTAGTGAAGAGGTCTCCCGAATCTAGTGAAAATATCGATTTCTCATTTTGTTTATTATGTTGAAGTTAACCCTCCGTCTGTATGTACTATGGGGTCTTTTAGGGCAGAGGCCAAATTTTCAAATCGAATATCTCCGGAATTTGGAATTGTTATAAAATTTTTTTTTACCATAAATGGGTAAATAAATAATTGGATCATAAAAAAGGATATTATAAAAATATTTCAGAATTTTTCAATATTTTTTTGGCGTTTTTTTCTTAGAAAAAATATTAGACGGACTTTTAGGATCCATAGTACAGACGGTGTAACAAAATTTCATAGTACAGACGGAGGGTTAACAATTAAAACAGAAACTAGGTGTTGTAGATGCCTTCTGCACTGTTTATATTGTCAAAATCTTAGGCATCAATTTTCATGTTTCCACGGTTAATTTTTACGAAATTTAATTGTTAATTGACAAATTAATTGCATTTTTACTTGCAATCGCCTTGCTCATCGTGGAACCCATACAAAAAATGCAATATTCTAACTGACAGTTGAGGTTAATTATCGATCATAATCAGCTAAAAAATAATCGCACAGATCATATTTCCAAACTTTTTATAATTAATAGATTATGAAATAAGTAAATTTTTGTATACAATAATAACCCGTAGTTACCTCCTTGGTCGTTCCAACGTAAATCAAAAATAACTTGGGGAGCAGACAATGGTGTAACGGCGAATTGGCGTAAGTCGGGGTATTACTGTATATGTATATTCCTGTGTGTAAGGTGTAAGCAGAGATGAGTAGGGAGATCAACAGCGCTCGGGTTTTCTTGATACCTGGCGTCGACGTGACACCTAGGCGGTCAAACGCCGAACTGGTCTCATTTTTCGTGAGATCGACTTGAAGTCGCGCTGCATGTTGGTGGTTGTCAACCGCACGTTTTCGCCAGAGATCATCTCGCGTTCCGCTTTCACGAATCCAGTCCCTGCTGTCCTGACAAAACTATTTCCTCAGATGATTTTTTTTCAACTTATATGGATTAATTAATAAAAATATGTAAATTGGAACGTGTTTTTTCCCTAAATTAACCGAATTTGGATCCGAATTGTCAAAGGTTCCTAGGCGAGCTCGATGAATATATACTTTCAACGTTCCTCCTTATTCTAAATTGTTGTTTGGTCGAGTGGGTATCGTCCACCCCTGAGGTTCTGAAAAATCGAGGTTCGAGCCCGACTCTAATTTTTTTTTTCTAAATGTTCAAATATTGTTTTAAATCAAAATATAATCGTGTCTCCGTTTTCACATACGTTTAAACACTCGTACGAAAAAAAATACACTGTATACCTACTGCACGAAATTGATCGATTAAACGAACTTACTTGTAAGTGAAGTTCAATCGTAATTGTATGAAGCGCCTCTTCCGAAGAGATAGACATTGTAGTACCCCCGATCCACGCCAGTGACGCCACAAGTTTAAAGCAAAAAACTTTTGCCTGCGCTCCGTCTTCATGACAACGCGCACCACGACATTTCTCATTTTTTAAAGCACTGCCGCAACAATCCTAGGGTAATCTCTGAATGGAGATGGGCAATTAATTGAGGGAGGGAGCTATCTCTTCGGAAGAGGCGCTTCATACAATTACGATTGAACTTCACTTACAAGTATGTTCGTTTAATCGATCAATTGTATTTCGCGCCTCTTCCTCGAGATAGACATTGTAGATGTTTAAAGTATGTTGCGGTAGGTATTGAGCATGCATGACCTATAAGTCGTGCGTATGCCAATCTTCGTAATTTCTTATAATTACGTAGGTGTATATAATCTAGTATAATTGTTATAATATATTATGATATTAGATATTAAATTGCAGAAACCTTGCAGCCACATTGAAGTGCTGCAATCAACCCGTAAACGCCACACTAGTGCAAATTTGCACCACCTAAAATTCATTTTTTGTGAATTTTTGAACATTTTTGTTCTGATTTTGTCGTATTTTTACTGAATGAATAATATTTATCGCATTTGAAATTATGACCTTCGGTTTCCTGAGAGACTATTACCCCAAAAACCACTGGTTATCGAATAGTTTTAGATTATTTATACGAGAATTATAGTACATTGAAAATGCAAAATCCCAAATCGCACTAGTGTGGCATGTATGTATGCTCAATAGAGGTGTGGTTTTTACGGGCCAAAATCAGACCTCAACAATGTTTCTGAGACTTTGTTGCAACGCTGCTGAAATATTGCTGCCATGTTGCGTGCTGTATGGGTATTTGTTGGTATAAAAATCTTTACGCCATGTGCAGGGCAGTCGCCTCTGCCTTATTCCTCAATATTAGGATTCTGTTAAGATCTGAATCGAATTTATAAGATCCCTTTTGATCTTTTTTTTTCTTTTTTTTTTTAAAGACCCATACGAAGCTCAGTTAATACTGATAGGGTATTCTCTGACCCATCAACGACTTGTCCCATACAATTTGTTTCATTATTTTAACTCTAATTTAATTTTTTTTTTTTTGTCCGTCAGATGAAGATGTCATTCTCTCTTTTTTTTTTTATTTTTTATAATTTCGATCACGCTATAAAATATAAAAAAAAAAATTCTTGACTTGAGATATTTTCCAAAATTGTTGGTTCAAGGTAACTTTAAATATGCCAAACTTACAGCGTCTTTGATGCATTACTTATTTGTAACTCTTTCGAATCTGAAGTCCTTAAATTATCAAGAGTTTAAGGCGATAGTAATAACCCTTCAAACGGGAGAGCAGTGGTATAGTGGTAGCGTGCTCGGCCCACACGTAGAAGGCCCTGGTTCAATTTCTACCAAGGGTACCATTGGGAAAAATATTTTATGTGCTTTTTCTGCGACCTGGATGGTTCAAAAACCCATCCGAAAATTGCAGTTCCAAAAGGAAGGTGCAGCACTTTGATGTGGTAGCTGAAAGACTGCGAGGTACCCCAGGTTCGACTCCTGGTCCCGTAGCCTCACCCGGTAGAAGCAAAAATAATCAAGAACGTAGCTTCAGAGCTAGGGCATACGAACTACGACCTCATTCATCCCGATGCTATTTTCTCAATGGTATCATCAACGCATTGTTCCAGAAAGATGCTCGTTCCGCTACCAATCAAAATCTCAACTCGACTCGTGATTATACGTCACGCTGATACAACTGCGGTGGGCTATTTTTACCCACCTCTGAACTTGCGAAAGTGCCAACCACCTTTGCCGTTTCTTGAACCTTTGTTCATATATGATTATAACATTTGTATACATTAAGCTAATACCGTTATAAGTATCAGAACATAAAAATTTCCATATCGGAGATGCCAAGGAAACTAAGTCTTTGGTACCCTTGCATCTCTAATATCAAAAGACTGAAAACTGAATTGACTTTTGTCAAAATCCATTAATTGTAATAGGGCGACCAGTCACTTTAGTCTCAGAATTCATGATTATGAGTAGTGGTTGTTACGTGATGACTCGTAATATCTTTGCAGATAAATGATTTAGTTCTTTCCTCTTGTCTCTTGTATTCCATTATCTTGTATTCGTCTTTTCTTTTTCCTGCATCAAGTTGATGAACCTTAATACAAGATTCAGCCTTGACAAGAACCATGTCACCAAGAAAGATTTCAATGAGTAGGTAAATATTTTATAATGTACCCGATACCCACATTGCTCTTTTATATATATGTAAATGTTCACTCGTTAAAACCAAAAAATCCGTTTTCAAAAGAAGTCTGCATTTCTGAGACAGCAATCTCTCTTGGCTGGCTCATCGTGCTACCAGTAGCCGAATGTTCTTAAAGATTAATCCTTTTATTGAATACGGCCCGTTTCGCTAGTTTCCTAGTCGTTAAGCTGATTGCCGTTTTACAAGTGAAGACGTTAATGACAATATTCATAAACCTTTGATTTTTACTATGAGCAAGATCCTTCATGGTATCCAGGTAGCCAAATTTTTGCAAAGCAAATCTGTATGTCTCGAGTATCGGCTTGTTTGCCGAGTCACATTTAATATCTCGGAAAAAGAATGGCGAAATTATCAAATTAATTTTTCACCTACTAACCAGGTGGCTCTTTCCTTATGTAAAAAGGTTCAAAACATTTAGTCCGCTTACAATTCAAGCATAACGCCCGGGAGCGTTGAGAGGAATATTTGTAGAAAATTGGTCCCGCCGGCTGAGATAGTCAGCCTTCCTCTGCTGTGGAAGAATATTTTCTACAGAGCAGATATGCTAACTGATCAAGTCAGTGTTTATCCTTATGAAAGAATATTCGCTGTCTTTAACAGCCTGTGACTAATACATAGCCGCATAGAACCAATTGGTATTCCTATATGAAGAAATACTCACTGCCAGAGGCAGTAACCTGTTTACGTAGGCCATTAAGATGGTTCATTGAGAATATTAGCTGTCTCTAGCAGCCTGTAGCTAATGCATAGCCGAATAGCACCAATTGGTATTCCTATTTGGAAGAATATTCGCTGCCAGATGCAGCAACCTGTTTAGCCTTTGAGATGGTTCATTCGCTGTCTTTATCAGCCTGTGGTTAATACATAACCGAATAGAACCAATTGGTATTCCCATGTGAAGAAATATTCACCGCCCGAGGCAGCGAACCTGTTTATATAGGCTTCTGGGATGGTTCATTGAGAAAAATACTAACCTTTTCTCCATCGTAGTGCCTTGGCGACCATCTCTCGAAGGCATTAACCTCGCTCACTCCTCTGAGTACGCCGTGGCTACACGTCCTGCAGAGATGGCGTTCTAGACAGAACTAACAATAAGAGACCCTAATCTTGCAGAGATTATGGTCTCGGGCCTCTCTGTCACTCTCATTGCTGCGACCGCTGCTGCTTGACAATGAATACTCGTGATCTGTGACCCGACAAGAAAAAACAGGAACATCCCGTTCTTTTGAAATGTGTATCAATATCCTTCAGATAAAAATCAAGTATTCACTGTATCTAACAGTCCTGAACTGTTGGAAGAGTGAGCCTGGCCCGCCTTCCTTTGCAATACTCTACGCCTTCCGTAGTTTTTTTTTTATTTTTTTTTTATTTTTTTATTACCATTGGATTTAGCAGTCCTGGACTGCTGGAAGAGTGAGCCTGGCCCGCCTTCCTTTACAATATTATACGTCTTACGTAGCTCATTTTTTTTTTAAATATTATTATTATTATTATTATTGGATTTAGCAGTCTTGGACTACTAGAAGAGTGAGCCTGGCTCTCCTCCCTTTACCATATTCTACGCCTTACGTAGTTTCTTTTTTTTTTTTTTTTTTTTTTAATTATTATTATTGCTATTGGGTTTAGCAGTCCTGAACTGCTGGAAGAGTGAGCCTGGCCCGCCTTCCTTTACATATTCTACGCCTTACGTAGTTTTTTTTTTTTTTTTTAAATTATTATTGTTGTTATTGGATTTAGCAGTCCTGGACTGCTGGAAGAGTGAGCCTAGCCCGCCTTCCTTTACCATATTCTACGCCTTACGTAGTTTTTTTTTAAATTTAATTTAATTTAATTTGATTTAATTTTTTTTTAAATTTATTTATTTATTTATTTATTTTCTTTATTATTATTATTATTATTGTTTTAAAATTATTTTCAACGAATACGTGGTTTAGATCCCACTCGTGTAACGCCAGCGTTCAAAATAAAAGAACTGCCCGCATCGGTTGCAAAGCAATCGAGCGCCATAAGGTTAACTTACGTCTTTTGTGATGTTTACCTGCGCTGGCACTGCATTTTTCCCATCTCACGTGTCGAGTTCTGCTTTCGTGTCACAGACAACGATATGCGATTCAGTGAGAGCCGAATGCACAAGCATATTCAGCCACACAGCCTAACTATGGGCTGACGCATTCCCGCGCTGTCGAGTTCGGCTTTCGTGTCCTAGACAACGACGTGCGATTCGGTTAGAGCCGAATGCACAAAGCATATTCAGCCACACAGTCTAACCATGGGCTGATTCAATCCCACGCTGGAACTCGAATCCCGTGTACATAGACACGGGTGTGCGATTCGGTTAGAGTCGAATGCACAAAGCATATTCAGCCACACAGCCTAACTGTGGGCTGACGCAATCCCGCGCTGTCGAGTTCGGCTTTCGTGTCCTAGACAACGACGTGCGATTCGGTTAGAGCCGAATGCACAAAGCATATTCAGCCACACAGTCTAACCATGGGCTGATTCAATCTCACGCTGGAACTTGAATCCCGTGTACACGGGTGCAGACACGGGTGTGCGAAGCCACGCACAGGATATCCCGGCTGATGCAATTCCACGTTACAGCTCGAGTCTGCCTAGAAACATCAATCTGACACTCTTTTAGGTTATACTTACTGCGAGTGTCCTTTGTATTAATTTTTTCTCGGGGTCTCTTCGTAAGGGTCCCCGATCTCCGCGATTATCCTTGATATCACTTTTATGATAAAACATCGACTTTTCGTCGAATATTACTTTCCTTATTCTATTATTTGCACTATCGTGCAAAAAAAACTTGTGTTTACACCGGCACAAAACGAAAGAATGAGAATATGAGAAATGTCGTGGTGCGCGTTGTCATGAAGACGGAGCGCAGGCAAAAGTTTTTTGCTTTAAACTTGTGGCGTCACTGGCGTGGATCGGGGGTACTACAATGTCTATCTCGAGGAAGAGGCGCGAAATACAATCGAAATAAGATAAAAATAATAATCTGTCGGCTATGTTCGTATTATATCTATATATATATATGCATTACAATGTAATGCATTGGAACAATATCGGATTTTTCTCGGTTATTCGGTTTTTTTCGTGGTCTAGCAGAATAAGTATCTTCATATATAGATCGTTAAAAATCTAGAAGGGCTCATGGGGTATGGGGTGGAATAATAAAAAAAAATTCCTCCTGCTTTTGCCATATCACTAAAAACAAAAAATTAAAAAATTTCGAAAAAAAAATTTTTTGGCAGATATTTTCACGTTATTGTAGGATTACTTTATTAGCAGATGGAATGTTCCTACGAATGCTATGTGGATTTCAAGTGGGGCGATGATGTTAGGATATAGATAAAGTAACTGTTTTTATTATATATCAGATACAAATACAGGATACGATTATTGAGTCGTGGCTCACACAGAGCCTCTTACTCACTCAGAGCTCGAACACGACTGCCTTTTTCTTTCGACGCCTCTATGTTTTTACCTGCACTTCTTACTTTAATACATGCATATCCCTAAGACTAATATTCATTTACCCCGTGTCCTTTACAGCGTGGTCGTTCCCACCTAGGCCGCATGGTCTGATGGAAAACCCTTAGTGTTTTATTGCCTGATGACCGACGCTGCATGGACACTCACACAGACACACAAGCACGCTCATCGCACGCACAGACAATTTTTATTATCCTACACTCGGCCGTCCTGAATCGAACATTCGACCCCGAATGTTATAGCAATCCACGGTCACTCTCCCCGATTGTTCTCTTCATTGTTGGTTTTCGATGTTTTATCTTCATTGGGGATAACTACGCCGTCGTCTCCCACATCATCTTCATCAGTATCTGCATCATCAATCCATGGCTTCATGTAGTCGACCGCCGTAGACGTACGTAATGGCCCATCGTGCTCTCCTATTTTTTGCACGAGGTAGCGACCATTGCGGAGGACCTTCGTGATTGTATAGGGCCCAAGATACTTCGCAGCGAGTTTTAAACCTGGTCCCTGTTGTGTCCGTTTTATGGCCACAGTGTCCCCTTCACAATATACGGTCGCTCTTTTCCGCTTCTTATTGTACACGCGCTGATTTTCCTGTTGTATTCTCTCGATGTTTTCTTTCGCTTGCACTCGCACTTTATCTCGATCTTCCAGAAACGCGGTAATCCATTCTGACTCAATTAACTTTTGCAACTGCGGGTCATCTTTTATACGAGCGTGAGTTCCGAACAGTAATTTAAACGGTGTCATACCAATACTTCTGTGTGGCGTCGTGTTAAGAAATTGTTGTGCAATACCAAGATGTCTATACCATTGATCATGCTTGGGTGCCGATAATTTTGCCAACAGAGGTATCAGCGTACGATTAACACGCTCGATCTGCCCGTTTCCTCGTGGGACTCCTGTGGTTGTCAAAATGTGCTGTATGCTTGCCTCTTTGCAATAATCTTGAAATTCCTTCCCCGTAAATGCTGTTCTGCGATCCGAAATAATTCTGCGTGGGTAGCCAAAAATGAGTGACTGCTTACTCAGTCGGTCGGTTACTTCTGCTGAACCAGTCGACTTCGTCGCATAGAGCCATATAAACTTTGAAAAGCTGTCGACAACAACAAGGATGTGTTTGTAACTCTTTTTTGTCGACGCCAGCGGGCCTAAATGGTTAACATGGAACGTATCGAGTGGTAGATCGCCTTTCTCGATTGGGTTGAGAAAACCCTCTTGCTTCCCCTGCTTTCGCTCCGTTAAAATGCAGGTAATACAATTCCGTACTACCTTTTCTACTCTTTGTCGAAGGTTCTGCATCCAATAATTTTTCTTAACGATTGCCTCCGTCTTATTTATCGAAAAATCTCGGATGGTTGAACGCGTCCATCTTCAATGATGTGTCCGAGAAATTCAACTCGACGTTGCAAAAAGCTACACTTATCCCAATTTATAATTAATCCAGCTTTACTCGCTGTATTTAAAACTCGTCTCAAATACTCCAAACCGCTCACACAGGCCGCAGACGGTACTATGAGATCGTCGAGATACGTGAGGACAATGCCACCGTTGATCAAATCTCTAAACACCGCATTCACAAATTTTTGAAATACAGATGGTGAGTTACACAAGCCGAAAGGTACTCGTAAAAATTCGTAATGGCCATCTGGGACTATAAACGCGGTATATTTACGACTCAACTCGTCGACCTCTACATGGAAAAAACCATTTTTGAGATCAAGCGTACTGAAAATCCTTGCGCCTTGTAGCTTATCCAATTGGTCTTCTATCAGCGGCAGAGGGTATCGATCTTTAATGATTTTTTTATTGAGCAAACGATAATCTACACAAAGTCTATTTGTGCCATCCTTCTTCTTAACGAGCACCACAGGACTTGCGTAATCAGAAATCGACGGGCGCACTATTCCCCCTTTAACCCACTCATTAATTTGCGAATTTACCTCATCGCGCTCGAACTGCCCCAACCGCCTCGCTCGCTGATATACCGGTTCGTCATCTTTCAATACAAGAGTCATTTTTACCCCCACGTTACATTCTTTCACCGACTCATAGTCTGTTATTAGACTTCCTATAATATCGCGCTGTTTCTCGTCATTAACGTGAGACAAATCAACTGCGTTTGCCTCGTGCTCATCGTACAAATCTATTTGACATACCTCCCGTAGCTCATTCTCAACTGGTCTTATGGTAATCTCGCCACATTTGTAAATCATTACGACAGTGTTCAAAAAATCACGTCCGATTACTAATTTATGTCGCGACAATTCATCGGAGATAACGCGGATTAGTATCGGATAGGAATGATCATCCACACGAATCGTCGCCTCGAATTCACCCAGTGTAACGTTCGTTTCTGTACCAACCCCGCGAAAAGATATTGCTCGATTACATAATTTTGGCGAGCCTAATTTAACGTATTCGTCTGCACGCATAATAGTTATATCGCTTCCCGTGTCTATCATGCTTCCCATACGTACATCATTAATCCATACTTCCTTACTCTGTTTACCTGCATTCGCTTGCATTATGGCACAACTCTCTGGCGGCGCTGGATGTCGCTTTTTCGGGCATTTCGCGGAGACATGGCCAAACTCTTGACACGTATAACACCTCGGGCCTTTGTCTTTATGAATGCACACCGAACTCACATGACCTCGCAACCCGCAAATATAACATCGTCTCTCTAACTTTTCACGTTCACCACTATCATTGTCTTTTTTCTCACTCGCACCTGTCTTAGAGTCCTCTATGCTTTTCGTACCTCCTTTCTTGTTGCTGGCGCCGAACTTCTCGTTGGGTTTTACTCCATTTTTCGCCGATGAATCCTTTTCTTCCAATCGTATTTCTTCGAATGCTGTGAGTATCGCATCCACTGTGCTGTACCCTTGTGCACGCGCTAGATCACGCAAATGGCGCTCTGGTATTCCCTCGACTATGTACCCGACAATCTCACCGTCGCTTACTGTAATGTGATTTGCCATTATAATTTTATCGTGTACATAATCGTGAAATGACTCTCGTTTTTGCCAAGTGCGTTCTTCAAATCGTCGTCGTAGCTGTATCGTGTTTGGGCGGTGATAGAACATTTTCCTCAATGCGTTCAGCAACTCGTCTATAGTCATACAGAGGTAATCGGGCTTTGAATGAAACCACTCGAGAGCCTTGCCTTTCAGTCGCATACCGATAAGGATCTTTGTTACGTCATTATCCAACTTGTATGCGGCTTTAAGAAATATTAATTGGTTCTCCCACGTCTCGAACGTATCTGGACTTCCATCAAAGAAACTCAGCAAATCGGCGATCGCGGTGACATTCACCCTGGTCGGTGGAGGTGCGGATATTGGCGCTGGTATCGGGCTTGCACCTTCTTGAGCCATTTGCATACTTCGAAGGAACTCGATCTCTCTTCTTGCCAAGCTTAACTCCCGCTCGGCCAATTCCTTCTCTCGATTAGCAATTTCTAATTCTCTACGTTCAGCGTTCGCACTTATAAAATCGTCGACCCACTTTCCCTCTGGATCGGCCGCCCTCAATCGTTCCACTAACTCAGCTTTTGTTCCTCCAATCGCGAGTCCTTTCTCACGCAATATCGTCTTCAATTCAGTGACATTTAAACTCATAATGTCTCGCTTATCCATCCTGAATCACGTCACACAGACTTCTTCTGATAATAAATCGCAACACTTTACGCGACTTCACAGTCACTCACTACGCGATGCCTGCACAAGAATCAATCCCGGTTGAGCCCCCAATTGTAGTTGTATTTCGCGCCTCTTCCTCGAGATAAACAGTGTAGTACCCCTGTTCCACGCCAGTGATGCCACAAGTTTAAAGAAAAAAACTTTTTGCCTGCGCTCCGTCGTCATGACAACGCGTACTACGATATTTCTCATTCCTTCGTTTTGTGCCGGTGTAAACACAAGCTTTTTTGCACGATAGTGCAAATAATAGAATAAGTAATGTAATATTAGACGAAGAATCGACGATTTATCACGGAAGTGATATCAAGGGTAATCACGGAGATCGGGGGCCCTTACGGAGAGACCCCGAGAACAAATTGAACATAGAGGACACTCGCAGTAAGTACAACCTAGAAGAGTGTCAAATTAGTGTTTTTTAGATGAGCCAAAAAGAATTGGACGATTCTTGAGCGATAATCAGAAGATCCGTGACCGAATCTGCTCAACACATATGAATCCATGGCGGTTATGTGTTTCGTGCTTTCGGCTCTTACCAAAACGCACATTCGTGTCTATTGACACGGGATTCGAGCTGTAGCGTGGAATTGCATCTTCCTGCAGGGTGATATCCTGTGTACTGTGCGTGATTCAATATGCTTTGTACATTCGGCTCTTACCGAAACGCACACCTGTGTCTAGAGACACGAGATTCGAGTTTTCAGCGTGAAATTGCATCAGGCCATAGTGTTATACTGTGTGGCTGAATATGCCTTGTGCATTCGGCTCTAACCGAATCGCACCCTCGTGTCTATGTACACGGGATTCGATTTCCAACGTGGGATTGCATCAGCCCATAGTTATACTGTGTGGCTGAATATGCCTTGTGCATTCGGCTCTAACCGAATCGCACACTCGTGTCTATGTACACGAGATTCGAGTTCCAGCGTGGGATTGCTTCAGCCCATAGTTATACTGTGTGGCTGAATATGCCTTGTGCATTCGGCTCTAACCGAATCGCACACCCGTGTCTATGTACACGGGATTCGAGTTCCAGCGTGGGATTGCGTCAGCCCATAGTTATACTGTGTGGCTTAATATGCTTGTGCATTCGGCTCTAACCGAATCGCACATCGTTGTCTGTAGACACGAAATCCGAACTCGACAACGCGGGATGGGAAAACGTAGTGCCAGCATAGGTTGAAACCGATGCGGGCAGTTCCTGTATGCTGAACGCTGGCATTACACGAGTGGTCGAGACCTTAATCTCTGCAAAATTAGGGTCTCTTATTGTTAGTTCTGTATAGAACGCCGTCTTTGCAAGACGTGTGGCCGCTGCGTACTCAAAGAGATGGTTGTCAAGGCGCTATGACGGAGAAAAGGTCAGTATTTTTCTCATTGGACCATCCCAGAGGCCTATATAAACGGATTACTGCCTCTGGCAGTGAATATTTCTTCACGTAGGAATACCTATTGGTACTATTCGGCTATGTATTAGCCACATGCTGATAAAGACAGCAAATGAACCATCTCAAAGGCCAAACAGGTTACTGCCTCTGGCAGCGAATATTCCTTCAAATAGGAATACCAATTGGTTCTATTCGGCTATGCATTAGCTACAGGCTGCTAAAGACAGCAAATGAACCATCTCAAAGGCCAAACGGATTACTGCCTCTGCGGCAGCGAATATTCCTCCAAATAGGAATACCAATTGGTTCTATTCGGTTATATATTTGGTAGTCACAGGCTGCTACAGACAGCGAATATTCTCAACGATCCGTCTCAATAGCCTATATAAACAGGTGTAAGCAGGTTACTGCCTCTGGCAGCGAAAGTTCCTTCAAATAGTAATACCGATTGGTTCTATTTGCCTATGTATCAGCCACAGGCTGTTGAAGACAGTAAATATTCTTTCATAAGGAGTTTCATACTGACTTGATCAGTCAGCAATTCTGCTCTTTAGCTAATATTCCTCCATAGGAAAGGAAAACCTTACTTTGCAAGTCAGCAAAGCCAATTGCAGCGTATATTCCTCCACAGGGGAGAAAATACTTACTAGATCAGTCAGTGAAACAACATAATCATGAATATTCCTTCACAGCAAAGGAAAACTGACTATCTCAGCCAGCAGGACCAATTTTCAAAGAATATCCTTCTCAACAACAATGGAATCCTATATTATTTTGCTGAGAAGCTACCCTTCAGGGGGTATATTCCTTCAACAACCAAGAATCATATGAGGTAGGCGATTTTTTTTTGACTGGCCGAAATCTCAAAATTTCTTCTCGAAGAAAACATGATTCGCGAGATGGATACGATAAAAACTTAATGTGAATCTCACAGGCGCTATGCCTGAATGAAAGATTGTAAGCTGACCAGATGTTTTTTAACTTTTTACATACGGAAAAAGCCACCCGGTTAGTAGGTGAAAAATTAATTTGATAATTTCGCCATTCTTTTCCCGAGATATTCAATGTGACTCTGCAAACAAGCCGATACTCGAGACATACAGATTTTTATTGCAAAAATTTGGCTACCCGCATACCATGAAGGATCTTGCTCATAGTAGAAGTCAAAGGTTTATGAATATTTTCATTAACATTTTCACTTGTAAAATAGTCATCAGCTTAACAACTATGAAACTGGCCAAACGGGCCGTATTCAATCAAAGAATTAATCGTTAAGAACATTCGGCTACTATGGTAGCACGATGAGCCAGCCAAGAAAGATTGCTGTCTCAGAAATGCAAACCTTTTGTGAAAATTAATTTTTTTGTTTTAACGAGTGAATCGTTATATATATATATTAAAAATAATAATAATAATAATAATAATAATAATAATAATAATAAATTAAAAATTAAAAATTAAAAAAAAAAAAAAAAAAGAGCAATGCGGGTATCGGGTACATTATGAAATAATTACCTACTCATTAAAATCTTCCTTAGTGAAACGTTTCTTGTCAAGGCTGAATCTTGTATTAAGTTTCATCAACTTGGTGCAGGAAAAGGAAAAGACGAATACAAGATAATGGATCACAAGAGACAAGAGGAAAGAACTAAATCATTTACCTGCAAAGGTTTTACGAGTCATCACGTAGCAGCCACTACCCGCAATCATGAATTCTGAGACTAAAGTGACTGATCGCTTTATTACAATTAATGCATTTTGACAAAAGTCAATTCAGTTTTCAGTTTCTTGATATTAGAGATGCAAGAGTACCAAAGACTTCGTTTCCTTGGCATCTCCGATATGGACATTTTTATGTCCTGATACTCATATCAAGGAATCATACTTATAGCAAGGAAAGGTAGTTGGCGCTTTCGCAAGTTCACAGGTGGGTAAAAATAGCCTGCCGGAGTTGTATCACCGTGACTTATAGTCACGAGTCGAGCTGAGATTCTGTTTGGAAATGGGGCGAACACTTTTCTGTAACAATAAGTTGATGACACCATCGAGAAAAAAGGTAAATAATCTCCGATTGTCATATTGACTTTGAGAATCGTTACCTGTTACGGTGTTTTCAAAGATTCAAAATTTAATCGATTCAAGAATCGGGCAGTCTAACTATGTCACGGTTGCCTAGACAACTTTTAGTAACAGGTCTAATATCGTTGCAAATCTATATTAATAATCTTAATGGTAAGCTAGCCACTGACTTTTGAATCGGAAAATTCTCCCACAACGGAGAAGGAATTGTATCGTCATTCGGAGCTTTATTTTAATTTATAAATTCGGAAAGATAAATTGGATTGGGTTGCACCCGACAGAGACAAAGGTTGGCTCCTCGAGGTTACAAACTCTCGGGAATCGAACCTGAGGTATCTCGCAGTCTTTCGGCTACCACACAAAAGCGCTGCACCTTGCTTTTAGAACTGCATTTTTCGGATGGGTTTTTTTTTAACCATCGAGGTCGCAGAAAAAGCACATAGGAAATTTTTTTCCCAATGGTACCCGTGGTGAAAAATGAACCAGGGCTCTCTGCGTGTGGGCCGAGCATGCTACCACTATACCACTGCTCTCTCTTTTGAAACGGTTATTATTACTATTGCCTTAAATTCTTGATAATTTAAGGACTTCAGACTCGAAAGGATTACAAATAAATAATGCATCAAAGATGCTATGAGTCTGGCATAATTAGAGTTACCTTGAACTAACAATTTTTGAAAATATCGCAAGTCAAGAATTTTAGATATTTCATAGCGTGATCGAAAAATTAAAAAAAAAAAAAAATAAAATAAAATAAATAAATAAATAAATAAATAAATAAATAAAAATAAATAAATAAATAAAAAAAAAATAAATAAATAAAAATAAAATTAAAAAAAAAAAAAAAAAAAATATTAAGTTAAAAATGATGAAAATGATGAGTTAAAAATGATGAAGCAAATTGTATGAGACAAGTCACTGATGGGTCAGAGAATACCCTATCAGTGTTAACTGAGCTTCGTATGGGTCATTTTTTTTTAAAAAAAAGGGATCAAAAGACATCTCATAAATTCGCTTCAAATCTCAATAGAATATTAATATTGATGAATAATGCAGAGGCGACTGCTCTGCACATGGCGTAAAGATTTTTATACCAATAAATACCCATACAGCATGTAGCATTGCAGCGTTTTTTCCAGCAACGTTGCAACAAGGTCTCAGAAACATTGTTGAAATCTAATTTTAATTGCAGCACTACAATTTTGCTGCGAAGTCTCTGCAATGTAATATCTGATATCATAATATATTATAATATTTATACTAAATTATATACACCAACGCAATTATAAGAAATTACGGAGATTAGCATACGCACGACTCATGGGTCATGCATGCTCATTATCTACCGCAACATACTTTAAACATCTACACTGTTTATCTCGAGGAAGAGGCGCGAAATACAATTAATCGATTAAACGAACTTACTTGTAAGTGAAGTTCTATCGTAATTGTATGAAGCGCTTCTTCCGAAGAGATAGCTCCCTCCCTTAATTCATTACCCATCTCCCTTCAGAGATTACCCTAGGATTGTTGCGGCAGTGCTTTGAAGAATGAGAAATATCGTAGTACGCGTTGTCATGACGACGGAGCGCAGGCAAAAAGTTTTTTGCTTTAAACTTGTGGCATCACTGGCGTGGAACAGGGGTACTACACTGTTTATCTCTTCGGAAGAGGCGCTTCATACAATTACGATAGAACTTCACTTACAAGTAAGTTCGTTTAATCGATTAAGATTACTGTATTAGCAGATGGAATGTTCCTACGAATGCTATGTGGATTTCAAGTGAGGCGATGATGTTAGGATATAGATAAAGTAACTGTTTTTATTATATATCAGATACAAATACAGGATACGATTATTGAGTCGTGGCTCACACAGAGCCTCTTACTCACTCAGAGCTCGAACACGACTGCCTTTTTCTTTCGACGCCTCTATGTTTTTACCTGCACTTCTTACTTTAATACATGCATATCCCTAAGACTAATATTCATTTACCCCGTGTCCTTTACAGCGTGGTCGTTCCCACCTAGGCCGCATGGTCTGATGGAAAACCCTTAGTGTTTTATTGCCTGATGACCGACGCTGCATGGACACTCACACAGACACACAAGCACGCTCATCGCACGCACAGACAATTTTTATTATCCTACATTATTATAAATTATTCATGCTGCATCATCCGGTGATCATTGTTGGTGCTGAACGAAACGGAAAAGAAAATAAAGATGAAAAGAAACAAAACAAAAAGAATGTATTTTTTCCATTTTTTTTTACACATTTTTTTTACACATTTTTTTTCTCTTCTCCTTGTCAATTTTTTCTACAATAACAGTTGTTGGGCGGGAAAGGATGCAATCTCTTATCGTTGTTGGCTCTGGAAGAAACAGAAAAGAAAATAAAAACGAAAAATGAAAAAAAAATAAATTATCTCTTGTCGCGGATTTTCAAGCTCTTTCGCCTAATTTTCATTGTCGATGCTAAAAAAGGCTTCCGTTGGAAAAAAATTTAATCAATATTCGGAAAAGAAAAGTATAAACTATAGACAATTTTATATGTATATATTAGGGTGTGCGGAAAAAAAACAATTTTTTTCTCGGTTGCATCCACCAAAAAAAGTTGAAGTAAGGTAAAAAAAGAAGAATTCTAAAACGTGAGGCCAAAAAAAATTATTTCGAACGGCGCATTGCATTTGAATATTTTCCATAAGAATAACACAGGAAAATATTGGGATTTCTGAATGTCGTAGTGCAACTCGTTCTCAAATATAAAGTTCTCGTTATATAAAATCCTAGTTCAAGCTCAATGCAGAACTGCGATTTGTTTATTTCTTATTTGGCAAAAATTTTCTGTCTGTAGAGTCTTCAGAAACTAAAAAGAACTGGGATTTTTTAAAAAGTATTTTTAATAATTTTTTCTGTATAGTCTTGAGAAATTTTTTTTTTTTAAATCCCAGTTCCTCGCAGAGTTTGAAGACTCTATGGACAGAAAAATGTTGCATAATAAGGAATTGAAAAATCCCAGTTATTCCATGAGCTTGTACTCAACGAAGAACTGGCATTTTTTCTCTACAGAGTTTTACGGACAAAAAAAAAAATTTTCAGATTCTATGGACAGAAAAGTTTTGCAAAATAAGAAATACAAAAATCCCAGTTCTCTGTTGAGCTTAACAGTGCACGCTCAATGCAGCTCAGTATCAGTAAGCTAAAACATATATTGTATTTATTTTTTGAACAGCGATGCCTAAGAAATGTTGCGTGAAGCAGTGCAGTTCGAGTGGACTGCGCACCTTTAAATTCCCAGGTGCGGAGACCGATAAAGATCGTTTTCTAAGGTGGCTGGCAGCATCAGGAAATTCAGATCTGATGAGCGTTCCTCCCGAAAAAATAAGACAGCGGACTGTGTGTATGAAGCATTTTGAAGAAAAGTATATCCTGGCCAAGAAACTCAGTGCCACCGCAGAACCTACTCTGTGTTTGCCAGGTATATACCTACACCGTATCTTTGCATATTTTTTTATTATTTATATATAAGAGATATTATATATATTATACATATAATTATATAGATTATAAAAATCTAATTATAAGAACATATATATTAGGGTCGTTAAAACAATCGATATTTTTTTTTTCTCGGAGCTCCATCAAGAAACTTTAGAACATAAAAAAAAAAGTAATTTTCCCCAAATTTAGGGTTTTAAAAAAAAATTTAGATATTGCTCAAGCAAATTTTCGGTTTTTTCTGCTATTTGTTGAAAATCGCGACATGAAATTTTTTTTTTGCTCCCATAGCATAAAGTGTTTGTATTTAACAGAATCACTATTTTTTTCATTTTAGTAATCTGAAATTTTTTTTCAAGCTGCCTCAAGTAATTTATTTGCTGATTTTTCGGTTTTTCTAGCTGAAAATTATAAAATTAACAATAGTTCAACTACAAATGTCAATTTTTTTCTTTTTTACGAAATAAGAGGTGTGTACATAAGTAGTGTTACAAGGAGAGTTCTAACTCAAGATCCCTACCCCGACATTTACCGACATTTTTTAGCTCAGACATGAACCACTTAGCCGAGACACAAACCCGGGGGGGCTATCTCGATGAGCCGGAATGCACGGAGCCGATCGGAGGGGGGGGGGGGGGGGTCTCTAACAACTGGAGGGCACCTAATCTCTTATGGGTCGAGACATTTAGGGGGGGGGGGGCTAGCTTTGAGGGTGGTATTGGAATGCCGCTATCTCTGGCAGCGGCGGGGCACCTTATTTTTCATGGCGACATTTGATTGATGATTATCAGTTAGACTCGCGTCTCTGTAGGGCAGGGTGGGGGGCTAGTTTTGAGGGTGGTATTAGATGCAGCTATTCTGTATATCTGGCAGCTGCAGTGCAGCTTGTCTTGGCATTGGAATGTTGTTATCTCTAACAAGTGAATAGCGGACTAGAGCGTTAGACCTTTCAACCACACACGACGCTACCCTCCCGGGCCAGTGCGTCTGTTTGTCGCAACCTTATCGTTGGTCATAAGTCATTTCTGTTTGTGTGCTAAGGACCAGACCGCAGTCTGGAAAAAGCCAAGCATGAGGTCATAAAATCTTAGAGGCGCCTATGATCCGGCTGGTCCTCGGCACCTGAAGGAAAAACATTGAAATACCCCTAACAGGTATTCTTCTGACCGCATTTATATAAGTGTTTCCCTATCACTGACTGGTGCGTGAGTAAATGTAGCGCAGGGTGCTGCGGTAGATCTTTTTTTAAACTGCAATGAAATTGGACTGATATGTGCCATCGACGTGTTTCGACCTGTTTCAAGCCCTCCCATTACCTTCGAGAGCGGATGATGCCATATTGCATGTCTGAACACGCTTGAGCCTGCACAGTGTTTAGATATTGTGACAAACCACCGGAAAAGGAGGCTTTGATGTTCATGGAATGCCGCTATGACAGGCTTAGTCGCGTTCTTGCTATCAACATGGACGGATATTCTGATGGCGTTCTCGGAGCCAAATATCCGTGGGAATTATCAAGGGGTGATCTTAAGAATATAACGAAGCCTATGATTTTAAAATATTTTAGTCGATCAATTCATATGTTATATGATCGTTTACCCGAAAATCTTCATGCAGACGCCGAAATTATGTCATATTTGCCTTGTATGGAACATTGGAATACGCCCCACATCATGACTCATATCGATGGCCCTGCACCCTCTGTACGGAATTTTCAAATGTGTCGCCGCAAAGTGTGGGCGGAGGAAAGTGTGGAAAATCCTATTGAGTCCTAGAATTGAGAGTTGGTGGGGGTCGGGAATTTGGAGGGCCTATATATGATCAATATGCACGTCTGAACTGCACCAGTTGACATGCAAGACAGACGACGTGAGCTAAAAGAACGATTGCTCTTGCTTTTAAAAAATACCGAAGAAGTAAAAAATCTTATACGTACGAGGTCTGATCTGAGCTTCATTATAAATACATTGAAGAATACATCAATAAGTCGAAATGGATTTCACAATGGATCAACAAGGTGGGAAAAATGGTGAAATTTTTGCCAATAAAAAAATTGGCTGAACTCTCCGTTCAGGCAGATCATCCGATCTCCGACCTGAGAATAGTTGAAACGAAATTCGGGAGGAGGATCGTGGCGGATATCACCAACGATTCCTCCGTATTCCTACCTGCAAGATTCGTGAAAGCGTTCGACGAGAACAAAGAAATATTCAAAGAGATGATTGACGCTGCGCATACAAATCAACTCTATATGAACTACTTCGGTGGGAAATATAACAGCGTAGAATTCGAACGCATCTGACGCCATCGAACCATCAATCCATCGCGTCAACTATGGGGTCGTGACTCTACGCGAACGATGGTGGCACTGAAAAAAGTGTTTGAATCCATAAGTGCGCATGGTTGAAAAAGTAGAAAAAAACATTTTAGATGCCGTGTGGTGCGAAATGTATAAGTTGGAGTGAAACCCAATATGTAAAACAATTTCCTATGGTTTATTTCAATAAAAAACACACATATATTTTTCGATAAAATGTTTTTATTTATTTCAAAAATCCTGCGTTTACACAATGCTTTATGTACCAGCTCCTCAATGATTTCACGTTTGCGTTGGCACAATTATATTTTGAGTCGTGGGGATGACGAGAACATCCTCTGTTGTTTGATATTTTCGATAATTTCTGCAATGATGGAGAATCGAGAGTTTCCATATCGACAATATGTGCCGACGAATCCGTGAATTGCGCTAACCACGCCGTCTTCTCTAATCCCTTCACGTAGATAGTTCGGGCTTGTTTCAAGATAGCTCGAATTGTTGTTCCAGCAGCTTCGTACGGCGTGTCGCCAGAGTTCCATCGTATTCCATGAAAATTTCGTTCTAGCCATGCATTCATCGTTTTGTACTTCGCTGGTAGAGAGTTCCATGGCGTTGGAGGTTTGAAGAAAAACGTCAGGGGTTCGGTGTTGTCAGAGATTTTCACAATTGCTATTTCTTTTAGCACAAATTCGTTTATGGGTCTCCTGAAGCCTTGAATATCGACGATAAAGTCCATGGTGCTGACTGAAGAGAGTCGGTTCATCGTTGAAGGTTTTATACTAATTTTTTTTACCCCGCCACTTATTGGATTGTACTCAACAATACGATCGTGTAGAATCAAGCAATACGCGGATGTATTGGCAGGAATATTATTTCTTGCTTCAAATTCAAGACGAATGTCAACGGGGCCTGACTTGAGAGAATCGTTCTGCTTTGAACAGTCGATGACGACTAAAGGGGCATACTTTAGAAACTCGGATTTTTTTAACCACGGCTCCGCTTCTCTGTTGTAATAAGTATTCTGGAAGTTTGCATACATCTCGTATAGTAGGGCGTACTGGTTTTGCTGTATGTTTAGGTTCAAATTTCCATATGGATAGCATTGCGAATTCAAATATAGTTTAACATCGGCGAGATTACAATGATCGAAGTTACTCGCGTTCTTCTTTTTCTTATTTTTCCGATCAGTCTGGAAAGCGAGAATGACATATCGCGGTTTTTCCAGCTGAGTAGAAGTCTTGACGGTCCAAACATGCTTCGAGGTTGCGGGGAGCAGCGGATATTCATACAGTTCCCACGTATGATAGCTCATAGAGATTGGCGCATCTCTGCCGATAAACTTTAAAAGTTGTATTTTACGCTGATCGGAGACTGTCACGTACGGTACAAGCCATTCTACTTTTTACAATACGAGTTTGAATTCCTCGTCAGCCGTCTGCACAATAGCATTATCATCAGTCTTCGATCTCGATAGAATCAGCTCATGCTTGGCATTTACGACGATTTTTCGATAATCTTCGGCAAAACCGAGCAGCATACTTAGCGGTATGCATACGTCAAAGTTGCCCGCTGCATCTATGATTTGCGTCGTTTCATCAACATCAAGCCAGCCCGTGTTCTCGAGCATAGATCTCTTACCGGGGCTCAGAGATGAATATCCCTTTATTAGACTCGTAAGACCTACATTTTTGTTTCGATCAATTTCAATAGCGTTGAGCTCATATCGTACTTCTTCGAACAAAAAGCAAATAGCATTATTGACGAGGCTTGTGGAGGCAAGCGCTGCACCATCGGCTTTAGTCAGTTTTCCGCATATATGTATAAAACTTTTGCTTGGTAGAAGACATAGATCCTGATGTTGGATGGAAATACGTATCTCATCGCTGTTATTGAAAGTTGACGATGCATACGGCTTATGAGCATGAATCTCGCAGTGTATTATAGATTCATCGAAGATGATGGGACTTTATATATTTACTATTTCCTCCTCCATTTTACGCAGCAGATGCAGAGGGCACAGAATAAATAATACCTTATGCGCTTTTTCCGCGCACAGTCAGACCCAAATTCTTTAGAAGTAGTACGTTCTGAGGTGTTAGCACTTTGAGTGGAGATCGGCGACTGGTCACGCTCATCCATGATGATTTGGTATTATGGGTTTTATTGAAGACTATACCCATGATTTTATATGCAATCGTATGGTTATGACTTCGCCGCGAAAATTTACTAAATCTCCGTCTTGGTCTACTATCCGAAGCTGGATGTTATCTATTGTCTTGCTTGTGATTGGAAGATAAATGACGTACGATGGAACTTCAATGATTTTATATCCGGAAGGTACGAACGGGAAAAACTCGTGAATCGTATGAGCTTTTCGCTCATTAATATAGGCACCGGCGGTAATGCTACACTCTATACGCAAGGCGTTCACTTTGAGAATGGCTACTGGGAGATCAGATGTATGCCTTTTATTGGCTACAAGAATACGCGGTGTGAAACCCAAGAGAGAGCCGATAGAATCATTAGGCTTAAAATTTATATCGCGATTACACTCGATTTCACTACGTAGAGTATTGTTATTGGGTTTAATCTTAATAGAAATATTCGGAAACTCTGTCTGCACGTACTTCTCAATGTCATCTATTTCATAGCTACCCGTCGGTATAGTCAATATCTTATCTCCCACAGAAATTTTATTATTACCATCAGCTATATTAGGAATAGAATTGAAGGTTAGTAATTCAATGAGCCCTAAAGTGTAATTGTTGTGGGGTGAAAGTTCGATGGGGGGAAAATATTGAGCTTCAAGTGTAGATGACGTCCCGGAAATAGTTAGTGTAAAACTATCATCCATGACGACGGCACATAGTCAACTGATTCTATATTCATCATTATGCACGTTTATATAGAGAATATTTTTCTTTGCCACTCAATTGCTGGCAGAGAAACTTTAGGCATAAGTGCCCACATTCGACTGTACCATACTTCTGATATCCCTTATAATTATAATTCACGCTACCAACACCAAAATATTTCATCAACTCGACTGGAGGCTGAAGATTGCCGAAACTATCAAAGTACATGACATTCTCCACCCTCTTTTTGTATGCAACCCAGTGTGTACCAGGTCCCATATCCTCATCTAAATTGATAATTGCTGATTCGTATTTTGCCGGTCCACTTTTCGGCAATTTATTTCTCATAAAAACTCCGCGAAAGTGTGGAATTTCCATGATTTTCGCATATTTGAGCAGATCAGCATCAGTTAAGGCTTGGGGAGGCAGCGTGACTTTCCGTTTTTTGAACCAAGACCCGTCCCCCTCTTGTACGGTTTTAGATGCAGACCTTTACCCAAAGCAGCAGCTTCCATCAACTTATTATGTCTCTTACTCTCATCCAATTCCCGCTTAGCAGCTTCAGCCGCATTTACAGCCTTAGCGATAGAAGCAGCGCCACCTGACAGTGCTCCTGCAGCACTCAGACCGGCAAATATCGGCAGGAGGAGCGGCAAAAACCCCCCAATTTTACGAGGCGCTGGTAAAATGCGCAATTTACTTTTAGCCTTCTTGCTACCTTTCCGAGCACCCTTTCGACCACGGCTTTTCTCATCAACGATTTTATTCTGTCCCATGCCTAATTTTGTTTTTTTCACGCAATGCCCCATGCCTAGTTTAGTTTTGGCCTTCATGATGTTTGCCACACCCCAAGCACTTGCTCTCTCCGCAATACCCGCGTCTTTGGCGTATACTCGTTTCCAAGCCTGCTCGGCCAGTAATTTATCGGCCAAAGTTCTCGCTTCGAGGCTAGTTTCTTTTGAATATGCAATATCGTGCTGCTTGCAGGCTGCATCCAATGGATTAATACCTCGATCACCTCGTGCAAGACGTTTAGATAACTTTGTACCAGGTCCGCAATACTGATACCCAGGTAGATGCAGCTCGACAGGGAGCTTGTCAATCAGACTATTGACCTAAGCACAACCGATCATATCGGGGACGACTGCTCGACTGGTGAATAATCCCTATAAAACCCTATTTATATTTTTTTTTTCCCCATTAGTCGTCCTCAGGATGGAGACGGATGAACTGCCTGTAATGAATTTCGATGAATTTATGCGGGGTGGTGAACCGCGCGAAAAACGTCATGGCGATTTGTTGCCTAATAGCATTTGGGCAGTATTCTGTGGCCCCTCGAACTGCGGTAAAACGAACGCCTTACTCTCCCTCATAACGCATCCTAATGGTCTGAGATTCGAGAATGTCTACCTTTATTCTAAATCCCTCAATCAGCCAAAATATACATTGCTCGCACGATTACTGGAGCCTGTGAGTGGTGTTGAATATTTTCCATTCAATGAGCACGAACAGGTGGTGACACCAAGCGATGCACACCCCAACTCAATATTTATCTTCGATGATGTGGCATGTGAAAAACAGGATAACATTAGAGCCTTTTTCGCCATGGGGCGACACAAAAATGTCGATTGTTTCTATCTTTGCCAGACCTATGCTCGTATTCCTAAACACCTCGTGCGTGATAATACGAATTTTCTGGTTCTATTTAAGCAAGATGAGATGAACCTTAAACATGTGTACAATGATCATGTCAATACTGATATGTCATATACACAGTTTAAAAATATGTGTTCAGAATGCTGGAATGACGACAAGTATGGATTCATCACGATCGACAAGGATAGTCAAATGAATGAGAGTAGATATAGACGAGGGTTCGATTCTTTTCTCAGTCATAAGTAAACGTTCATTGGAGACAGTATCATCTCTGACCCGAGGGTAGCAACATGAATAAACTTTTGGAGGAGAAGAAAGACGTATTGCGTCAAATTGTCAAAGCGAGCGATGCAATCCGACGAAAACATCGGATGATAAAAATCGGCAAAGACAATGCTGAACAGGCAATGCAAAATGTCTTCAAGCCAATAGTCACGCCATTGGAAAAATTGGTGATGCGGAAAACGAGACGCCAGAGATGAAACAGGAACTTAAGGAGGAAGTCAAAGATCGTGTTGAAGAAGAAAGAGAAGAAGAAAATATTGAGGATGACAACCATGAAGTTAAAGATGATCCAATGTTGGAAGATTTGTCTTTCCAGTCTGAATACGGTGAGGAAGAGGGAAAGCAGGAGGAGGATACAGCTGTGAATGTTGATGAATTAATAAATGAGTATGTAGTATTGCTGCAGACAAATAGAAAATCAACCTTGGATGTCTCATACGGTATACGAAACCTCGCTAACAATAAATTAATGATTGGAGATTCTCCAATATTTTTTGATTCTCAGCATATTCGTGTACGAGATAAAAATTATCCAAAAACTGTTGGATTAGCGGAACTGTTGTTCAAAAAAGTGCCCCGCGTTGAGGATCTGACATCCAACGATTTGAAAAATTATGAGAACATTGTAATTGCCACGAATGCCCATAAGAAATATTATAAAGCAGATGAAGCAATAAGGACGGATAAAAATTTGAAATTCAAGACTTATATCGCGAAAATAGTTGATACGCACACGGGTAAAGGTATGCCAAAGTATAAAGTGGCTAGAAAAGACGCGAGATTCGATTATATTTATTGGGACGATCCCAATGAACTAGTGGACCGCCTACGTTTACTCCTCGCATCTCAAGCAGCCGGAAACTTATCTCACTCGAATGAAATCATATCGATTATCGAAGAATTGCGTGAGGCTCAAATCATTTATTAATACATTCATCATCGCAATTTCGCGCATTCACAAAATGAGTGTCGACGTGTTTGGACGGCAGCTGGATAATAAAAGTGCGCTCAATCGCGGTCCTCCGGGCATTGGATTCAAGATTACAAAAGACGGACATTACAATTTGGAGAACAAGCGACTCTGCAACGTTGGAATTCCCGAAGCGGACCATGACGCGATCAGCTTAAAGGTGCTGAATGCTAAAGCCCTAAACGTAAGACCTTACGTGAGGAAATAAATGAAAGTAGAACGCTATTGGTTGAAGTTTTTGAAACTATAATACTATAAAAGATAAATGCGACACGTTAAATACCGACTTACGGAATAAAATAGAGAGAATTAGTGCGCAAATAACAGAAGATCTTACAACCGAGATAAAAGAAATCTCAAAACTCCGAATGCTGGTACGAAAAACCTACGAGTGTCCTTGCTTAGCATGTTTTCCCAGATTGACGCTCGATTAAACATCCTTGAGAAAAAATGAGCGAGAAGAAGCGAGCGCTGGTGCAGGAACTACATAAGCCCGCACGCAGAAACTATCCTCGTCGGCATGTGGATATACGAGGCTTGGATGAGACTTGGCAAGCGGACCTTGTGGACATGTCGGCTTACGCGCGGCAAACGGCAATCATAAATTTCTCCTAACCGTCATCGATGTCTTCTCCAAGTTTGCCTGGGCCGTGCCAATGAGGAGCAAGAACGCTAAAGATACAACGAGCGCCATGAGATCTATACTTGCAAAGGGACGCATACCAGAGAACCTACATGTTGATCGGGGCAAAGAGTTTTATAATGCCGATTTTCAAACTCTCATGAAAAAGTATAATATTCATATGTACTCGACATACAGTAATTTGAAAGCATCAATTTGCGAGCGTTTTAATCGTACCTTGAAAAATAAAATGTGGATGCAATTTAGTCTTCGTGGAAGCTACAAGTGGACCGATATTCTCAAAAATTTGATTTCCGAATATAACAATAATGTACATCGCACAATTAAAATGAAGCCGAAAGACGTGAACTCGGAGAATGAGAAGCAGCTGTTACAACGCGTTTTCACGACTCGAGAACCTTTGAAAAAAAAGCCGACGAAATTTCGACGCGGTGACAAAGTGAGAATAAGCAAATTTAAAAATATATTTGCCAAGGGTTATACTCCAAACTGGACAACGGAAATATTTACAATACATCAAGTGAAAAATACGAACCCTGTGACGTTCAGTCTGAAGGACTATCAAGATGAACCCATCGCCGGTGGTTTTTATGAGCAAGAGCTACTCAGAGTTGAAAATCCCGATATTTATCTGATTGAACGAGTATTGAAAACGCGTGGGAATGAAATGTTTGTAAAATGGTTGGGTTTCGATAATGCCCACAATAGTTGGATAAGGAAATCTGATGTATAATAAAATATTTTAACAAATGAACATTATTGATCTTTTCAATCGCCACCTTCTATCCCATCTCTCACAGGATTATTTTGTTGGACAGGATATTAATTAAGAAAAAGTCGGTTTCAATATATCTTTTTTTAATATATTTTTTCCTCCAGCGTATCAATTTTATTAATTCATACACAATGTATTCACAGTTTTCATGCCAATCATAGTTTACCACGCCAGCTTATCGCATTTTTAATTTTATTTATTTATTTTTTAAACTACAAACATTCTTTCGTGTGGCGCTCATAACCCCAAGGTAGAGTATCAGTCGTATGAGCGGAGAGAACTCTTTTATCATCATTCCAGCTTAAAGCGACTTTTCTTTGTCTTACAGTTTGCACTACATGCTTCTTCGACTGAATTAAATTTTGTGTTTCAACAAGATTCTCATGCTGGAAAAGACAATGTTTATAATCATCGAATCTGATTCTTTTTAACGTAGATCTTCGAATACCTTTAGCACGCTTTTTTTCTACGTCATCATCTCGAACCTTGTAAGCGTATAGTTTGGCGCGCAGGCCCACGAATTCTTCCATGATCTGTCCATTATTCTCATCCTTCATTAACCCTAACACCTTTTTATTCGCTAAAGGCATCCCATAAGGATTGTCAAGAGGATAATCGGAGGTATCAAATTTGTTTATGTCGAGCTTCATAACATCATATATATTAGGCACTGTAATATTATATATAAGACTATCAGTGTCGGTGTACATTAATTGAGCTTTTTGCCCAAACTGTTTTTTCATATACTCATAATGGAAATCATAAATATAAATTTTTGATAAGTCAAGGATTGAAAACCCCGCATACAATGGCTTATTAAATTTCACCTTTGCTCTGTTGAGCTCGATGATGACCATATCATCTGAGAAGTTAGCATTCTCAAGCAGAATGATGCACTCTAAAATCAAGTGATGGAGGATTGTGCTGTTAGCACACCCTTTGCTTAAAAATGCTCCCACAGTTTGGACCCATTTTCCACGGAAGGGTTGGTACATAAACACCAAGGCATGATCACCACGTTCCCTTTTCTGATGTTCAGGTGTATATTTGCCCAAGTCCGTGAAGCCTTTAAATAATAGCGTATCTCTGTCAAATGAAAGAGCTTCGCTGAGTTTCATTTCGTCCAATACAAGGGTACCTGTCAAAATATTCACAAATTCATGTTTTGTTAAAGTAGTTCGGCCGTCGTATGACTGTAGTCAAGTTGGCAACTCATTTATATCGATTAAATTTACGTCTAAATTATTAATAAAATTAATGAACACTTACATTGATAATATTTTTATCACATAAATGTCATGAAATGCTTTAAAAATATCGTCAAAGATAAAGTTTATACTTTAACTTGACTAGTTAAGTGATTGAGTCCGCCATGATTGTCCAATGTTCGGGTAAAGTCGGCTCGCTGCCCCTCTCACCCCTCGCCCCCCGTGCCAGTGCCGGTGACATATTACACATAACCTAGCTGCGACATTTGTATAACGCGAAAGAAAAGTTATGAAGTAATGGCACCGAGAAAAAGAAATGGTCAGTTCGTTAAAAAAAGCGAAGCTATTCGACGAATTAAAGCGCGTGAGTTAATCTCAAAAATAAATTTTACTTATGTTAATTCTTATTGAAATTGTTGAAAAAACATTGACTGAATAAATAAGATTCTTAAATTTTCGTCCTCGCCTTTACTTTTTGTATTGCAGTTGCACCGACTCGCATGAATTTTTTTTATGGTTAAAAAATTGATAATTCAAAAGATTATACATGAAAATTCATTGGTAAAATTTAGTTTATTCGTGATAAAAAAAAATAAATGTTATTCACTTTTAAAGTTTCTCGAGAATTTAAAATTCCCGCGATTACCGACTCTGCCCGAAGCTTCAATCAGCTGTTCCAGCAGTGCAACGTAAATGTCTGCCATCCGCTTCCGACACGTCGAAAACAAAAGTTCTTTTATGTTTTCTTTTTGAAAAGCACCGTAAGGTCATGTTTTTTTGAAATAAACAGAATCTGCGATAAATTTCCTTTATGGTGGAAACTTTTCTGAGGCTCAACCACCGATTACTTTTTTTACAATTAACATTATTGTGAGTTCTTCCATAAGGTACTGTGTTAAAAATCAAAATTAAAAAATGAAATAATTCAAAATTTTGCCCCGCAAGAGCCCCCCAAAATGTGCTTATTGTAATCAGGGGACTTTTAACTGTTATTTACCGCAAAAATTGATGGACATTTACCGTACTTGCTCAAACAGCCGAACTACTTTAAGTGATTTCGCGCAAGAAAGCATACGGGACAAGATTTCTCGCAAGAAAGCATGTTTTTTTTGGACGCGTGAAATGAATTCATTGATTTTTCTGAGTACACGTGAATTTTTTAAAAAATTTCTTATCATTTAGAAATTACGGCTTTCGAAAGATTTTTAATTTTGAAAAATAAAGGAAAAATCGTGAATTTTGGATTTTTTTTCGTAAAAACGTTGTATATTACAATTAAGAAGTTTCCAGGGCATTAAGCGAATAGTCTCGTAAATACAACCTTTACAAATTTCCGAAAACCGAAATTTCAAAATGATAATAAAATAAAAAAAAATTCACGTGTAGTAAGAAAAATAAACGAATTCATTTCGCATGACAAAAAAAAACATTCTCTACAAATTTGTTCAACAATGTTTTGTTTAAAAAAAAAACGATAATGAAATGTTGCAAGTGGCATTTTCAAAGGAACAAATTCAGCTTAATATATATTTTGCTTTTTGAGCGATTGATTGAGAAATAATTCGTCGAAAACAATTCATCGAATAAAATTTCGTCGGAAAAATAATTTGTCGAAAAACAATTCTTTAAATAACAGTTTGTGGAAAAATATTGATAAAAAAGACAGCAAATCGGCACATACCAGAAGAAACTGAATGATTATGGATGAGTGTAGAATTATTGTGATGCGAAAATTTTGCTGCACAACATACAAAAACTTTCGATAATTATCGTGATAAAAAAATGTATAGGACGTTCTGACTCGCGCACTGAGCCGAGTGTTAGAGAGTCGGAATTAAATTTTTTTATGATTCGTTTTCCACAAATTGTTATTCGGGGACTTTTTTTTTTATGAATAGTTTTTTGACACATCATTTTTCAACGAACTGTTATTCGTCACGAATATTTTTTTCGACAAATTGTTTCCGAAGCTGTAGGCCTGATTTTCGGCAGCCAAAAAATAGCTGAAAACCGGACACGTTCAAAAGTGCGTACCTGGTGCAGAACAAAAAGAATACAAAATTTTTTAAAAAAGCAAAACGAAGCTGAATTTGCCTCTTAATACGCCGCTTGCATAATTTGATTATCTTTATTTTTGACTCAGCTATTTAACAACCAACGCTATTTAACAAGAAGCAAATCGACCCGGATAAACAGGAAAAGTTGTTACTACATTAACCATGTATCGGACGTACCTTATTTCCAACCAAAAGTGACTATCGTCGACAATATTGCATACTTCATGTTAAGATAAAAATCGGAAAAAATTCAACCACAATAGAGACGATAAAAAGATTACTTTTTAATAATAATAATGCCCAAAAGATATCAATGAATTATTTAAACAAAACATTGTTTAAAAAATTTTTAGAGAATGTTTTTTTTTCACACGTGAAATGAATTCGGTGATTTTTCTGACTACACAAGAATTTTTTAAAAATTTTCTTACTATTTTGAAATTTCGGTTTTCGGAAATTTGTAAAGGTTGTATTAACGAAACTATTCGCTTAATGACCTGGAAACTTCTTAATTGTAATATACAACGTTTTTACGAAAAAAGATCCAAAATTCACGATTTTTCCTTTATTTTTCAAAATTAAAAATCTTTCGAAAACCGAAATTTCAAAATGATAAGAAAATTCAAAAAAAATTCATGTGTAGTCTGAAAAAACAACGAATTCATTTCACGTTTCAAAAAAAAAACTTTCCCTACAAAATTGGCTAAACAATGTTTTGTTTCAACAATTCATTGGTAACTTTTTGCCATTATTATTACTCAAAATTAATCTAATCGTTTTTGGTTGGGAAGGTACGTCCAATACATCCTTAAGGATAGACTAAAATAAGTGAATTACCTGCATGCTCATATCCTCCTTTACCAATACGGATTTGGTGGCAACTTTTGAGTTGTCCCCATAAAAAGAGATTAAAAGACCACTGGAGAGCATTGAACTTCCCCAATTGCGGTTGTCGGTTTTCCTCCACAGAAGTTCCAAGTCCTTTTCCAGCATTTGCAAAGTGTACGCTGTTTCTCTTTCGCCATGGGGAAACACTCCTATTTCTTTTGCCCCTTCAGGATTAGACACTTCTGACCCTCCGTTCTCTTCAAGAGCCACTCCTATTCGTTTTTCCCCTTCAGAACTTAGCGTATGCTGCAACGATGATGCGACACACAAGGTTATTAATTAGAAAATCTCTTATTCATAAATAGTTGCTCGCAATATAATTTAGAAATTACCGTTATCTTATTTTCCGCAGTAGACAAATCAATATTAGGCAAAATTCCGTGTTGTGAATTGAAAATAGATGGTATGCTCGACGGTTTCACTTTTACACGCAAAAAGGGTATCGTGCCTATTGATCCGTCTTTCAAATGAATTGAACTATCCCGGAGAATATCGTCATCTTTAAAATGTGCATTACATACGTACAAAACTTTACGACCTTTTTTCCCTTCTCGTACGTATGGGGAAATCGCATTCAACCATTCTCGTCGTCGCTCTTCCTCCTGAAAAATAATAAACCATGTTCATGAGATCATGCACAGTAAGTAAAAATCTGCTGAAAAATCGATTTTTTTACACGGCATAAATATTCAAAAATGACTAAACAAAATTCAGGAGGGGTTGCCCAACATTTAAACAAGAAAATAATTATTAAAAATTAGACTATTTAATGGCAGCAAATGGGCTACGACTTTTGAATTAAATTCATTATGTACAATTTTGGTTCTACCTTCATCGGCAGATGCACTTACCTTTGGGACCACGAACAAATTCCGCTTATCACAGTCACTATTGTGGCAATTAGAAATGCAACAAGTTCTAACCATTATGAAAAGTGAAGCGACTGCGTGTCATGCGACTCGTGCGTCATGAAAATTTTCTGAGGTTATGTTACTAGCGTCTTCAAGATTTCGTGGGCACCGTGAGCGTCATGTAGCGTGTGGGGGGGTGGGGGACTCGAGTTATTTCACTGCGCATGACTGCGCAGTAATGCATTGCGCACGGACACTAGAGACTAGTGGCGGTGACTGGTGCCGGACGTATACGGGCCTACCCCCACCCCACGAGTTCGGTCTCCTGTCTCTAGTCTTCTTAGTTTAAACGCTATAGAGATGCCAGTCATCGTTTCGACCCAGGAGCTCCAAGAGGCTCAACAGGAGGACAG
>OY751315.1:12831527-12876711 GCA_963564615.1 Rhorus exstirpatorius
TACACACTTTTTCGTACCTGACCGCTTTATGCGCGACATATTTATGTAACGTTCAATAAAATATATTTTTGTTAATCTTTTGAATCGCTACGAGTGTACTGTCATTTCGAACATTATCCCTGCGGCTGTGAACAATCACCCGCAAGAGGCAGTCGTAGTTCGTACGTCCTGTTTCTGGAGCTACGTCCGAGCCCGTTGTGCTTTCATCAGCCGTGCTACGGCATCGGGAATCGAACCCGAGCCATCTTCCCAGCCTTTCGGTCACCACACCACGGCGCTGGTTTCCTTTGGACCTACTTTTTTAGGTGGGTTCCGAACCACCGGGGTCACAGAAAAAGCACTTAGAAAATTTTTCCATTGGTGTCGACAGTGGGAATCGAACCCGGCCACATCGCGCGCCACTGCGTGCGAGCCGAGCACGCTACCCACTGCGCTACTGCTCCCCTCACAATATTAAAGTGAAATACTCAATTCCGAGAATATTTCAAATTAGTGACTTAGGACTAATACCTCGAGCAACGAGACGACCTCCATTAATTGACTTTTGGTATTATAATATCATATGCAATATAAACTATAATTCTCTCACAGTCCGGTTTTTTTATAGTATATTTGTGTTATTATAATTCTGTTGTATCGTTTTTAGATTTCCAAGATCCTAAAAGCACGGAGTAATATAACGAATCATACGATTATAGTATATAAATGCGTATTTTGTAACATATAACTAAAGTGTGGCATCTCTCGTCAAACAGAAAATCAAAATTTTCTTTGGCACGCTTACCCAACAAGTTTCATTTCTATCGCGCGGAGTATGCACGCATACGATTTTCAAATCCTAGTTTTATTTCGAAAAACTTTTGTTAAATAAATATGTGGATACAAAAATGTATTGGCTACATCGAAGGAAGTTCTTCATACATTTATCCCATTATTTGTCCTATATTGGCATATTATATATGGGGAATTCCACGCCAACTCGACCAGTGTTAGACCTCAACCGTCTCGAAATCGTTCCAGTTTTTTTTCTAACATTATAGTCAGTGAAAAACGCATCCAGATTTTTTTAGAATTTTTTATTAAGCCGTTTATTTTTTATAATTTTTTTTTAATTGATTGAAAAAGCCCGTTTTCAAAAATCTGAAAAAATTCTCAAAAATCTAGCGAATTTCATAGAATAGCCCCCCCCAATTTTCAAAAATGTAGGTAACATTTTTTAAAATTTTCATTTTTACTTAATTATTCGGAATTTTGAAATTGTTAAAACTGAATTTTCACAGAACTGAATTGTCACAGAGATAAATTCGTATAGGAAAAATCGTATGAGTGGGATCGTATGGATCAAATCGTAAGCGTCAAATAGGAGTCAATTTTTTTTTAAATGTTTGGTTTCACTAAATTCATCAAGTATTTCGTTTTAATTTGACAATACCCCAGTCTAGTTAGTAAAGAATATCTACTATTACTGATGGAGGGCAGCAGATTCAATAATTTAATCGTAATATTCGATATTTGTTGGGTCATTTGTAAAGCACTACGAGCGTTGACTGGATATATGTGAAGACGACTACCCAAATGGGAAAATGTGTGCCGGAAAAGTTGACTCGAAGGGGGCTTGGAGACGAAACAGTGTCCAAAGTTATCGAACGAAATGAAGTTCCAGTACGTCTGATGTCTATAGTGTGCGATTATATAATCACATCGATGTACAAACGTTTAGCCCGATAGACAAATATTTGCGGAAGTTAAAGCAATGAGAAACTTTTTTTGAAAAATTCAAAAAATTTTGAGACCTGAATATTTTGAGTGATTCTTGCCAAGTTCAGTACCAAACATTCTTGTCCCCTAACCTATTCGGGTAAAAATTTTCAAGCCGATAAATACAAATTTACGGAAGCAGAGCGATCACAGATATTTTTGGAAAAATTCAAAATTATGATTTTGATTTTTCCAAAAATGTCTTAACATGTTAAGCGGGGAGACCCGTTATAGATTGTGACGAAAATTTTAACCAACAAAGAGGATCTAAATAACGAAATAATGGATAATTTTTATTTATTTTTTTCTTTAACGTCTTCAAATCCACGCATAAACTCTGTGACGATTTTATTTTTCTACCCTTTTCAACTTTTCGTTCATAATGTCGCACCATAAGGGAAAACAATCGTGCAATATGGAATGGGGAAAAAAAACAATTTAGTTTTTTCATAAAAAACGCTTATTGCATATTACGTTTATTACATTTATTCAGTCGATGTAAAAAAATGTTTTAGTTTACAAAAGAGCTCCGCGAGGAAAATTCGTTCCGACTATCGCGGACATGAACACCCCAGAAAATTCAGTTTTATACATATTTTTCTTTTTTGACATATCAATTATTATTATATTGCAGTTACTATGTAAAAGTAAAAAAAAATGTGAAACCAAAAGGAACCATTGCTATAGAAAAAAAAAGGAACAGATGCACTTTCTTTTTTTTCTTTTTTTTTTTTGAAATTACAGTCGTATATACATATATATTAGTATTTGTATAATTTGTATATACACACCACTGTAAATGATTTATAATACATTTATTTTACGTTTTTAACAATTATATCGTTTGTTAGGAATTTCTGCGACGTAATTGGGACAAACATAACAGACTGGTGGGTCTTTAATGGTACACCAATATGCAAGCTCCAAAGTGAAATTTTACGCGACAGGTATACGAGTCAAAAATTCGAAAATTTTTATGTAAATCAATTTTAATCATCGGATACATCGTAAACGAATATCATGCTATAATTTATCCGCTTATAACTATTTGAGAATCTCCTAGAATTTATAAATTCGGGTGATGGTAAATATCGTGAAAGGGTCATTCTGAAAAAAAAAAAACAATTTTAAGAGGTGCCTCGACTCGTCGTGGATATGGAGACTTTTGTCGACTTTCCCCATTCATCCTTCGCAAGGTGAAATTAATAATTATATTTAAAAAAAAAGCATCATGGGGAATGAGAAAAAAATAAGAAAATAATATCCTACAGCAGGAAGCATACGAAAAAAAAAACCAAAAACGCTCAATTTTCGTGTCTACGTTGCTGTAAGTCGATTGGGCCATCTTAAGGAAGAACATCAGCTTGATAAAAATGGTGATAATGGAATGAAACTTTCAGAATATATTTTTGAATATATATTCTATGGCCTCTCAAATTTTTAAACGGTTTCATTCAGATATTTTTTAATAAATAATTTGCAAACTCCGAATGTTTTACACATAGTCGTAGAGAATAACTCGTTAGCCACTTCCAGAGATGTCCAAATTTGCAACAGGTCGATACACGTTACTAGCTACATATGTAACGAGTAACGAAAATTTTCTAGTTACTTCGATCCAAATGTAACGAGATGCCTCTCGTGGTCGCTACTTTTTGTAGCGAGTAACGAAATTTTTTTCGCTACCCGCTACTTTTTTATCGAGTAGCGAAAATTTTTTTGCTACCCGCTACTATTGTATCGAGTAGCGAAATTTTTTTCGCTACCCGCTACTTTTGTATTGAGTATCGAAAATGTTTTCGCTACCCGCTACTTTTGTATCGAGTATCGAAAATTTTTTCGCTACCCGCTACTTTTGTATCGAGTATCGAAATTTTTTTCACTACCCGCTACTTTTGTATCGAGCATCGAAATATTTTTCGCTACTCGCTACAAAAGTAACAAGTAACCAAGTATCGAACCAAATTTCGTTACTTTTTTTTTTTCTCTGGAATCTAGTTCCTTAAACATACGGCGATTACAATTACCCAATATTAGGAACATTCAAAATATTTTTACAACGATTATCAATATTTTGGGAGTTCATCAGATGTTAAAATTTTTTTTTTTTTTTTAAAGTAGTTCCTTAAGCGTACCGCGATTACACTTACCCATTATTTTGAACATTCAAAATATTTTTAGAACGATCCTCAATATTTTGTGAGTTTTCTTTCATTTTTTTTGTGCTTGTTTTTTTTTCTTTCTAGTAGTTCCTTAACATTAGGAACATTCAAAAAATTTTTAGAATGATTGGCAATTTTTTGGGAGTTTATCATATCTTTTTTCTTGTTTTTTTTTTGTTTTTTTTATGTAGTTTCTTAATATTAGGAACAAGCGAAATATTTTTACAACGATTCTCAATATTTTCAGAGTTCATTATATCTTCAATTTTTTTTTAAGTAGTTCCTCAAGCGTACCGCGATTACAGTTACCCATTATTCCGAACATTCAAAATATTTTTAGAACGATTCTCAATATTTTGGGAGTTCATCATATCTTTGTTTTTTTTTTTTAGTAGTTCCTTAACATTAGGAACATTCAAAATATTTTTACAACGATTCTCAATATTTTTGGAGTTCACCATACTTCTTTTTTTTTTTTAAAGTAGTTCCTTAATCGTACCGCGATTAGACTTATCCATTATTTCGAACATTCAAAATATTTTTATAACAATTCTCAATATTTTGGGAGTTCATCATATCTTTAATATTTTTTTTTTTCGAATCAGTAGTTCCTTAAGGATGTATGGGCCTGCAGTCTCAACCAATAAAAGTTTCGCTGAGAATTTAAAGTACTTCGCGTTGAACCATAAATCTGAAAAAAAATCAGCCATATTGAAGATGATAATAATATCGTTTTCTAATAAAAACAATGCCGAAAAACTATCAAAAGATTGTTAAAACGACAAGTTTTTGCAAAAACTTCCCGTAAAAATGTTTTTCGATAATATCTAACAAATTCCTCGATTTTTCTGAATACATATGAATTTAAAAAAAAATTTATCATGGTTTTTTATTCGTGTTTTTTAGGATTTTGAAAAACTGTATTGATCAAAGTATTCGTTTGATGATCCGAATACTTCGTGAAGTTAATATGAACCTTTGTACGAGAACATATCCAAAATTCACCACTTTTCTTGCAATTTTCAAAATAATAAATTTTTAAAAACAAAAATAAAGAAAGCATAAAAAGAATTGCTGAAAAATTCATTTAAGGATGTAATGGACGTACCTTCCCAACCAAAAGTGACTTCAGTCAACAATATTGCATACTTCATGATAAGATAAAAATCGGAAAAAATTCACCCACAATAAAGACGATAAGAAGATTAATTTTTAATAATAATAATGCCAAAAAGCTATCAATAAATTATTTAAACAAAAAATTGTTTGGAAAATTTTCAGAGAATGTTTTTTTTTGACGCGTGAAATGAATTCGGTGATTTTTATGACTACACAGGAATTTTTGAAAAATTTTCTTACCATTTTGAAATTTCGGTTTTCGGAAATTTGTAAAGGTTGTATTTACGAAACTATTCGTTAAATGCCCCGGAAACTTTTTAATTGTAATAGACAACGTTTTTACAAAAACATATCCAAATTTCACGATTTTCCCTTCATTTTTCAAAATTAAAAAATTTTCGAAAACCGAAATTTCAAAATGGTAAGGAAATTTTTAAAAAATTCATGTGTAGTCAGAAAAATGACAGAATTCATTTCATGTGTCGAAAAAAAACATTCTCTAAAAATTTTTTAAACAATATTTTGTTTAAATTATTTATTGATAACTTTTTGGCATTATTATTATTAAAAATTAATCTTCTTATGGTCTTTATTGTAGGTGAATTTTTCCCGATTTTTATCTTATCATTAAGTATGCAATATTGTCGACTAAAGTTACTTTTGGTTGGGAACGTACGTCCAATACATCCTTAATGCATATGAATTTTTCAGGAATTTTCTTATGGTTTCTTTATTTTTGTTTTTAAAAATTTTTTATTTTGAAAGATGCAAGAAAAGTGGTGAATTTTGGATATGTTCTCGTACAAAGGTTCATATTAAATTCACGAAGTATTCGGATCATCAAACGAATACTTTGATAAATACAGCTTTTCAAAATCCTAAAAAACACGAATTAAAAACCATGATAAAATTTTTTTTAAATTCATATGTATTCAGAAAAATCGAGGAATTTGTTAGATATTATCGACAAACATTTTTACGGGACGTTTTTCCAAAAATTTGTTGTTTAAACAATCTTTTGATAGTTTTTCGGCATTGTTTTTATTAGAAAACGATATTATTATCATCTTCAATATGGTTGATTTTTTTTCAGATTTATGGTTCAACGCGAAGTACTTTAAATTCTCAGCAAAACTTTTATTGGTTGAGACTGCAGACCCATACATCCTTAAGGAACTACTGATTCGAAAAAAAAAATTTAAAGATATGATGAACTCCCAAAATATTGAGAATTGTTATAAAAATATTTTGAATGTTCGAAATAATGGATAAGTCTAATCGCGGTACGATTAAGGAACGACTTTAAAAAAAAAAAAAAAAGAAGTATGGTGAACTCCCAAAATATTGAGAATCGTTCTAATAATATTTTGAATGTTCGAAATAATGGGTAAGTGAAATCGCGGTACGCTTAAAAAAAAAAAAAAAAAAGAGATATTGTGAACTCCCAAAATATTGTGAATCGTTGTAAAAATATTTTTAATATTCCTAATGTTAAGGGACTACTAAAAAAAAAAGATATGATGAACTCCCAAAATATTGAGAATCGTTCTAAAAATATTTTGAATGTTCGGAATAATGGGTAAGTGTAATCGCGGTACGCTTAAGGAACCACTAAGAAAAATTAAATTAAAGATATGATGAACTCCCAAAATATTGATAATCGTTGTAAAAATATTTTAAATGTTCGCAATATTAAGGAACTGAAAAAAAAAGATGAAGAACTCCCAAAAAATTGAGAATCATTCTAAAATTTTTTTTAATGTTCCAAATATTGGGTAATTGTAATCGCTGTACGTTTACGGAACTAGATTCCAGAAAAAAAAAAGTAACGAAATTTGGTTCGATACTTCGTTACTCGTTACTTTTGTAGCGGGTAGCGAAAAATATTTCGATACTCGATACAAAAGTAGCGGGTAGCGAAAAAATTTTCGATACTCGATACAAAAGTAGCGGGTAGCGAAAAAATTTTCGATACTCGATATAAAAGTAGCGGGTAGCGAAAAAATTTTCGATACTCGATACAAAAGTAGCGGGTAGCGAAAAAAATTTCGATACTCGATATAAAAGTAGCGGGTAGCGAAAAAATTTTCGATACTCGATACAAAAGTAGCGGGTAGCGAAAAAAATTTCGCTACTTGATACAAAAAGTAGCGACCACGAGAGGCATGTTACATTTGGATCGAAGTAACTAGAAAATTTTCGTTACCCGTTACAATTGTATCGTGTAGCTTCGTCGTAGCTAGTTTCGAAAGTACTAGTTCGAAAGTGCCCATCTCTGGCCACTTCATTGCATATTCAGAGAAAAATAAAAAATGGTGATAGGTTAGAAAAAACTACTACTTAACAGCTCAAACACTCAAGAATCTGTATGCAACGTTAGAGGTGTCTTCATTCTGCCATTTTTCTATAATTAATATAAATTCTGTCCGAAAACATGGGTTTATCAGCTGATCGCAAAACGCGCGTGTAATTCAAAATGGCGGCACGGCAAAACAAATGCCAAACGCAACATGCCTCCCACGTCACCCGCGTCCCGTTTTACTTTCCTCTTGCCGCGCCCGGCAATCCTGATGTTCCTCCTTGAAAGGAAAAAAAAACAAAATTCTCTCATTATTCCTTTCACGACCTTCGTCGTTGTGCCCGAATATCACAATTTTAAGAATGCTACACGAGAAGCCGGGTCGAGTTTAATTTTAAAACATCCTGATGCGCGTCGATTATATTTCTATTTGAATTTGCCGCGTAAATGGAATCACTTGAAGGCGGCCATATTGTTTCGTTCAAATCTCGACCGGCAGGGTCGCATGCTGAACGAGTAATCCTAAATACACGATCTAGACGCCCACTGATCGTCTTCCGTTCCAATCTTTTTCGCATTTGTACATGAAAAAAAAACGACACAACCATGATTCTGTGAATTGCTCTGTTTTTTCGATGAATCGTAAGGAGAACAGCCTGGGTTGAGGAACAATGAGTTTCTCATTAATATCCGCCATTCTTCTCTCAAAAATTAAAAAAATAAACAAAACAAAACGGTCCTGGCCTGTTTTTTTCCTTTGCCAAACAAAAAAAAAAGGAAAATCGATTCTCGGGAGAACTTTGGCTAAAGTTTTTTTTTTTCTCTCCTCACATTCATCATCTTTCGTAATTTCTTCATGAATCTCGATGTTTTATCGAATTGTTCCCGGCTTTAAAAAATTTTTATTTTTTCGATTTTCAGGAAATTACGAAATTTCGTTCGACGATAGGCACGTGTGCGCATAACGAATAAACATCACGGTCTCGCAGTCTTTTTCTATCGATCATCGAGATCGACGTTCGGCTCGTCGATGATACGGGCATGACGTCGCAACGTCTGTAACGCGTTGTTTTCTTGGACGCGGCCGTTTTGAGTCTCGACGTTCTACGATTACACTGACGATAACGATAATCATGCCAATCATTATTCGGCTGATGATAATGATGATTCGTCGCACGTACGTTCCCACGTGATTTATGACGATTTGAAAAATCGTCTCGACGAGCGATTGCAGTTGATACTCTTGTACGCATCGGAGTGCGCGGTGACAATCCCCTTGTCGAGTCTCAGCTGGAATAAGAATAAATGAGCAATTTAAGCGAAAGAAAAACCAAGAAAACCCAGAAAAACCAATTATTCGCGTCTTAAGAGAAGTTTTTTGAATTTATTGATAGAAAAACGCAATCTGAAGTGACAAGCAGTAAATTTCCGAACATTATGGTCACCGAAAATACGAAAAAAATTCGCGATACGAATTTGAAAATGTGTGAAACAATTGGAAAAAAAATCGCTGCTCAATGAGCCAAACGGCATTTCGAAGCACGAAGCTTTGCAAAGAGAATGAGCACAGGCTGGAGTCGCTATACTCTTGGGATGCGAAATTAGTCATTTTTGTGAACAGATTTACTTTCGTTCATAATACAAAAGTGAGGCATCGGTCATTCTATCGCAAAAGCTTCAAAAATTCATTGAAACAAAAAAAATCGTTCAAAGTATATTTTGTTTTTAAATTATTGACGTTCAATTGACGAAAAATCTTACCTCGCGTATGGAGGTGGTGGCGATAGTGGGGTAGGCTCAACCGTTGTCAAACCTTCAGCACCGATCGTACGTGGTATCGTCACTACCGCGTGTTGCATTGCCGATATCAACGTTTGCGTTGGCGCGACGTTATCCACGTTCCTCGGTATTGCCAATCGTGCGGGATTCAATTTTATTGCATCGTCATAGCTCGGCAGTGCGTCCGCAACGGCCTCGTAGTCGGGTGGTTTTTGTCGTGAAATCGTTACCGTAGGTTCCGCTATCGATATAACGTGTATTGGATCGTCAATCTGCAATCATACGAGTGAATACTAAGATATAAATATGAGTAGAACAAAAAAAAGCGTATAAAATAAGAAATTTTTACATTGCTTTCTCATTATTTTATCTCGCGCGCAAGGATCCCTCTATGAGCAGGTAGGTTTTCCAAATTTTGTTTCCTTATAGAGGAAGCCACACATACACCCGTATTCATAGTCCTTCCTTGAGGAACAAGGATTCCTTGTTCCTATAGATTTGCTGAAGAACAAGGAATTCTTGTTCCTCAAGGAAGGACTATGAATACGGGTGATAGACACACATATGCAGCCATTTATTTATTTATTTTGAATTTCAATGTGTTCAGAATGTACCAAAACATTGAGATATCACATTTAAAAGTATGTCCAGATGTGTGTATGTGTAACCACCATACAAAATTAAATTGTCTGTTACTCGATAACCGGATAAGTTACGGCACTGCAATTTTTCAGTTGGGTGGAGCATGATAACCCCTACATTTACTGTAATTTTCACAAAAATTTATACAGTCACTCAGATTGTATTCCATTTAAAATTTTTAGAAAAATGGTAGTACTCGCACTAACTTTCGCAAATTTTCGGATATCGTGCTAATTTTTGTTGGTACAGGGTTGGAACATGCAGAGTTAGAGCGTGTGGAGTTGGAGCTTGTTGAGTTCGAGCGTATGGAGTCGGAAGGTGCGGAATTAGTAGATATACAGGGCTGGTTCTGGATCAAGGGCGAGGGGGTGAAGGGGGGGGGGGAGCCGAGGGGGCTGATGTCATCATTTTCGAAGCTTCTAGAAAGTTTCACCATAATAATAATAATTCAAAACGGATGACGTCATCAATAATGAACTATCAGATTTCAACCCGAGGGGGCTGACATCATCATTCTCGAATATTCTGGAAGCTTCGAATAATAATAATAGTTCAATAGAGGGGGGTAATGCAGGTCACCTTCTAGAAGTTTCGATAATAATAATAATAATAATGATATGTTGTTAGGGGGATTTTCTCTCTCCTTCTAATGATAATAAATAAAATATATGTTGGGAGGGTAAATTTACTTTCTCTCTCTCTCTCTCTCTCTCTCTCTCTCCTCATGATGATAGTAATAATAATAAATAATACGTCATTCAACGTTTTAAAAAGAGGATCATATGATCGCGGAATGTTGTAATTGGAGAATTTTCAAGGACAGCGCAGATTTCCGCGAATTGTTTATTCCATTTAATATTGTGGGGTAATGCGAGTCATGAGAAACCCGCAGTTGCAATGGTGTTCTGTACAGTTAATAATGAGCTTCTAGAAGCTTCGATGACACCATCCTGTTTCAAGGATTTTTCACTATTGTGTCGTAAATTTTTAAAGAGTTTTATAGAAATGGTGGGTGTGAATCGTATAAAAGCGGATTTTTTTCGTATCTATCAATCATATCAATCGATAATCAATCAGTTTACTCTGGTTCCATGTACGGAAAAATAGCATTAACATGGAAATAATTTTGGATGTACAAGGTTTTAATAAAACTTATTAATGAGTTTGTGGTGAAGGAGCTGGTAGCAGTTAAAATTCATCCTAATGAAGAGGGTCATGAGGAGATTGGGTGTTTACTCGTTAAGCCACCTTGTAAATGGGACGAGTTGCCAGCCAAATATAAATGCATGAACTTGTGGTGTGAACGGAATTATCACGGTATTGAAAATTAGTAAAAATCCATAGAATTTTGAAGTTTCAACAAGCTCCATGGCTCAAAACGTACATTGACTTGAACACTGAAATGCGGAAAAAATCAAACAATGAATTTGAAAAGAATTTTTTTAAATGAATGAATAATGCAGTATTTGAAAAAACTATGGAAAATGTTAGGAAACAGAAGGATATTAAACTCGTGACAAAGCGGGAAGGTCGATACATAGCAAAACCAAATTTTCATAGCCGCACCGTTTTCGATGATGATATAGTAATTATTGAAATGAATCGCGTTAAAGTAAATTTTAATAAACCCATATACGTCGGATTTTCTATTCTCGATTTGTCAAAAATATTCATTTACGACTTTCATTATAATTATATTAAGAATATCTTCGGTGATCAGGCAAAATAAATGTATACCGATAACGATAGTCTTTTGTATTACTTCACCGTACCCAACATATATCATTATATAAAACGTGATTTGTATAAATTCGATACATCTGACTACCCAGCTAATAATGTATACGGTATTTAACTAGCAAATAAAAAAGTACTTGGTTTAATGAAGGATGAAATGAATGGCAAGATAATGAAGGAGTTTGTTGGATTGCGAGCAAAATTGTACGCTTTCAAAGTTTTCGGTGAAAATAAGGATAAAAAGAAAGCAAAAGGTAATAAAGGATCCACATTGAAAACTATCGAATTGGAAGATTATAAAAAAATCTTTGCTCAAACATCAAGATGTAGTTGAATAGAAATACTTAATTCAGAGCAAAAAACACAAAGTTCATACTATAAAACAAAAAAAAATAGCATTAAGTTGGTAGGATGATAAGAGAATAATGTTATCTGATACTACGGATACTATACCATACCATATGGTTATAAAAAAAAAAAAAAAATTTACATTTTTCTGTTTCTTTATTCAAAAAACCTTTACAAATCCTTTTCATTTATCCAACTATTATGTGAATTACCGAAGCCTAACCATTTTACAAATATTTTATTGCCACGTCTTCGTACTATTTTTTCTATAAGATAAATATCTGGATATTTAACTTTGGTTAGTTCTTCCTGATGGAAACCACCTTAAATCGGTTGATTCTGATAATCCATAAGCTTATACGTGACAGGATCAGTATTTTGTACGCTGCTTGTCGTTAATATTTCAGTCGTCCAGTTGGGTGTATATTCTTTCTCGAAAACGTGTTTGTATTTGCTGATTCGAACTTTATCTCCAATCTTAAACTTTTATTTCCGCGGACCATTGACTCCATAATTTACATAAATATTGCGGAGTTCTTTTTTCTCATTCTTAGCGGTAACATCTTTTGGTTTCATTTTTATTGTACGATGCTTGCTATTATTGCAGTCTGATATTAGATCAGATAAAATATCTATCCATTTATGCGTGCCTCGTAGACTGAATTTCTTCCACATTTTTGTCTTCAATGTACGATTAAAACGTTCACATATTGATGCTTTCATATTACTAAACGTAGAATATAGTTCAATGTGGTAACGTTGCAATAAATTCTTGAAGTCGTTATTATAAAATTCTTTACCACAATCAACGTGTAATTTTTGTGGTACACGACCCTTCACAAGTATGGATTTCATTGCGTTCGTTACATCTCTACCACTCTTACTCTTTATTAGAACAGCCCAGGCAAATTTGGAAAATATATCCATAACCGTTAGCAAGAATTTGTAGCCATTGTTGTATTGTAAGTATGCTGACATGTCCACAAGATCAGCCTGCCAGGTTTCATCCAATCCACGAACATTCACACGATGACGTGGATAATTTCTTCTCGCAGGTCTGTGAAGCTCCTCTACTACAGCTATCTTCCGCTTATTCATTATTCTCGTGCTCCCAACTTCACTTCGGCTTCCCTGCTCGTTTCAATTGTCCTTACGCTCCACCGTCAACTTGTTTTTTCAATGTTCTCAGTCTGTTTTCCAGATCGCTAATGAGCTCAGAGTTGTGCTTCATTAGATCTTGTAGGTTCTCATAATTGATACGCTCATTTTTTAAATTATTGCCAAATTCGGACTAAAGACCTCGGATCATTATATCAACATCGTCGATATTATTCTGCAAAGAAGAAGTAATTTCATATACGAGATGAACTTCTTGTTGTACAACATTTTTCATGACTCCAACAGTCACTGCATCATTTGCATTTACAGGATCAGCAAGATTGCACAATCTCTTGTTATCTATCATATTGGCCATCGGTCGCAATTTTAAATCCGTCTCCAGGAGGGCTGCGGCTCCCCGGGAGACCACCTGTTCTCGATAACTGTCGTCCAAACACATCGACGCTCATGGCTCAAATGAATCCGTGTAGTCCGCGTATTGTCTAATAAATACTTCCACCTTCGCGCAATTCCTCAATAATAGAAATTGCCATGATTCGTGTTGCCGGCTGCCTGCGATGCCATAAGCAATCTTAGTCGATCCAACAGTTCATTTGGGTCATCCCAATAAACGTAGTCCATTTTACTTCGACTCCTCCCAACCATGTAGCGTGGTAGAGCTTTACCAGTTTTTCGTCTCGGCGATAGAAGAACACTCATAATAATCGTTTTGTATTTATTCTTATCTGTGCGAATGGGTTTGTTCGGTTTATAGTATTTGCGATGCGCATTCGTGCTTGTGATAATTGCACCATAATTATCCATATCTGTTGCAGTTATGATCTCTCTGTTCGGTGACTTTTTGAATATCAATTCGAACAAACCGGGGGAGAGTTAGTAAGTCTTGTTCTGCATTGAGATGCGCTTGTCGTCAAAATTCACCGGTGAATCGCCGATCTTTAAAACACCACCCGTGAGTTTGCGAACACCATATACGGTATCGAGCTCTTTTCCTTCAGTCGTTTCAAACATCTGCAGATACTGCTGGACAAGTGATTCACTGGGCGTTTCATGCATAACAGACGCATCCTTCTCGAATGACGCATCTGGCACTTGTCGATAATCTTCGACTTCTTTGTCGGATGTTTCATGCACAACAGAAGAATCCTTCTCGGATGATGAATCTGATACTTCTTGTTGATAATCATCATCATCATCATACGTAGTTCTAAAAGAGCTATCAAGATCCCTTTCTATCTTCAAGGCAGGTTCTTCCTTTTTCCCTTTTTTCAGCTTTTTCTTAATATTTTCCAGTGTAGTCGATTGATCGACAATTTTCTGAAGAGGAGTCACCATGGGCCTGAAAACTTCATCCATGACCCGTTCCGTGGTCTCTCTGCCCGATTTTAGAAGTTTATGCTTCCGTCAAATCGCATCACTCGTGGTTGCGATTTTTCGTAATACGTCTTTTTCCTTGTTGGATGTTGCGCTCTGCATGTTGACACCTTTCGACTATCGCACTGACTGTTCTCAGTTCTCTGATGCACTTATATTTATGAGGCAATCAAATCCTCGACGATATCGACCATCATTCATGTCTCTGTCTTTATCGATCACTACGAAAGAATATTTACCATCATTCCAGCATGCTGAACACAAATCTTTAAACTGCGTATATGACATGTCGGTATTCACATGATCATCATAGATGTGCCGTAAATTCATTTCATCCTGACAAAAGAGTACCACCAAATTAGTATTGTCACGAACTAGGTGTTTGGGGATACGAGCGTACGTCTGACAGAGACAGAACGAGTCAACATCGCGGTGTCGGCCCATGCAAAAGAAAGCTCTCATATTATCCTGCTTCTCACAGGCTACATCGTCGAAAATCATTATGGAATTTGGTCGAGCATCATCAGGCCTAATCACTTGCTCATGATCGTCAAAAAGAAAATATCCCACTTCCTTTACAGTTCCGAGTAAACGCTTGAGGAGTTTGTACTTTGGCTGATTCAACGATTTATTCATGACAGACAATTTGTCAGGTTGTGCCTTGAACTTCATCTTGATAACGACTGATAGGAATAGGTATAAGTAGGTTGCTTAAAAAGGTCAGTGCTTCAGTAACGAATGTTCTCTCTTTCGATGAGCATGTGAAAAAAACATCAAGAATGAGTAAACGATACGATACGAAAAATCCCATAACTGACAGTTTGAATAATTTCGTGCAAGAACGACATAGACAATTTCCTCCTCCTTCCATCTATGATGAACTGAAAGCTGAAACGATTCGAGGAAGTCAAAGATTTACGGGTGAAGTTGATTCAGGATAGTACGGTACTATCGGTGACACGAAAGAAAAAAAGTATAAATAAGATAGCCGTAGAGGGTGACACTTCAGTCGAAAACTGTTCGTGAGTCATGATCGTTCGTACGAAGAAACGTGGAAGAAGATTTGTCAATAATTTGATGAATAAACTCCCCGTTGAACTACATATACCAGGGTATCAGTACTGTGGTCCCGGTACTAAATTGACAAAGAGACTCGCACGAGGTGATCTCGGTATTAATCCCCTGGACGCTGCTTGCAAAGAACACGACATTGCGAACTCGAAGAATCGTGAGAATCTCCCGGCACGACACGAGACGGATCAAGTGCTTGCGAAAAAAGCCTGGCAAAGAGTTTTCGCAAAAGACGCGGGTATTGGAGAAATAGCAGCAGCTTGGGGTGTCGCAAATACAATGAAAGCCAAAACCTAGGTCGGTATGGGCGTGAAGAGAGTAAATAGAAGAAATAACACGAGGAAGATAACGCTGAGACAGGTAGTCAATGCAGCTAAAGCATCAATGGGTGGTGTGAATCCTGTAAAATCGGCTCTCAAAGGCGCACGTGACGCCGTGAAGAAGGCAGGTGGAAGGAGTAAGATTAAATCACCTTGCATCCTACCGGTACCAGCGAAAATTGGTGGTTTTCTGCCATTTCTCGTGCCTATCCTCGCTGGGCTGAGTGCCACTGGAGCTCTCGCTGGTGGTGCAGCGGGTATAGCTAAAACCGTAAACGATGCAAACGCTGCCAAACATAAATTGGAGGAGAGGAAACGACACAATCAGGCAATCGAAGCTATCGCCCTGGGCAAGGGACTATACCTGAAACCCTACAAGAAAGGCATGGGCTTGTACTTGACAAAAAAACGCGTAAAGCTACCACATCGAGTACTCACCGATGCTGATTTGATAACGTACGCCGGAGCTATGAAAATTCCAGATTTCCGTGGAGTTTTCATGAGAAACGAATTGCCCAAGAGTGGACCTCGTAAATATGAATCAGCTATTATGAATCTCGACGTTAAGGATGGCCCGGGCACACATTGGGTTGCGTACAAAAAAATCAATGACGAGGTCGTTTACTTTGACAGCTTTGGTAACCTTCAACCACCTCGAGATTTACTGAAATATTTCGGTGCTGGTAGCACTATCAAATACAATCACGATAAATATCAGGATTATGACACTGTGATGTGTGGCCACTTGTGCTTGGAATTTCTCAGTGGATATCTATAAAAAGATTCTCATACGTCACGAAACATCAGTTGAACGTTACCTGCCATGGGTGATTCTTTCACGTTGACACTTTCGGAGACGAGCTCTACTCTGGAAGCTCACTACTTCCCACCTATCGAGCTATCACCATTCAAACATTATACTCTCGGTCTCGTCGAATTGCTCACATTCAATTCTATACCGAACATCGATGTGGGTAACAATAAATTCTACGTGGGACAGGAAATAGTCACCATACCGACCGGGAGCTATGAAATTGAGGGTATAGAGCACTACTTACAGAGCACATTGGCTAGCAAAAATATTTCCATCAACCTGAAACCAAATAACAATACTCTGTGTAGCGAGATCGAGTGCAATCGGCAGATGAATTTTATGCCCGGTGATTCACAGCGCGCAAACTGGAAGCCAATATCTTGCACAAGTCCGACTTGCCTGTAGCCATTCTCAAGATCAATTCGTTACGAGTCGAGTGCAACATTACCACGGGTGCTTATATCAACGAGCATCGAGTGCACACCATCCACGAATTTTTCCCGTCGTTCCATCAGGATATAAAATCACTGAAGTACCCTCCCACATAATTTACCTGCCGATTTCCGTACATTCAATAGATCATCTTCAGCTCAAACTGTCGATCAAAACGGTCACTCAGTGAATTTTCGTGGAGAAATTATAACAATAATATTACACATAAAATCAGCGTAATGGGAATTGTGTTTAATGCGAAAGTTGGACGAATCTATAAGAGCGAATCAGTATGTCCGGGGACAATCAGTCGTCGAGCAGTTTTCAAGAAGCTGACACATCAAAACATTCAGTTTTTGAAGAATTTGGGTTTGAAACCACGTGGAAGAAGAAGTGGAAAATAAAAACTCGTATCTGCTGTATCGCAATTGCTTGCGTCGTACCATGGAAGAAATCCTGACGATACAAAAACCAATTATGTTCGATGAGTCTATCGCACACTACGAGACTCATGCGCATCACCCGTTCGCATCGTCAACCTTCAATAACAACGATGAAATTCGTATTGCCGTTCAACATCAAGACTTGTGTCTGCTCCCATGAACGTGCAATGAGCAAAAGCTCATTGCACGTTCATGGGAAATTAACGAAAGTTGATTGAACTGCCGTTCAGCACACGGAACTAGTCAATAACGCAATCTATTATTTGTTCGAAGAAATTCGTTATGAGCTAAACGCTGTAGAGATCGATCGTAGCAAAAATGTCAGTCTCAAAACGCTCATGAAAAATTATGTATCACAGAGTCCTGGTCAAATGACTCTGATAGAAAATGCTGGGTGGCTCAACAATGATGAAGATTCTGCAACCACGTTGACCGATAACAGCGGATACTACGATCTATCTATACAGCTGAATCTAATACTGGGATTTGCTGAGGACTCGAGTGGTGAGGAATCGAGTGGTCGTCAATGCTAAACACGAATTGATTCTCAGGAGATCGAACAACGATACGAATGCCATTGTACAGAACCCCACAGATGGAGTTGCTGCTGAACAGTTCAAAAGTTCATTGCTGAAAATCGAATGGCTGATGCCCTACATCAAAGTATCGGATCTGCGAAAAGTTCAGTTGCTGAACTGCATTGTATTGCCAAAGATCCAGCCATCGCCATGAGTTTTCGTACGTGGGAGCTATATGAGTATCCACTACTACCGGCCACCTCGAAACACGTGTGGGTCGTGAAAACATCGACGCAACTCGAAAAACCTCGTTATGTCATAGTAGGATTTCAGACTGCACGTAAAAGTATTGTCAATAAAATGCGAGTAATTTTAATCACTGTAATATTCGCGATATCAAACTATTTTTTAACTCTCAATTTTATCCTTACGGAAATCTGAATCTCGACATTAATCATAACCAATATGCCCTGCTGTATGATATGTATGCTAATTTCCAAGCGTCTTATTGCGGTAAAGAGCCAGAACCATTGCTGAGCAAAGCCGATTTTATTACATACGCACCACTCATTGTTATCGACTGTTCGGAACAAAATGAATTTTTGAAATCAGGTCCAGTGGATATACGTCTGGAATTTGAGTCAGCGGATCTTTTTCCACCTCAAACATCGGCATATTGTCTAATTTTGCACGATCGAATCGTTGAATATAATCCAATTAGTGGTAATGTTGGAAAATTGATGTAAAATGTAGGGTATAAGGTTTTTTGAATAAAAAATAATTCACATGAAACAGTATTTATTAATTGCATTATTCCTTTATTTTACGCATTCGTACAAGTAGTAAGTGCACCACTCTGGTGAATCCCCACTCCTATCCCCACCACGCAGCTTCCCCCACCACTCAATTTTCCCCCACCATGCGGCTGGGTGAATCGAGTGTTGAGGTGGTGATGTGTGTGGGTGAGGTGAGGTGAGGGCAAGGCGGAATCATCAGAGTAGCGCACATTATTATTAGTATTATTAGTATTATTAGTATGCCGTAAACGTGATACCGACGTAATCATTACCCTCGCACGAGCTTGTGATGTGCGTGAGGAGATCGCGAAATGCTCCCTCAAGTCACTTCAATACGCTAACATCCAAGTATGGCTGCTTGATGCGCACTGTTGTTTCACGGCCGCGAAGTTTGAAACGCTTAAAATAACGCATATAATCTTCCACGATGTCTGATCGCGCTCCCGGTGGTTGTGCATTGCCGTACGCAGTGCTCCTTGAAACGTTGCTTCGCCTACCACCGCCGCTTTGCACACCTGCAAAATTTTTTCGTGTGAGTGAACAATAATTAATACAGAGAAAAAATTTTAAAAGATTTTTATTCAGCAGTACCTCGTATGACGTAAATCTACAAGGGTTCTTCATTATTATCAACTTTGAGCTCTGTCGAGTAACCTACGATATACGTGCGTAACTTAATTTTAAATCTACAACCCCGATGACAACTAATTATCCAATTATCAATCACCACGCAGAGACAGAGAAATTACACGAATTTAATATTATGGGGTGGGGGAAGCTAACGAAATGTATACTCTATCGTAAAAAATATAAAAAATTAGTATTTACCTGAGTCATCATCTTCCAAAATATATTGATGCCACTGATCAGCTCTTTGCAACGGCAACGGATTCTCCTCCTCGAGCCGTTCCAGCCATGCTCGATTTTCACGTATCAAAACTCTATCGATCAGCCTCTGTTGATTTTCCATCAAATTATTGATACCTCGATCTGGAAACAGAAGCAGCTGGTTCTGCGACGATAACGGCACAGCATCGTAATCCGAAGAGGGAGATATGCTGCATCGCCTGCGCAATCCCGAAGGCCCTGGTACCGCCAAATCTTCAGTATTTGGAGCGTTACCATGTAGGCCGAAAGGTTCTGCCACGGGTATTGCAGGAGCCTGGTCATGCTCATTCGCGCTAAGCGCTCGAGGTATCGCTGTATAAATAATACATTATTTGAGAGATACGTTATATTTTGACCATACAATCGCTAATTAGATTGTACAAAATTGAGAATTTTAATAATATAGATTCTTTATAATACATTTAATACGAGCTACTTACACGTGTCATCGATATTATCGTTAAGAAAAGAAGCATTTTCCACGCCTTGTGATTGAAATATCGATTCCTTATTTTCTACAGCGTCGGCTGCTATTATCAATTCGTCTTGCTCGCCGCTTTCTGTGCCGTGCAATAGCTGATAGTCTGATATAATAATTAAATCAAAAATCAAAAATAAAAAATTATTTAGTTATTTTAAAAAAAATCAAAAAGTTGTTTACTCACCCCGAATTTCACCAGCAATTCCACGCACAGAAGGAGCTTCTTGGAAACCTCGTCGTTGTATCTCTTCAAACACACAGCTTAAAACACTTTGTCCTTTGAACACGCCCCTGTTATACGCTGCAACAATGTCGCGTAGCGGGGCCCACCAAATCACATATCTGAGACGTTTAATCAGTACGTTGTACGACAAAAATCGCAATTGATCACACCATCAATCAGTATACTTTCGCCGGAGATGAGGACTGTGCAGCTTTGCCAAGCGCAAAAAATTCAAAATACAATCGCGAAGAAGAATATTATTTTCCATCGTGGCTCAAGAAAAGAAATGGTAATAGGTATCTGTCCGTATCAAGACTGACTAGCTTTTGCATTTTCTTCAAATAAATATAGTACAATACACTAAGACGGACGTATATATACATGCGCGTATATAGGTGTAAGGCATGTATCTCCTTGGTGTTGAATCTTTGTCACGAAACATCATGATACTGATACTTAGTTTTCGCCAAAACAAAGTAAACCTTGGCACGTGCAAATTAGCTGACATGACTCTATACACAACAGCATGTAGCATGTATGTGTAGCGGTGAGAGCTATGCAACTTTTCCCTCCCGGAGAAAAAAAAATTTGAAAAATATATTCACAATGGAGAACAGTATCAGTCATCGTTATACTCTTGCAGATGGGTCATTCGATGCTAAAGTATCCCTGCCTGTAGTCTACACCACTTTAAATTATTCTTCGCCCTATATGTAAAAGAATTGCTACTGTCGAGCGATCCCGCGTGAGTATTCCTATAGCTATTGGATCTCGAAAGCTACGGAACGATACATCGTCAGCTTGCCTATGTATATTCGCAGAGTATGCATATTGTGTTGTCATGAAACATATCATGATATTGATACTTCATTTTAGCCAAAACAAAGTGAACCTTGGCGCGTGCAAATTAGCTGACGTCCTCTTATACACAGCAGTATGTATGCGTAGCGGTGAGGGCTATGCATCTGTTTCTCTCCCGGTAAAAAAAATTTGAAAAATACATACACAATGGAGAACAGTATCAGTCATCGCTATGCTCTTGTAGATGAGATCATTTGATGCTAAAGTCACAAATCACAGGCATTCCTGCCTGTGATCTGCATCATTTTGAATTATTCTTCACCCTGTATGTAAAAGAACTGCTGCAATACCTATGTATACACGCAGCGTACACCTATTGTGCCTATAGGTATACTCGCGTTGCCTCTTCAGATCACATTATATACATTAAATATATTATTCTCCATACGAATAAAAACATGAGCGAATTCGAGCAAGCCTGAGCGACGGTGAGACATGCACGTGGTGCTGACGGTGCATTTCGCGCGCGCCGAGGAGTCTTCGAAATATTATCCCTAAAGGCGCGTAGAGCTTGTCTCTAAGCAGCTGTAGAGCTCAGTAATCGTCGTTCTTTTTGTGTGCTCATGTTCATAAAAAACGTTAAAAAAATACATAGTTCACGGAGATGAGTATAACGAATGCATCTGTGCGGGTTTGCATTCTATCGTTTTTCAAAATAATTTCTGTCGTAGATCACTTAAATAAACTTTATTCGTAGAAATATCGGCAAAATTTTTGAGTGGTAATAGAAAAGTGCGAGTACCTTTAAATTGCTTCACAATTATACTGTGCGGTGATTTTTTTTACGGATTCGTAATAAATTTTGTGTTACCGAAATAACGAGGGAGAATAGTGAGAGAGAGACAACATGTGCGCGAAAAACAGAGAGTGCGTGCGAGAGAAGGAGAAAGAGAGGAAAAGCCTAAGCGCCAGGCGCGCGCGGGAGGGCGAGAGATAAATGCGACCAACAGACTTGGAAGAAACGTAAGTAGAAATATTTGAGAATGATAATAATAATACAAGTAAAAAAATAATAATAAAGGTAAAAAATAATAGTAACCCAGAGAGAGAGAGAGAGAGAGAGAGAGAGAGAGAGAGAGAGAGAGAGAGAGAGAGAGAGAGATGAGAATATTGAAAATAATAATAAAAGTAAAATTAACAATACTAATAATAATGTTTGCCACTCTGATGATTCCCCTTTGCCCTCACCTCACCTCACCCACACACATCACCACCTCAACACTCGATTCACCCAGCCGCATGGCGGGGGAAAATTTAGTGGTGGGGGAAGCCACGTAGTGGGGGAAGGAGTGGGGATAGGAGTGGGGATTCGCCAGAGTGGTGCACTTACTACTCGTACCATCTCTACAAACTCCTTTAAATTCTCCACGCGATTATGTAATTTTCAAACATTATCTATTACATTGTTAGATGATTCTTCCTCGGGAAATTCACGTTTCTGTTGGATCAGTTTCATAATTATTTCTGCAACTTGATGATCTAAACTTTGAACGTGTTTATCGATGATGTCATTTCATCCACTCGTATATTGACATTGCGCACAAAGTGGTTGAATGTCACGCTCTTCACTTTTCACTTTTTCCAAATTTTTCTGGAACTTCAGTATGTCATAGAGAAAGCCGCAGATTACATCAGGTGGATCACAACCAAAATGTTTGGTTACAGCATCATTGTAATCGCAGCAATATGGTGGAAAACAGCACAAGCGTCTAAACTCATCTGAAGTTAACCCGTCCATCATGACGACTGTAGATCTACCAAAAATTTCACGTTATATACCTCTTTCCCCCACTCATCCCCAAAAACAATTGCGTAGTTTGCAGAATGACCATCACGTGACACCATCGCAACTGCGGGTTTCCCATGACTCGCATTATCCCACAATATTCAATGGAATAAACAATTCGCGGGAATCTGCGCTGTCCTTGAAAATTCTCTAATTACAACATTCCGCGATCATATTATCCTCTTTTTAAAACGTTGGATGACGTATTATTTATTATTATTACTATCATCATGAGGAAAGAGAGAGAAAATTTACCCTCCCAATATATATTTTATTTATTATCATTAGAAGGAGAGAGAAAATCCCCCTCTCAACATATAATCATTATTATTATTCGAAGCTTCCAGAATATTCGAAAATGATGATGTCAGCCCTCTTGGGTTGAAATCTGATACTTTATTATTGATGACGTCATCTGTTTGGAATTATTATTATTATGGTGGAACTTTCTAGAAGCTTCGAGAATGATGACGTCAGCCCCCTTAGCTTCCCCCCTCCCCCTTCACCCCCTCACCCTAGATCCAGATCCGGCCCTGTATATCTACTGGAATTGAACGTGCCGAGATGAAGGGTGTAGAGTTGGAGCGTGTAGAGTTGGAGCATGTAGAGTTTGAGCATGCAGAGTTGGAGCGTGTGGAGTTGAAGGGTGTAGAGTTGGAGAGTGTAGAGTTGGAGCGTGTGAAGTTGGAACGTGTAGAGTTAGAGCATGTAGATTCGGGACGTGTAGGGTTGGAAAGTGCAGAGTTTGAACGTCCAGAGTTCGAACGTGTAGAGTTGGAGCGTGTAGCGTTGGAGCTTGTGGAGTTGGAGCGTGTGGAGTTAGAAGGTGTAGATCTGGGACGTGTGGAGTTTGAGCGTGTAGAGCTAGAACATGTAGAGGCGGAACGTGTAGGGTTGGAAGATGCAGAGTTTGAAGGTGCAGATTTGGAGCGTGCAAATTTGGAGTTTGTGGAGTTAGAGCTTGTGTAGTTGGGAGTGTGGAGTTGCAACAAATTCATACAGTCACTCAGATTTTATTTCTTTCTCAGTTTTTCGAAAACTTATCGTACTCGCTCTAACTTCTGTGAATTTTGAGATATCGCGCTAATTTTTGTTTTTATAAATATACATATTATTATTAAAGGCCGGTTGGCATTAAATTTGGCAAAAATTGAGGGAGGAGTTCAGATTTTATGAAATTTTAAATTTTCAAAAAAATGGTTGTACTCGCTCTGACTTCAGCAAATTTTGAGGTATCGTGCTAAATTTTTTACGCCAATGCATCATCATTGAAGGACGGTTAGTATTGAATTTGGCTAAGATCGATGGGTATTCAGATTTTACGAAAATTTCAATTTATGTAACAATTCTACATTCCCCGTATTTTGAAATATCCAGCTAAAGATTTATACATAAATAGAATACAAGTCGATATGTTGCATATATAATTTTAAAAAAAGTTTCAGATTTTTATGCAAACTTTAACACATCGGCATACAATAACTCGAATTTTTTTTTCCACGAAAACAAAGCTTCCTCGATGAGGAAATAAAAAATGGAAGAATTCGTTATTATATGCAGATGTTGGATATAGAGCTTAAGGATAAATGGGGAAAAATGTGGCTGAGGTCGATGACGTAAGAGTATCGTCAATGACTTGATGATATGTCGAGTTTATATTGCGTAGTACTATACGAGAGTACGTGTAATAAGTTGTCATAAACGTGTATAACTGTAGTTTTATTCTTGAATATTGGTCTTTCTCTTCCACTCAATGCTTCTACTGGTTTTATGCACATGGAATAATATATTACTATTCGTTTTTTGGCCTCTTAGTATATAGAGACGAAAATATATGTAAACTTAAAGATGCGAAGCTTTTTCGGGTCAACATCCTTTAGTTGAAAAAATTCTGAATGCTACTATCTCCTTTGACCTAAACGTATTTTGCTATAGAGCACCCCCTGCCCACGCTCATATACATAAATGAAAAGATGTAAGTAAATGCCTTTAATGAGGATGTAGGTGGAAAGAAAAGAAAGGTCGATGAAACGAGAACTCGACGATACGTGACCTGTCACACAATCGCACTGTCGTAATACGTCATAGCTCACTTCCTACTGTAGAGAGAGTATTTTATATGTCTGTAGGTTAGAAATGCACACGATGTTTGCCGAGTGAGGGGGAGGGAGGTAGGCGAAAACAAAGGTTAATTAATGATTTCGAGGATAAGTATACGCAAATAATGAACTTCTCGATATTTTTTAATAAGTAACTATAACGAGCTGAGCATAGTGTATCCATAGTGTTGGCGATATTTTTGTTTCTCGTTTTTCGGAAAGTATACACAAACAACGTGAAATGACAAGTAAATTCATCTAAGTAAATTTAAGTAAAGTTTCGCTCTCCCGTCATCCTCAATACGAGGTAAAATTCAGATTGAATGAGTAGCGAGGTTTAAGATGAAAGGAGGGTGAGATTCGAGCGGAAAGAAGTGTGAAATGTAGACTGAAAAGAGGATACGAATTTAGCCGGAAAGGTGGAGGTGTGAATATTTAGGCTGAAAACAGGAGTAAGGTATAGGTAAAAAAAAAGAATGGAATTTTTAAGGTCGATGGGAGGGTGTAATTTAACCTGAAAGGAGAGTGTAATGTAGACTGAAAGAAGGGTGAAAATACGGAGTAAGAATAAGGCAAAATTTAAGCTGAATGGGGGAAGGGGAATATAGACTGCAATGGGGTGAAAAATAGACATTTTTTTAAGTTAAAATTTTTTTTTTAATTCGAAATTTCGTGAAATTCAAATATCTTCATTTTCCAACAAACTGAAAGTAACTTTTTTTGTTTCTCAAATTCTTCGCGTATTTCATGTACATAAAGGTGAAGAAAAGTGTGTATGAGGTGACGAACTTTCACGACAGGTGAAAAAAAAGACCGGAATAGGAGCTTGACCCGGATCGATCTAAAAATGCTCGACGATAATACACGAGGGCTTCAACCCCTATAATAAAAAAGAAGCAAACGAGACCAGCTATGATGACGTATCGTTAATATTTATTTAAAAAAAAAAGTAGTTTATAGGAACAAGAGAGAGAAGGAAACAAACGAAATAAAGAGCACGGACAAATAAAAATTTATACTTTTTTCTACAATTTTCTATAGCCGTATGTCGTCAGGGGTCGTGGAATCGTATTTATAGATCGAAAGTATAGAGTCAGCGAATAAAATTGAGTGGGAAATGGCAGAATGAAATTGAGAGAGAGAGAGAGAGAGAGAGAGAGAGAGAGAGAGAGAGAGAGAGAGAGAATAATAATAAAATGAGAAATCCAATTCCGTTCGTAAAACTCGCTTAAACTATCAGGTAGTTACGATGCACCCCCTGTAGTACATGCATCCCTATACGTATATAAAACTCTACATACACAATGACATCGTATGGGTATCGTATCATTTTTTTTCACCGTATGAAAAATCAACAATTGTGTGGTTATTTTTATGAAACCTTTGGAAATGTAGAATCGAAGATAATTTAACGACATCGCAAAGTTTGGTCTATTTATAGAAGTAGGTACCCAGATAGAACATAGAACACTGACGTCTAATATACGTATATACGACGTCGCCATCGACGTCTGTAAGACGTATTTAGTACGTATACTGAAGAGCTAAATGTCCAACTAATATCTGTATATTTGACGTATATAAGACGTCGAAAATACATTTAAAAAATGACGTACATAAGACGTCGAAAATACATAAAAAATGACGTATGTAAGACGTCGAAAATACATCAAACGGTTCCATACGCATTTTATCGTTGTAATAGGTCATAGAAGAGTGACACTGCAAAAAAAAAAAAAAAAAATCCTGCACGGATTTCTCGATAGAATTTTATTCTGCTTCGACGAGGACTCGAACCTGTGACCTACCTACTTATCCTACCTATCTTCCTAACACCCTACCCACTACGCTATCGACTTTTTATGAACTTTGGTAATTCATATAATGTATTTGACACGCCAGAGAACACTTGATCAGTTGTATGTTAGGAGTTACTCAAGGGATGGTGGTGGTCGCGTCTTCAACCCTTTATTTAGTATAACCATGTCAGTTTTTGAAGAAATTACGAAATTGAATGTGGCGAATCCAATATGGTGGATCCAAATATCTAAAAATTCCACGACTTGTCTGGTTCACTCTAACTATAGTCTTCGCAAAGAGGGATAGAACATATCCCCTCTATTTTCTGTCTCACTCAGTTCTGCTGCCATCACGTTCAGGACAGTAGGCGGAGTCCATATATATATACATATAGGTTCATGGTCTCAATTCGGATCGCGGGCAAAACTTATTGCGTGCGATCTTTGTGTTATAATGTATTTATATAGTATACATCATATAATGTAAATAAAGTGTTATAAAATATATTTTAATTGTAAGAATTTATCCATCCACTTATATATACCCCATATAGATCACTGAAGTCTAATATACATATATTACAAATATACATGTATATGATATTATGTATACGTGATATACGTATATTTTACGTATATTATACAATAAGCATTTGACATCAAATTATGTACATATATTATATGTATAAGGAACATATATTTGACGATAATAGAAACGAACCTAAATAGACCACTGACATCTAATATACATATATTATAGGTATATATTATCTATGTATACGATATGTATATGTCTATGAGACTTATATTATACGTATAATATACGTATATTAAGTGGATATTGTGGTGCTATTGAACTGATGTAGTGAAATAATTTGAAATACGTATATTCTACGTATATTATACAATAAGCATTTGAAATCAAATTATATGCATATATTATATGTATAAGAAACATCTACTTGACGATAGAAAAGAAGCCAACTGCATTGCTGTCAAAATCACGTATTATATACGTATATTGGACGTGTGTTTTTCAACAATATCTCCGTGGAATTTTGTACATCTCACATACGTATAATATTCGTTCATTGTCTTTCGGTTTTAATTCTCGGATCTGAAGCTATAATTATATATTAATATATATAAATACTCAATGTACGTATGTACATTAAATATATATATATGCTTCTATCTATCTATATATATCTATATATATGTATATGCTTCAGATCAAAACCAGATACGTGATTTTGACAGCAATGCAGTTGGCTTCGTTTCTATCGTCAAGTAGATGTTCCTTATTCATATAATATATTTATATAATTTGATGTCAAATGCTTATTGTATAATATACGTAAAATATACGTATATAAAATTATTTCACTACATCAGTTAAATAGCACCACAATATATACTCAATATACGTATAATATACGTATAATATGTCTATCATGGACGTATACATATCATATACATTGTATACCTAAAATATATGTATATTAGACGTCAGTGGTCTATCTAGGTATAGACGGTACTGCAATTGGAAAAAAGGTTTCATGTTGTATATCTGGGAAATATGAGAAAAAAAATTGTGCGATACTAACGCGAATTAAAACGAAAAAAAAAAAAAAATAGTAATAATCATTGAAAAAGTATCAATAAAAAGATACAACTTCCAATCTTTTCATTGGCTACAGCAAATTTCATTGTAATGAATTATGATAATTTGCGTTAAGGGAACAAAAAAATAATTGGTCTGATCAGTGATCTGCCTATACTTTTCCCCTTTAAATTGAGGCGGGAAATTTATTTCAGAATTTATACATTTTCTTTGTTTTACTCTTTTAGAATACTCAATGAGTACGCAATATCAAACTATCCAACGATTATACAACAGTGATGCATTGTGGCAGAGGTAATTTTTTAAAAATCGTTGCCTGTCCGTTGGGGTAAAATTTTTTTTTCACCCCCTGACATTGACTTCCAAAACACTACTTCTTCGATTGCCTGGAAATTTTTACACGGCATTCAAAAATCATATTGAGAATAGAATGGAAACCTCCAGGTCCGAAGTGTATTGAGTTGTAAGTGTAGTGTTGGTGTTCGAACGTGTGGACTCGTAATGTGCAGAGTTGGAGCGTGTAGAGCTGGAGCTTGTCAGGTTGGAACGTGTGAAGTTGGAGCGTACAGAGTTTCAGCGTATACAGTTGAAGCGTGTAAAGTTGAGTGTGTAGAGTTTGAGCGTATAGAGTTGGAGCTTGTGAAACTTAAACGTGTGGAGTTGAAGTGTACTGATATTCCATGCGGTAATATTATTTTTAATATACATGGCAGTACATTTAAAATACATCCCTATATGGATATCAGTAAATGTGTCTTGATTTTACTAAAGTTTAATATGAAAATTCCTACAACGGTTATAACTTTTCAATCTATCTGTGTAGAAATATCACTGCTCGATACCTTCACTTTTACAATACGCGTATTGTAATATTAAGTACCGTATTTGAAATTTCATAAGCGGTATCCGCATAAAAACTGCCTATACTTGTGCATTAATTTTCATACAGAAACTTTTTACAGTGTATATTAAAATATTGAATTAGTCATTAGCATGTGTTTCGATGATCAGCAAAATATTGAAACACGTATATTTGTTTATAATTTTAAAGAATGATTTACATATATTTTTCCTGACCTGAGCGGTTATTGGTTGATTCGTGTATTGTGCCTGAAAATTGGCTCTCGCTGGCGGTGCATGAAGCCAACAGCACATTGCAGCGCATATCAGAAGAGCTCCTGCGACTATGCAAGCCACACCAATGTAACGCACAGGTTCAACGTAATTTTCGGCCAATCCTAGCCAATTGATGAGAGCACCAATGCACAATAGTACCATACCGTAACGGTAGGGACGCTGGGAACGCCGTGACTCCTCCAGAGACATGGCTGAAAATAAAACAAAACAATCAATAAAATGTAAAAAGAACATCAATGAATTTGCATGGAAATTCAATTTGCCAAAAATAGATTTACAAGTTTGGTAATGCAGGATTGAGGTGACATAGCTTTAAGTGAACAGGGTGTATTGAGATTTCAGAAAAGGATTTTAACAAAAATTGAAGAAAAAGAAATCGGTGTTATCTTTTTATCCACGTAGATATTTTTTGATTCAGCCTCTCCCTTAATTTGAGGATGGCTTGAAAACATTTCATCGTAGTTTTTAATGCTCCATACTCGAGTTTTCTTCCAAGTTTCCCCAATTAATGAATTAATAAATTAGAAATTCGAAAAAAATAAAGCACATTTAAAAAAAAGATCTAATTTTTTTCATTATTTAAATCTTCCCTTATTCATATTTTCATGTGAATAGGCTGAGGGTTAATTAGGAACAGGATTAATAAAAAATTCCTGGACTTTCATTGAATCACGAGCGTTTTCAGCAGTGAATCGAGTAGTAAAGATCGATATTTATCAGCCGAGCTAGTGGACAAAGTTTTTGTCGTAAAGTGGGCCACGATTTTTACGATCCAAAATGTGATGAATTCGTCGCAAAATGTTCGAGATTTATCGTGACGTTTTAGTGAAACAGCTTCACGACGATGTCATAAGTGTCAATAGACTATGCTGAATATTCTCGTTGAAGTGGTGACAAGTTTTTTAGTCAAAGCGAAAGGACAAAGATAGAGAAGGGACAGACAAGCGTACGCCACTTCGTTGTCGTTCATCGTCTATTTTGGTACCTCTCGTCCGTTATCGTATTTACGTCGTCGTACTTAGGTCTGATGCTCCACTTCTCCGGTTCCATTTACAATAATTGATGAGTTTTGAAACGTATTGCTATAGTACATTTTTCAGTTTTCGAAATTATTGTTTCTTATTTTTATTAATAATAGTAATAATAAACAATATAAACTTTTAAATTTTAAGAGTAATTGAGGGTTGACCTCATCATAATATATTTCGTAAATCTGAAATTTTGTAAAACCGAAAAAGTCAAATTTTTACTGTTCTTTTTTCAGTTTTAACATTTTTTAAAAATTGAACCTCATTTTGTTCATAATCAGCAGTAAATTTTCGAAGTCTTCTGGTTGCAAAACATATGAAAAGACAAAAAAGGACATTCATTTTTTTTACACAACTTGGACACCTAAAAGTTTTAAGTGTTCATAACTCTGCTCCCGTTCAGCCGATTTAGGCTCTAATGTAGCTTTTTCAAGACAGCTTGAGTAGCCTTAAAGAATGTTGTTTAGTCAAGCTCGATTTCTTTATTTTTGTGGCCGTGAGAGTAATTTAAAAATGCCTGAAAACGAAAGAGCAAAAACCGATGATACAATTTTAGAAATATCTGACAAATGGGATATCGATCGTAGCTCAATGAACGAAGTGGTATTTGAAAGAGCGAACGATCACAAAGAGAATAATCATGAAATGGAGTCGAAAATCCATCCAGAGAATAAATGACATTTGATATTAATACAGCCGAGTGGAAAAAATCATTTTAATCGTTTAAATTTTTTCTTGTGAATTTTTATAAGGAGAATCGGCTGGCCCGAGAATGAATAAGTGTTTGTCAATGTTTGAGTGCACGAAAACATTCTTCTTCCTTCTTGTAAAGGATACAGAGATATTTAGTTGCTTTTCGAAGAATGCGAATGTGAGTTGGACAAGTGTGTGATTAAGTAGAAACAGTAGGCCCTGGTCAGACGTCGAATCCCCTTGACATTATCGTATTGTAATTTGAAAAATGAGGTCATCTCAGGTAATCCAAGAATAATGTTCTCAAAAAAAAAAAAAGCGAAATAAGGAAGAAAGGATATTTTTTGCAGATAATGATTTTCTTCTCTAGAATATATGTATGGTTTTTTTCTAATCTTGAAGATTCCACGGGGCTGAAAAATCGCACTGTCGACACAGTGACACTGGTAATTCACGCTTCTTCCAGGATTATTCGTATACTTCCTGTTGCCATTACCAACATTCTCGCATCTCGTGCCTCGACGCTTTCCTTTCGATTATTCACGAGTTTTCAAAGCTCTCAACAAGCCTCGTACATTTGCATATAACTCGGACGATGCTGACTTTCATACTTATTATTATTGTTTTTCAAGTAAAAAAAAATTTGATATAAATCGATCGACTATTCGACGTGTGACGTAATTCATCATGCGGAATATTTATACGACTAATTGCGATAATATAGGAATGGTCAGATTTTTATCATAATATCGATTGATAGTCAAGCACGAACGTCACGTTTCCCCTGGACTTTCTTGCGTGCAAGTGTGATGATGGCTTGTGCGAACGAATCACAAGACACGTAACATAACAGACGAGAGTTCACCTCGCTGCATACTTGCAGGTAATGCCGTTGATACGTTAGACACGTTTTTCAATATTATTGATTACACCCAGAGAAACCGTGGCGATTTATCACTTGAACGTGTTCAGTTGAACCGTCTTAATCTGAAACGTGTTCAGCTGGAACACGCTCAGTTGGCACGTGAACAGTTGGAAACGTGTTCAGCTTGGGACGTGCTCAGCTGAAACGCGCTCAGCTGGAATGTATACACTTGGAAAGTGTTGAGCTGGGACGTGTTCAGCTGAAACGTGTTTTCAGTTTTTAGTTCGAGCGCGTTCAGCTGGAACGGCTTCAGTTGCGTCATATGAGAGTTTTCGTGTGTCCAGTTTCCAACGGGTAAGTTTTCCTGTGTATAATGCTGGTTGAAATTTTTCTGTATACAGTCGCCCGTGCACAGCAGTTGGGTCTGCGTACGGTTGAAAACTGTGGAAAGGGGCTTTCACTAAAATCCCTGAATTAATACTTTATAAATAAAACAAAAATCTGGAAAATGGTATGGATGCTGTAGATACACATACATATATCTATATTACCGATAACAGAAACTCGGGATAGACGTGACGCCAAAATAAAATGAGCCGTAACGTAAAATAAGGAGTTTCGGTACACCTATTGAAAATGCTGCCATCAACTCAATTTTTTTTTAATAAGTGATAAATATATAAAACGTGAACTGCTCAAATTTCAAGTCGATCCTCCATGTCGTTTTTGTAAAAATAATTTTCGAAAATTTGGCTTATACACGAGAGTAAATGGGAGCAATATTTGTTTGAGCTATCAATTCCATTAAAATACTACGATCCGCATAAAATTTATGTCAGATCTTTATTAGATCTTTAATATGACTGTTAACAAATTTGAATAGGTTCGTCCATCTGGTTTATTAGTTACAAGCCAAAACATAAGCTCACTATCCACGGGTATAGCACATGAACGGTCAGACTCTCTTTTGTTTTATGCATGCCCCGCTCACCGCGCGCCGCCGCACCATCGTTTCCGCTTATTCCCCGTCGCCGGTCTGTACCGAAACTCCATAAGAGCCGGGCTAAAAATATCAGTTCACGTTTTTTTTTATTTTTCCAAACATTGATACCCATGTAAAGGAGTCACGTGGTAGCCACGCAACGTGGTTCTTTGTTAGATTATCTTTATATTTGAAAAGTCTTTGAGTTTTTATGTTTGCATAATATACATGCATGTATGTCACTATATACAGTGCTACGTAGAGAGAGAGAGAGAGAGAGAGAGAGAGAGAGAGAGAGAGAGAGAGAGAGAGAGAGAGAGAGAGAGAGAGAGAGAGAGAGAGAGAGAGAGAGGAGGGAGGGAGAGAGGAAGATTGGAAATATTTATTGCGCCGCGAAAAACTCGTCAACAATCTTGCAATAAATGAATAAATCGAACACGTAATTTCACATTTAGTGTTCGATTCACCGCACATAAATATGCAAAAGAAGCGTTGTATATTTGTTTGTCAAAGTACCGGAAGGACGATGATTGAAATAATTGAATTATCCTCAATCATTGACAGTTTTAATATTTTGGGTAAAAAAAGTGGTTTTTACTGTAAAAATAAATGCAAGGTAGTAAAAAAAAAAAAATTCATCGGTTAGAACAGAAGTATTTACTGCCATAGTACCTAATAGAGCATTTGTCAGTAACCTAGTTTTCACGTTTCCCACAATTTCCATGAATATTTCGTGATATTCACTGAGTATACTCGACCAGTTTATCGTTCTTATATCTACTCGGTATAACTTATTTTACGTGACAAAATATAAAAAAAAAAAACAATTTTTATTTATACGTATAATATTTAATTTTTATAATTTGACTATCTGAATGTCGTTATATGAAGCTGAAATACCTCAAAAAAATTTGAAAAGAGTATGAGGACGTTTTTTTTATTTAATTTTAAGAAAATACAGTTGCTTACATATTATGAGATTTCTAATTATTAAAAAAAATCGACCGTTATCGATATAACACGACGAAACACCGACCTTCAAGCGAGTTTTTGTATAATTTTATTTAATCTTAATTTATTTTTTGATTTTTTGAATTTTATTTTTATTTTACTGATAATAATTTTCCTAATTATTACTTAGGGCTCGCCAGATAACGAATATTTTTTGTTCATGAAAACAATTGAGGTTCGTTTAAAATTTTAAAAAAATTCTCTATCAATTAGGAATTAAATTTTCACTCTCATACATCTTTGATTCTAGATATCTCATGAAATAACGTAAAAATTGCATTTCAAGCTTACCGAAAATTTTTACGATTGATCAAAGAAAGATTCAAGTCCAATTTTTGTGCGATTTGCTTCCCAGTTGCGAAAAAGTTTCCTGCGCTCTTGTGAGAAGATGGAAGTAAAAATACTCTTTGTGGTTAGACACGATTGAAGAGAGGAAAGAAAAAAGAGGAAGAACAAAAAAAAATGCGTTCTGGTTTAATGCTGAGTCGATATTTCGTTCCGTTAGACTTACGGTCCGCACCTGAAGAAACCGAACTGTATCGTATCGGGACTAAACGTGCTGCTTTTATTTTCTTGCTATATTACTCAACGTTATAGATATAGATGTATATATATATGGGGCATTCCACCCCAATTCGACCAGCCTCCGACCCTCACCATTTTTGACTCGACTCGCAATTTTTTATGTTGTTCACCCACATGAGTGGAGATTACCATATTTTTTTATATTTTTTTTCAGTCCCGTTCTGGAGTGACAATTTTTTGAAAAAAGCGATGAAACGCAATTCAATCAGCGATATCTTCTAATTAAAAAAACGCTATCGAAAAACTTCACCAGGTCAAATTTTTCATCTTGAAGTCTACTTTTTTATGAATTTATTTTAAAAAATTTATATTTTTTTTTCTATCGAAAAATCAAAAAATCAATTTTTTGAAATAAGTGCCATTTTTTATTTAAAAAAAATCACAAAAAAAAGTAAAAAAATACATGGTAAAACAAAATTTTTCAGCCCTGTCTCATCGTGGGCGGATTTTTTTTGTAGTTTTTAAAACTATTTAAAGATTATTAGAGTATGTACTCCAGTAAACTTCAAATAGCTGTAAAAATCGATGAAACCCAATTCAATCAGCAATATCTTCTAATTAAAAAACGCTATCGGAAAACTTCACCAGGTCAAATTTTTTATCTTGGAGTCTACTTTTTTATGAATTTATTGAAAAAATTTTCCATTTTTTTTTTCTATCGAAAAATCAAATAATCGATTTTTCGAAACGAGTGCCATTTTAAATTAAAAAAAAAATCACAAAAAAAGTACATTATAAAACAAAATTTTTGAGCCCTGTCTCATCGTGGGCAGATTATTTTTGTAGTTTTTACAGCTATTTGAGGTTTATGAGAGTACTCTAATAAGCTATGTGAAGTTTATTAGAGTACTCTAATAAACCTCAAATAGCTTTAAAAACTACAAAAATAATTTGCCCACGATGAGACAGGGCTCAAAAATTTTGTTCTACCATGTACATTTTTTGTGATTTAAAACAAAAAATTTAAAAATGGCACTCATTTCGAAGAATCGATTTTTTGATTTTCCTATAGAACAAAAAAATTGGAAAATTTTTTTAATCAATTCTTAATAAAGTAGACTTCAAGATGAAAAATTTGACCTGATGAAGTTTTCCGATAGCGTTTTTTAAAGTAGTTCTTCCGCGACCGGAGGCGGGGAATAAGCGGGAACGTTGGCGCGGCGGAGCGCGGTGAGCGGGCACGCATGAAACAAGCGAGAATCGGTCTGCTCCCGAGGCTAGAAAATGACGTTTTTTAATTATAACGGTACGGTAAATAAATTTGAAATTTTATCAGAATATTCAATAATGTTTATTGCATCGATCCAGCAAAGTTTCGTCCGCTCATCTAGTTTTTAAGTATTAGAATTTGATAGGAGTAAGAACTCTAGCTTCGTTTGTCACTTTGGGGCCTATAACCACGGTGTTAAATTCAAAATGTTTATGAGCAGATATCTCCGGAACCAAACGGTGAAAGAATCTAAAACTTTGCAAGCATACTATAGGAACCTCAACCTTTACGTTTGTCGTATTTTTATCAGTCTATCTAGATTTGATCTTTTTGCAAGAACCACCTTAATTAGATGATATCGCTGATTAAATTGGGTTTCATTGATTTTTTCAAAAAATTGTTACTCCAGAACGGGATGGAAAAAAATCTAAAAAAAATATGGTAATCTCTACTCATGTGGGTGAACAACATAAAAAATTGCGAGTCGAGTCAAAAATGGTGAGGGTCGGAGGCTGGTCGAATTGGGGTGGAATGCCCCATATGTGTGTGTGTGTGCGTGCGTGCGCGCGTGCGTGCGTCCGTGTGTGTGTGTGTGTTTGTATAATATAAAATACATTAGTATCGCGATCGAGAGATATCATGATAAGGCCTTTCGTCTTGACAATATATTGCACACGAATATTTAGAAACATCTGATTTTTTCTGCATTGACTTTTTTTTTGGTAATCAAATCGATCTCTAGGGCACTTATCCAAATAAATACCCCGTTCTATTAATCGCGTTTGTCGAATATTTTTTTAACCTATCAGCTCGTAAAAAAGAAAAAGACGAAGACGATAAAGTATCTACGATCGATAATTCTAAGTATAAAAAAAATGAGTAACTAAAATATGTTCAATAAAAGTAGAGCCAAGTACGAGCGGAAAAAATTTAGCCCAGTTTTTATACAATCCATATTTATCGATAATTATAATGATTCATTAATATTCATGATTATTTAGAATATTTATTTGTTTCAAAAAATTTAGAGTTCAGGTTGAAACGGAATTAAGTACGACTGGATAAGACTTAGCCTGGTTTTTATTTATTATATTTTATAATAAGTAATTATCAATGATTATGAGGATTCATTGTTGGTGCTTGATAATTAATGAGAATAATTATTTATTTTAGAATAGAAAGTTTAATTGAAGTTTTTATCTGACTAAACTTAGTTTGGTTGTATCGATTTACACGATTTTTTTTAAAATAAAAGGAGAAATACAGCAAAAATGTATGGGAAGGATAAAGTATGTTCGATCTGTAATTCTTAGTTAAAAAAAAACAGACGGATGTAAAATGTATAGAATCAAAAAAGAGCAATGTTTGTCTCTAGTTGAATCCAGTTCTGTCGAAACGATTTTCACGATCATCGTCGATTACAGAAAATGAAAAGACAAAACAGGGTAAGACCAAACGAAAATATTTTTTAATGGACGACTCTAATTACTGAAAAAAAAAAAATTACGAAACACAAAAAAGACTTAGTAAAAACAGAGCTAAATTTTTATAGAGCGAAACTTACATTTTTTATTTTTCTGGCTATTTTGATTAGAGAATTAAAATTCGAAGAGTAAGCGATGATAATATTTCCTCAATGCATAATTCCGACTGTTATGAAATATATACAAAAGGAAGTACGAAATCGAGTTTGACTTACATCAGAGCCAAACTTAGCTAGTATTTTTTTCTTTAATATCAAAAGGGTATAAATTTATTCAAACAACGAGAATTATGATTATTATCATTACTTTTATTTGAATGCTGATTACTAATCCATGAGTCCAATAATAGTACAATTAATTGTTTATTAAAAATAGTCTTTGGTACACAAGTTTTAGAATAAAAATAACCGAACCATGATTGATTTAAACCGTGATGATATTCTACCGGAGACGCTCTGATTGACGCAACTCTTTACATCCTTAAAAAAAACTAAATTTAATTCTTCGCATTTTCTTTCTATCAGAGTCCTATTTTGCTATCGCATCCGTTCTTCTGTTGCTATATCGTCATTCATGCATAGACATATTGTATGGAGAGTTTCAGGCCAAATCGATTGGTTCGTGACTATCCCAATTTTGTTCTTCAATTACTCGTAGACCAGTGAATAAATATCCAAATTTTTAGGATTAAAAAACCAATATACGACACCAAGGTTCTATCAGAATCAATTTTTTGAAAAATCTGTTACACGTTATCAGATTCAAATTTTCGAAAAAACTTTTGGACTTGGAACATTTTCTTTTAAGTCATCGATATATAAATTGGATGAATTTAATTGCTTGGCTCGGCCTAATATTTGTTTTTATCTGTTGCAAATAAATAGGTACATAATTGAAATATCATTATGATAATAATGGAAAGTGCATTATTTTTTTTTTTTTTTGTAGATGTCCTGTCGACTTAGTCCGAAACGGCCCATATACAAAAATACAAAATATATGAAGAAGATGTAGACAATTTTCAGAATTAAAAATCTGGTTTTGTGACTGCCAGGAAAGTGTTATGCGTCTTGAAGTTGTCTCAAAAAACTTTTTAATTAAAAAAAATTGAGCAAATTCGAATTTAAAAAAAAATTACAGAATCATTTCTTTGTCGAATACTCGTGCAGGAAATGCACGTGGCTTATGCTAATTAATGAAGGTGAATGAGAAATAAGAAATATCTCGAGGACGTCAGGAAGTAACCGTGGAGGTCCTGTGGTATCGCCGTCGATATTGGTGCGAAGTCTCAATATGATATTAATTGATCGCTTGGTTTACTCTGTCGTATCGATGTTGTATACAAAAATACCGTGACATCGGGATGCTCTCGAATGTAAATCAGCCGTCTATCTGTTTATGTGTCCTTGAGCGTGACAATGAGTAAACGGTATTGTAAAAAAATACTTTTAAAAAGTATTGCAAACGGTATTTCCAAAATTATTTCGAGAAATAATTTACGAACGGTTGAAAGTTTTTTTACAAAAAAAAATTTTGTTTAAAAGAGTATTTTAAAATAAAAATCTGAAAGTATTTCAATAAATATTTTTAAAAGTATTCGAACAAGTATTGCAGAGAATTATTTTGAAAAGTGTATGGAAAAGTAATTTGAAAAGTATCTTCGAATGCATTAGGAAAAAGTATTTTAGCTAATTTAAAAGTGTATTTCAAAAAGTATTCTTAAAAAGGTATTTCGAAATGTTTATCGAGAAGTAATTCGAAAAATTTTAAGACTGGCATTTGAAAAATAAGTATTTTAAACGTATTTATGAAAGTATTACGAAAAGTATTTTAGCGAATATTAAAAACGTATTTTAAAAAGTACTGCAAATAGTGTGTTGAATTGTATTTTAGAAATAGAAAAAAAAAAGAGAACACTCGATCGAGATGATATTTCGGACGTAAAGTCACATTTTTTTCAAAAACAATACGACATTCATTTAGTCCATTTTTACGGACAAATACCATCTGCGTCGACAGTTAAATAAAATAAAAATTAAAAAAAAAAACAGGAACAAACAAACGTATCGATCGCCCAATCGAGCAAAAATTCCAATGGCTCAATAACCCCTGCGACACATGATTCCTCGATGTGAATAGAAATGCCAACGTTGATTGTCAACGAGCAGCTACCTCGGGCGCAGATAATGGGAAGACGATATAGTGAAAAGAATCGCGGGGGATTGACTTGTGGGCTCTGTATGTTGCCTTGGGTTTGTTCACATATGGAAAATACATTATTTTTTTTCCACGCCAATAAATTTGTGTTTTTGTTAGAGAATTAATTTTCGTAATTGAAAAATAAAATAATGTATGATGATAAATTTGAAAAAAAATTTTTTAATTAGGCAATTTCGATTATGAAATCAATCAATGAAATCAATAATAAATCAATTGGATATTGATTGTGATAAGCTCATTATTATTATTATGCTTATTATTATTATTATCGTAAAATAGTAGGAAAATAAAAAAATGTACAATTTTATTTTAACAAGTGCCTGGTGTGCGAAAAAAATTTCCATCCACCGTAAATAATTGGAATAATATTTTCAATTACGTTTTTTTGAAAAGAAAAAAAAAACAAAAAGAGTCTTAAAACCTTTTTTTTTCGATTTTTTTTTACAAATAGTCGAAACATCATGCAAATTTCCATAATCCCCATCGAATGGAACGTCCCACGCGCCACGAACGTTTCCAACCGCGCGCGCAACGACAGATTCAACCTTCACCTGGATAACGTAGCGTGTAAAGTAACGGCACAACAGTAGAAACAGACCGTACTGGAACGGCCGGAAAAAATTAAAAGAAGCAGAAGCAACGAAAAATAAAATACACGCATGAAAGCTGTTGGGAGAGAATAAAATCCAACAGATCGACGTTTAGTCAATTATGTAAGTGTCTTTGAATTTTTTTTTCTATTATTTTTTCTATTATTCTTTGCGTGATAATTACTTAATTTTTTATTACAGAATATAAATATATATGTGTATATTTTTTTTAAGTTATGGAATTGAAAGAAAAAAACACAAATTCTACAAGAAAATTCATATTCGAAGTGAAAAAAAAATCTTTTGCAATTTCAGTGCAACAATGCCTTTGCATTGGAAAAGTTTATAAAAGTGACTCTGCCGTTTACTTTATTTTATCGCATTGCCACGTACAAACCCAACTGGACGATCGATATCCCGAAAATTAATTAATCATACGAGCATGTAAAAATCGACCCAACTAGGATATACCGGAAAAAACAAATTTTTCATAAATCAATTATTGTCACTATAATTCTTGAGCTTCATAAAATTTGTGAATAACTGGAAAAAAAAATTAACATTATTTTTAGTTTTTTGAATTGTTCATAAATTTTTTTTAACGCTCAATTCGAAATTGAAGAAATCACAAAAAAAAATAATAGTTGCAGGTGTTTGTGATGTTTAATCGTCGAAAATCGTAATTATTAATTTTTTTTTCAATAATTTTTTCAAAAAATTTTACAGATTGTCAAATTATAGTTGTGAATTTTGCATCAAAATTTTACCGATGGCAATGTGATGGCTATAGTTTTTTTCACTGCTCCCTTGTAGTTGTTGGGCTTAGGTATATGAATATAATATTGATCGTCATGTGTTCTATTGAGTGGCGTTACACAAAAAGTGTGAACGGGGTTGCGACATGAGAACGAGGATTTATAAACGAAAGATCGGAGTGCACTTTCTCAAAATTTAATTTTTATCGTTGAGGCAGAATTTTGGATCCCGAATTTTCTTTCCACGCGCTCGTTCATACAGTGCTAAATAATTTAAAAAAAAAATTCATGAGGTTATCTGTGATTGATATCCTGAGGGATCGAATGGAATATCGGCAAAGGGATGATAAAAAAAATAGCCAAAGATAAAGATTTCGTAAAAACATCGTAGAATAAGCTCATGTATAGTGAATTTCCCCGATTGCAAAATATGTTGTATCAGTTGACGAACTAGTCTTACGTTTTATCGATTTGGAGATGAACTAGTGTATATCAGCCGGTTTCACGAATCGTACACACACACACTGATGCTTCATACAACAGGTATAAATGACCGAAAGAGAACCCGTTAAAGCAGGCTTTACTCGTTCAACTTTGGATACTGGAGCTAGACCGTAATAACAGAGCACAGTTGAGAATTCTCTCGTGCTCTAGTGTACTGTTTTCCGTCCTTGGTTGAAGTTTCTATTGTTGCTATGGTACTACGATCGTATCGAGGACTTTCGCGTGCTGCACAGATCGAGCGGGATACCCTGTTTTTTTTTCTTTTTTCACCCTAGTCCGTTTCTACACATTCCAACTGTGCACAGACCCAAATGTACACAGAAAAACTCACGCAGCAGTAATTGGACGCATTAAAATGAAACGAAAAACGATTGCTCTGAACGCTTTCCAACTCAACACGTTCCAAATGAATACGTTTCAACTGAACACGTTCCAATTCAACACGTTACAACCGAAAATGCTTCAACTGATGCACGTTTCAACTGAATACCATTTGCCTACATTTTAACTGAACATATTCGAATTAAACACGCTAAAACTGAAGACATTCCAACTGAAATCGTTATAATTGAACACATTCCAAATGAACACGTTCTAGCAGAACGCGTTTCATTTCAACTGATCACTGCTAAACTCAACACTTTTTTAACTCAACATGTTCCAATTAAACACGTTCCAATTGCACAATTATCAACTGAACACGTTTCAATTGAACAAGTCCGATCTGACTACCATTTAACTGAACATGCTACAACTATGTTACAACTGTATAGAAATGTTACAGCTGAGCACGTCCCATTCGGCTATGTTATAACTAAACACGTTCCAACCTAGCACATTTCAACTCATAACGTTCTGACTGAACACATTAAAACTGAACAAGTTCCAACTCAATACGTTCCAATTAAACTCGTTTCAATTGAATACATTCCAACTGAACATGTACCATCTGACTGCGTTTTAACTAAACACGTTCTAACTTAACATGTTTCAACTGATAACGTACTCACTGAACACGTTCCAACTGAACAAGTTCGAGCTAAACATTTTCTAATTGGACACGTTCCAACAGAACACGTTCCATCTGACTACGTTTCAACTGAACATGTTTCAACTTAACGAGTGTTTTAACGTACTATAGAACACGTTTAAATTGAGCACGTTCCAACTGTACACGTCCCTTCTGATGATGTTTTAATTAAACACGTTCTAACTAACTCGTTTCAATGGTGCAGATTCCGACCTAAGGTTGTGAAATAAATCACTATCTGGTGAGTCAGTTAGTTAGTGACTAACAAGTTATTTATTTAATGACTAACAAGTTAATCAAATAGTGAGTTAGTGACTAATCACTTAGCTAGATAGCCATTTAGCTAGTTTTTTATGAGTTAGTTACATAATTGGTAATTATTTACCGAACGAACTAACTAAGAGATGAACGAACTGGTTACTCAATCAACTACTTAGCGAAACGTGTAGACTATTAGTCACTAACAGCCATTTAGTTACTAGTTAGTAGTAACCAACCAACTATTCAAAATCTAACAAACTGGTTAGTAACTAAACAACTAATTAATTGAAAAATTTACGAATTCCCAGTATTGGTTACACGATATCGTACTATCAGGCGACATTTTAGATTATTGTCGTGCACAGTTAGTTGCTAATTTATATCGAGTATCTTACACCATCGATTTACACGACGAGAAAGGATTGAACCAACATCATATTGATGAATTTATATAGAAACCAGGGTGATGTCTACCTATATAGGTTCAACGCTCTTAATATCAATTATTATTATCGAATTTTTCAAAGCGTAATAATTTTTCGTGCATCATAATCGAATTAGTGTGAAAGAACAATTGCATTTCACGTTTTGTTTTTGTTCTTTTGATTTCGAACAATGAAATGAAAAATTCATTCATCCATGAAAATTATTATACTACAGAACGATCTGACCTTCGAATTTATTCCTCGTAAATATCTCAAGACACGGACAGACAGACAGACCTATGAACACAACAAACTCAACCTTATTCTCATAAGAGACACTCTTCGGGGCTTGAAAAACGATCAAATCGAATAACTCTATATTGCGAGGAAAAATAATATTATTTTTCATCCTAAATTTTAATTATCGATAATTCATCGTTGAACACATACCTGAACTGAACGTGGCGTTCGGATCGGACAGTTTGACCCCGTTTTTCTCAAAATATTGTCACAAAAATGAGGCACCAAAAGAACAAAAAAAAAAAAAATTAACGGAAGTCTTGGGTTATGATTCGTTTGTGTGTGTTTTTTTTTTTTTATCACCAACTAAACGTGCACTCGTGAGAAATACAATTCGTTTGAAAAAAAAAAGGAACAAAAAATATCTTATCAACTCGCTCTTCGTCCGTAACACACGAGCGAGCTGTGAATAATTTTTTTTTTGATAAACGCTAACTATTTCTGTGGCACGTTGAAAAGATAGAAGAGAACGTTGAAATTTTTTTTCATACGACAAACACACACACGAGATACGTATGCAAATTTTTCGCGTTTCCGTACAATAAATTTTTTTTGTTTTTTCCCCCACTTTTTGTTTTTTGTTTTTTTTTTTTAAATTATTTATTCATTCAATTTATCTAATGCGCATTTATAAAATGCGCCAGAAGAGCGCAGCTCCTACGGCGGACTCCGCGCGTCGACTGAATCCCGAGACTCGAGTGTCTCTGGTTGTGTCTGAGCAGCAAAAGCCACTACCACTTGCTACACGGACAACGAGCCCAAAGACTTCATCGAGACAGCCCCCCCCCCCCCCCCCCCCCCAGTACGGAAAATGAGAGAGGTAACGGTGGTCACTTACCTTTCGGAGTTATTGATCGCTGTTTGGCGGGAAAATGAAGAAAAAGAAATCCCCGAAACACCTGAATGGAATTGAGTAAAACGAGAGACTTTTTGGACTTGAGCCTAAAATGAGTGGCTTCGCCAAAATGACTGTAATTCGGCATGCCAATGTATTGGTGACTTGACTTCGCGCTCATTGTCTTTGTAATCGTTCGAGCTTCAAAATGGTGCTTGGTTCATGTGGTGGCATTTTTTTCAATTTTCTCTCGATTTTCAAAGTCGTGACATCGATTTTTGCCAAATTTGCAATCGTGATTTTTCGACAATGTTCGAAGTTGAATTGCAGTTATAAAAATATCGATTTCTGGACTATTCAAATGGAGTTGTCTAAGTCTACTCAGGGAGGTTTCAAAACGCTACGTTTCGACCAAAATCGGCGGAACGGGAGCTGAGTTATGATTGTTTGAAATTTTGAAATTTCTTGGTTGCGGGAACTGGGCACAAAAAAAAGGGAATTTTTTCACGGGTCTCACAGTATAATTTCAGACCATTTTAATAAGAAATTTTCCGCTTATCACGATTGCGACGAAAATTTCAATCGAAAATCCGAAAATTCGACGAGAAATGACGCAATTTTGGCAAGTTGAAAGTTTTGCATAATTAGTTCCCGACATTTTTTGTAAATATTTTTTTCTTCCAATTCGTCGTCGAATCTTATTTTCCCAGATTGGATATATGACACACAAGATTTAATCCGTCATTTCCCTCTGACCATTACTTCCCCGCTTTTTC